>VZTG01008122.1:22507-72035 GCA_013397845.1 Melanocharis versteri | reverse complement strand
CCGCCGCCGCCGCCGCAGCCCCGGAGCCCGCCCAAGATGGCGGCGGGACGGCCCCGCTCCCGGAAGTGCCGTCGCCGGAATGGGCGGGGCCGCTCCGCCGGAAGCGTCTCGAGACATACCGGAAGTGACGATAGGAAGCCCCGGGGCAGCAGGGCGGGGCCAGCGAGGGGGGCAGCGGGGGGAGCCCCGCCCCTGCCCGGGAGAGGTCACGTGGGGTCACGGGANGGCCGCCGCCGCCGCCGGCTCTAGCACCTCGGACAGCGCCCGGCCAGAACCGTGGACAGCGCCGGGTGCCGGTGGCGGCACCGGGCCTCCCCCATGGCGCTGCTCCGCGTCCTCTGCCTTCTCGCTGCCCTCAGACGTAAGTGTCGGGGGCTATGGGGGATGNCCCGGCTCTGAGACCCCCCTACTGGTGTACGGCGGAGCCGCGGGGGCTCCGGTCCCGGGTTCCACCCGCGAACTCTCCCACCGCTCCGCCCCCCCCGCTCGGATCCCCGCCCGGGGCTCCGCCGCCTCGCTGGCACCGTGCAGGGACCCCGGTCGAGCGGCGGGCTGGGGGANTGGGGGAGCTCAGCCTCCTCCGCCGTGTCCCCGGGCCGCGGCGGGGCGGAGGCGAGGGCGGCCCCGGGGCCTCTGACGGCGGCGGTGACGGCGACGGAGCCGGAGCACGGGGCGGCCCCGGCGCACCGCCCGGCACCGCCTCNNNGAGGGGACCGGACCGGACCAGGCCCGGGGGCTGCGCCTGTTGCACGGGACAGATCCGGAGTGGAGCCGGTACCGGCCCCTCTGCGATGCCAGTGCCGCTCCGGCCCTCCTCGACCCCCTGGGGCTATGCGGCCGCCATGGGCTCCGGGTCTCCGAGGCAGTGCCAGGGGTGGACAGGGACCGACAGGAACAGGGGAGGGGGTGTCATGAACGGGCAGGGAATAGCAGGGACAGGCAGGGGGGGCAGAGAGGAACCCCAAGTCCTGCCCAGCTGCTCGTCCCCAGCCATGGAGCCCCTCAGACCTCCCATCCTCCCCCCGGCCCTTCCTGCTCCATGCCCAGCTATGACACCCACACCCCATCACTACACACCCCATCATTCCTGCTCTCGGGCTGTCAGGCACAGAGCCCCAGGCCAGGTACAGGCTCTATCCCGGGGGTCCCCGGACCCTCGTGTGGGGCCCTGCCCGCCACCGTGGGACTCAGGTTCCGCCATGCCCCAGGGAGCCTGAGCACGGACACGGAGGAGAGGCTGGTTGAGTATCTGCTGGACCCTGCACGCTATAACAAGCTGATCCGGCCGGCGACCAATGGCTCTGAGCTGGTGACCGTGCAGCTGATGGTGTCGCTGGCGCAGCTCATCAGTGTGGTGAGTTGGCCAGGACTCTAATCCCCAACCTACCAGGCAAACAAGGGGCCCCCAAACCCCCCTGAGTGACTGGCCCCTCTCTCTCTGCAGCATGAGCGGGAGCAGATCATGACCACGAACGTCTGGCTGACCCAGGTGGGCACCCTGGACTCTGATGTGGCCCTGGGACCCCCATGTCCACCCTGCCTCAGGACTCCCCAGCCCTTGCCTTGAGATCCATCCCTATCATAGGGACCCCCATACACCCTTTGTGGGACCTTAATGTCCACCCCGCCCTGTCATAGCCCCCCATAAAGCCTGTCTGGGACCCCTGTGTCCCCCCTGTCCTGACCCACCCCCTTTCCCCAGGCCCGCATCCTGTGGCTGGGCTGGGCTAATCCCACCTATTCTCAGGAGTGGGAGGACTACCGCCTCACATGGAAGCCTGAGGACTTCGACAACATGAAGAAGGTCCGCCTGCCCTCCAAGCACATCTGGCTGCCTGACGTGGTGCTCTACAACAAGTAGGTCATTCTGGGGGGGGCTATGTGTTCCCCAACCCCACCCAGGGTGGGGGGCCATGTAGTTGTACTGCTGGGGCTGACAACACCAGGACTGACAGCACATCTCTTCACTCCAGTGCTGATGGGATGTATGAGGTCTCCTTTTACTCCAACGCGGTGATCTCCTATGATGGCAGCATCTTCTGGCTGCCGCCTGCCATCTACAAGAGCGCATGCAAGATCGAGGTGAAGCACTTCCCCTTTGACCAGCAGAACTGCACAATGAAGTTCCGTTCCTGGACCTACGACCGCACTGAGATTGACCTGGTGCTGAAGAGTGAGGTGGCCAGCCTGGATGACTTCACACCCAGTGGCGAATGGGACATTGTGGCGCTGCCGGGGCGACGCAACGAGAACCCTGATGACTCCACCTATGTGGACATCACATACGACTTCATCATTCGGCGTAAGCCGCTCTTCTACACCATCAACCTCATCATCCCCTGCATCCTCATTACCTCCCTGGCCATCCTTGTGTTTTACCTCCCCTCTGACTGTGGCGAGAAGATGACACTCTGCATCTCTGTCCTGCTCGCCCTCACCGTCTTTCTCCTGCTCATCTCCAAGATCGTGCCACCCACCTCACTGGATGTACCTCTGGTGGGCAAATATCTTATGTTCACCATGGTGCTGGTGACCTTCTCCATCGTCACCAGTGTCTGTGTCCTCAACGTGCACCACCGCTCACCCACCACGCACACCATGCCACCCTGGGTCCGCACCCTCTTCCTCCACAAGCTCCCAGCACTGCTCTTCATGAAGCAGCCGCGGCAGAGCTGTGCACGCCAGCGTCTGCGCCAGCGCCGGCACACCCAGGAACGTGCTGCTGCCACCACTCTCTTCGTCCAGGCCGGGGCCCACACCTGCACCTGCTACGTCAACCCTGGTGCTGCCAAGGCTGAGGGGCTCAACGGCTATCGGGAACCACAGGGGCAGGCACCAGCCCCTGCAGCTGGCTGCAGCTGTGGGCTGGAGGAAGCAGTGGATGGCGTGCGCTTCATTGCTGACCACATGCGCAGTGAGGATGATGATCAGAGTGTAAGTTGGGGTGGGCGGTGTGCATCTGGGCGTGGGCAGTGCTCAGGGGTGGCCAGAGCTGTGGGGTGCAGGCAGAGCTGTGGGATGCAGAGTGTGACCTGGCTCACGGCTGCACCACAGGAAGTGATGTGTACAAGCACCAAGGGGGTCCCTGCCTAGCCCCATGCCCAGTGAGGCCCTGCGGCCTCCTGCCCGGGTAGGGGGTCTAGAACTGGTCCCTGCCCCACCACCGCAGTCCCAGGCTGAAGCAGCTGCTCTGGAAACCCAGGAGGCTCCCAGGAGGCCTGGCCCTGTGCAGCACTCTCAGGCTGCAGATTTCACAGAGCCCCCCCAGCTCTGCTCACTGGGGAAATATTTCCTGGGCTCAGCAGTGCGGGTGACAGCAGGGGGAGTGAGCCCCGTGGGGCCCACAGCGGGCTGGCAGGCAGCCCCAGGAGCTGCAGTGCTGAGGGAGCAGATTCAAGGCTCTGAGGATATGCCAAATTCCCAATCTGAGCAGTGTCAGGTAATACCTAAGGCCCAGCCTGACCCAGCATTTTTCCCGGCCCCATGCAGGTGAGCGAGGACTGGAAGTACGTGGCCATGGTCATCGACCGCCTCTTCTTGTGGATCTTCGTCTTCGTCTGTGTCTTTGGCACCGTTGGCATGTTCCTCCAGCCCCTCTTCCAGAACTACACCACCAACTCCCTGCTGCAGCTTGGCCAGGGCACCCCCACCTCCAAATAGCATGGGGAATGGCCAGTCCCAGGGCCAGAGAGCTGGGTACTGGGCTCAGACAGCCCCTGCAAACCAATAAATACTCACACAGGACCGGGCTGGTTCCATCTGGTGTCATTTCATCCTACACTGTGCTCTGCAGGCCAGAGAGAGCAGGATGCAGCCAGGGCTGGGGGGGCTCTGGCTGCCTGTGACCAAGGTAAGAGGCTAGGAAGGCATCTGCTCTGGAAGAGGAAAATCCCAGCTGCCAAGGGAGAGAGCATAGGAGCATGAAACCGGCTCCATAGGGACATGCCCAGCTCTTTCCTCTGCTCCTGGGAGCACCGGTCACTCACTGCATCTCTTCTCAGGCCATGTGGGTCCAGAGCCCCAGCCTCAGTGGGCAGCCCCTGGCTCCTGCCTGGTGCTGCCAACCCCTGTGCCGTCTCTGGGGCTCCCAGGAGATGAGAGAGCAGGAGCAGAGGCATGGGGAAGAGGATGGAGCTGCTAAGCTCTGGCTCCAAGGTGAACACATGGACCAGGCAGGAGGAGGCTATTTTTAGGTCCTACCTGCAGGCAGGGCCAGGACAGCAAGTGCCAGGGGCTGCTCCAGCTCCCTTGTCTTCTGTTCCACTCCAGGCTCCGTATGCTGAAGCCAAGAGCAGGCACAAGATGAGTTGCACAAGGAAAAGGAAAACACAATTAATCAACCCAAGCTGGGAGCTGCTGGCAGCCAGGCCCCACCATGGGTCACTGGGCTGACAGCCGTGGCCAGGCCAGCAGTACTTCCCGCATTCCCTCGGCCAGCAGGAATTGGCCTCATTGGGGAAAATTGAAATGGAGCATTTGCTATAAATACCACTAATCCCCAGGGCTGGGGGGAGTGGTGTTGGCAGGGCCTGGCAACACACAGGGCCATGGGAAGCCGCAGGCTAGAAATTAATTTAAAACCCAGCACTTCACCTAGCCAGAGAAATCCCAGCTGCTCCAGCTGCTGCTCCTGGAGCTCCTGCTCCCAGGGGTGCACCCCAATACCTAAATGTTAAGAGCTTTATTCCTAAAGCAGCCCCATGCTAGGAGCTTGTCCCAATTCATCGCACCTGTGTGTCTCCTCTGCTGTTCGTCCAACCGCAACTGAGAGCACAATGAGGGGGTCCTGCTGCACCACACCAATGGGGAGTGGAGATCTATGAGTATTGGGAGGGTGTGGGGAGCACAACAGGAGCCCCCATAGCCTCAGGCACAGCTCCCTGAGCAGCCGCAGAGGAGGCCCCTGGCCCTGCTCTGGGTGCCAAGGCAGTTCCTACCCCTCACAGCTCTGTGTGGCAGTGGGGGTCCAAGGGCAGTTGCAGGCAGGGTGAACCTGTGACAGCTGGACTTTCAGCAAGTGGTGACCCTGCTTGGCCCCAGCCTGGCTGCCTCCGGCTGTCCTGTGGAGATCCACGGCCATAGCCGGGGTCTTGCTCCCAGCCTCAGGGCTCCTCACTTTGGGCTGTGCTTCCATGCTAACAGCTCTTTGGTCTCTGTCTCATATGAATAGTGTCAGCTCTCATCCCAGGCAATGCCAGCATTTGCCTTGCACAGGGAAAGGGGCTGCTCCAACAACACCCAATAAACTTGCTGTTGGATGGCAACAGCATTGCTACTTCTCACCTTCTGTGAGTATGTCTGGCATGTGGTTCAGCTCAGACACAAAGACACACGATAGGGCTTGCAGCCACCACTGGCATCTGGAGACCGGAGACAAGACACCCCATCCTAGAGGTAGCAGTGAGGGAAGGAGCTGGGAGAGCCCTGCCCCAGCATTTCAGAGCCAGTCCAAGCCCTCATGGGCTCAGCTCTGCCCAATGAGCCTCATGCTTGAGGCAAGAGGCTCAATTCCAAACTCCACCTGGCTCCCTTCATCATTTAGCAAATACTAACTCATCTCTGTCCCTCTCCAAACCCTACCATGAGCCCCTCTTCACCTCAGCGGGAATTAACACACCTACAGCCAACACTACCGAAACTTTCTTATTTTTATTAATGCAGAATGTTATGCTGGTCCTGCTGCTGCAGCTGGCAGAGGTCAGTCCCACATCCCAGCTCGGCTGGGCTGCCAGTCATCATCCAGAAACACAGACACAGAAAACCAGTCAACAGTCTGATTTTTTTTTTTTTAATCTCAAAGGAGAAAATTTGCCTCAAAACCTGCCAGAGGGATTGGCAGTACATGGTCCAAAGGTTTCAAGCTCACAGTCTTGAAAATTCCTCTGGTTTCTTGTGCCTTCTTTTAAAAACAAAAAAGGGGGAACAAAACTATAAAAAGCAAATGGGGACTGAGCTTGCCCTTGCTTAAAAAAAAGGAGGATCATTTACATGCACATTTTAAAAACACACGGTCTGAGTGACAAGGAGAAGGCAGCTGGGCCTACGAGGAAACTGCTGCACAGTCCTGATTCCACTCCAAAAACGTGAAAGAAGGATGAGCACAGCCATGCATACGCCTGTGCACATTCACCCCCAACTCCTCGCAGAGTGCTTCATTACGCATCAAGGACAGAGAAATTTTCTTCCTCTTGGGGTTTGCGGATCCAGCTGCCATAGCCTAGCTCTTCCAGCGTGCTGAAGAAGCACTGCTTGGCTGCCTGGTATGCTGTGGCTGCCTCCTTGGCATCCGAGTACACAGAGAAGCTCAGCAGGTCTTGGCGGTTGTTCTTTGCACAGAGCTGCTGGAACAGGGTGAACATTTTCCTCTTGGACACACGAGACACCTCCAGCTTCAGACTGAGAAAGAAGACAATGGCAGCAATGAGGGACAGGACACTGAGAAGAGCCAAGAGGAGCAGGGGGCTCAGGGAAAATACCATAATGGAGGAGCTCTGGGCTTGGCAGGGCTGTGTGGTAGGCTCCAGGCTGGGAAGAATTTTGTTTTCCTCCATGCTTGCTTAGGTCTGTTTGACACCCTCCAACCCTCCCCATGTGTAGGGTACTGTAACAGTGCAGAGTGTACTCCCCACGTCAGAGCTGCCCCCCTTCCCCCAGACAGTGTCAGGAAAAGCTCTTCTTACCCATCTACTTTCCCTTTAGTGCCATCCAAGATTTCAACTTCACTTTCATCAGCAAGACACCAATTCACCGATGACTCCTTCGTCTTGCCCGTCTGCCTTGCAGAGTCATACACGCTGACTCGCCCAACCTGCGCAAGAGGGTTCCTTAACCTGGTCCTGCTGTGTGAGTCTCTTGCCCCTTTCATCCCTCACAGTTTTAGTTCATCCCAAACTTTCCAGAGCCACAAGGATAAGGTTCTTACTGAGCTGAAGGCTACAGAGGCAACTTTAGTGTCCTTTTTTCTAGACTAAGACATTGCCAGTAACCCCCAAACTGTGGGGTGACACAAAGAGGGCAGGTTCTTGGGGTTGTGCTGTGTAGGGCTAGGAGGAGGAGCTGGACCCGATGCGACATTGTGGGTCCCTTCCAACTCAGGATATCCCTTGACTGTATGGTTTTGTGTTTCTGGTCACTAATTCTCGCCCCTGGTTGGAGAGCTGCTGCGCAGTGACCCCCCCCGCAGAGCGCCTCGGGGACTCCCAAACCCACAGGCAAAGGAATGGGTGACAGAAAGATGAAGAGGTGCTATGGCTGCAGTACCTCAGGATGGTTAACGTGATACGGAGCCTGGAGCTTTTCCTTCAGTGTGTTCCCATCCCTCTCCATGCGGCAGCAGATGGCACGGGTCAAGTGACCCTGACTGTACAAGTAACCTGTGGAGACAGAGGTAAAGGTGATAGGAAACAGGATGGTACAGGTGATGGACTGGCCAAACCTCAAGAACTGCAGCACTGCTCACAGGCTCCCAAAAGCCCACAGCATGCAGATCAACATAGCTACATGTATCCTGGGTGTATAAGACAATGGTCCACAGACTGCAACATCTCTCACTGAGACACAAACATGCAGTTTTTGTCTCACTTTCCTAGATCGCATGTGCCTCCAAAAAATCCAGAACTTTGGAGAGACACTGACTCTACCCGCAGCCTAAAATCCACAGACTCCCTCTTCATTTTCAAACAGCTCTGCCAAGAAAGACATTTCAGTCTGTTACTCCTACACCCTCCACAAACAAACTTTGCCATCACACTGGGGAGTGAGACGAGTCATCACTGCAGCCTAGTTCTACCCCAAAAGGACAGAGGGTTTCGCACCGAGTGTAACAGAGCGGAGATAAACTGGCTCTAGGAAGTGTGACAGCAATGCCCCTTGCAAGCCAAGTATATTCCAGCGTAAGATTTTGTCACTGCAGGACATGGTTCGTAACCGTTCCCCATGCTGGATCCCGTCCCATGTGGGCACAATGTCACTCGATTCCACAGGAATGGTACCTTCCCCTGCACAAGAGAAGAAGAAAGCTTTTCTGTATAGTGTCAGATATTCAATAAATCAAAACCCCATCAGCACAAGAAACTTCTGGATACCCAAAGTGAACTCAAGAGTCTGACACCAGGTTCAGGGAACAATCTGGCTTTCAGTATTGGGAACTGGTGAGTAATTTTCGACATGGCTGAAGCAGAACAGAACTTTGCTTGAAAGGGAGGACACAGATCTAGGAGCTTTGCATCAAACTTCAGCTGCAAACTTCATGAGCATGGCAGTGCAACAGGCAGAGCTGGGAAGTGGAAGGGACTCTCTAAAACCTTCCATCTACCTCTTTCGGTTCCTGAATGCTTCAAATCCCACAACAGCACACAGAGAGGGGCAAGGAAGCTCTGGAGCACCAGAAAGGCTCAGAGGAGAGGACTGAAGCCACCCCATCGTGCAGGGAATTATTGCACTCACCATTCTCCACCTTGGTCCGTAGCTTGCCTTGCTTGGGGTTCTCAAAGAGAGGCTGGTGCTGGGGTTGCCCCACCTCATTTACCTGATCGCTGCAGGATTTATCAAAGAGTGCTCCGTCTCCACATGGTGCTGTGCTAGAAAACAAACCCTCCCCGGTTAGCACGGACTGTAAAGGAAACAGCCACGGCCAGAGGCATGACAGTGCTGCTGACGCCAGTCGTTCAACCCCTCCCCACAAACCTGATGTAGAGGTGAAAGGTAACATCGCTCTTTATTTTGAGTTTCTTTTCTCTCGCTTGCTCAAAAATGCTCTCTTCTGCAGAAGAAGGATTAGACGGGTCATACTTCATCAGCTCACTGTAAAGAAACCTGAAAATAACACCATCCTGTCAAAAGGCTGCTCTGCTTCTCAGACAAGGAGTGCTTCAATTGACAAGGCAGAGTCCCACATCACCCATTCCTGCCACATGGAAGAGCAGAGACCAGGAGCTGCGGTGGAGGATGCTTGGGAAGCCAACAAACAGTGCTTGATACACAAAAAGGACAAAAAATCCGGCAAATTTTCTGCCATGCAGAGGACAAGCAGTAGAAAAGCAGTATCCTGTCCAGGAAGCAGAGGGAAGCACTGGCAGGAGAAAAGAAGGAACCTGGCTGGGTGCTGCTTGCATGCATCTGATCCCAGTGTGAAGAAGACTTCAAGGTTGTTAACCAGCACCTTTAGTCAGCAGTAAGTTTGCATTAAAAGTTAACGACCCTGTGGGCAGCTGAATTCAAATGGTATTAGAACGAGCCCATGATCAGTTTACAGTGATGGGGTCTTCTATGGCTGCTTCTGGCCAGGGAAAACCCTGAGGTCTCCAACACTGTGTCAAGGACTAATGAAAAACTGCAGCTTCCCAGACAGTCCTTGAGCAGAGCCTGTGCAGGGACTGATTTTGCAAGGAGAGGCAGAGTTCACTCTGCTGTGCCAGAGCAGCCACCGCTGTCAAGATTAACAGCTGAAACACACAGTAAGCAAGATGCAATCCTGATTCATCACTTCCTAGGGACCTGCCCTCAACACTTTCCCTTGCTGAGGAACGCAGAGCACAGCAGCAGCACCCAAAGGAAGTAGCTGATTTTTTTGGTCACAACTGAAGGACAGATATTAACCAAGCAGTCCAGCTTCCAGAAGTCCACTTTGGGTTTCAAAAACTAAAAAGTGCCACAGTGAATGTTTATACAGAGAAGAGAACAATTGTGCAGTTTAGTTGGGGAAACCCTTTCTAGCCTCTGAAAAAAGGATTGCTGACTTATCAAAGCAAACATATGCAGTATGTTTTCCTAAATCCTTCTACATCCAGACCCAGAAAGGCCAGGAGACCAAGCCTGCAGTGGCTTGGCGCGGTAGGAGCTGTGCTCAAACTGGAGAGTGCATCAGTCCAGCAGTTTCAGCAGGAGGCTTTATATTAAGTAAATCAGATGCAGCCCTCGGGCTCCTGGCAAGTCTCCCATTCAGTACTTATTTGGGCATCATTCAGGCATGGCCTCTTCTTATCAGAAATAACTTCCCTCTATTTAACAACACATGGGTAAACAGTGTCTGAGGATCACACCATCTCTCAGCACAGCAAAGAACCAGGGGTGTGTTTCAGCTACACCCCTCCAGAATGGGTGAGCAGCTCCTGGCAGGCCCCTCTCCTTTTCCTTTGGGTTTCCCCTTTTCTCACCTCACAAAGCCTCTTCGAGAAACAATTTCTGCATGACAGTCATTTACCGTCTCCCCCTTCAAGCTTAGCTCTTCTCCTTTCACACAGCGATTACCTGAAACAAACAAAGAACTAAATAATAGGGCAGGTATCAAAGTCAAGATGGCTTCAGAGACAGAGAGGGAGGAAGTCTTACTTCTTTGGGCTCCTGAGCAGCAGCACCAGCATCCTGCCTATTAAATCACTATCACAAGCAGTTAAAATAAAGGGACACCACTTTAGGGACAGACAGAATTAAACTGCCATGAGTTTTGGGGGACTGTACCTTCCCTAGGGCTTTTCAGCCCATCGCTCCTGGTAGAAGCCTGGCAGCAAAGTAGGGAGGGGGAGGGAGATAAGGTGTGTGCAGCTGCGAGAAACTGGGAGATCGTGTGCTGTAGCACATAAGGAACCCATTCTCTGCTGCACAGAGTAGCACGCAGCAATGCAAGCAAAGATTAAGAGCAATATAGCTGCAGGCACATTCACTTTGTTCTCTCTCTCTCTAACCAGATCACTCGTGACACCATGTGAGCCCGGGGAATGTTTTGTACCCTCCGAAGAAGCCTACAGCAACAGCCACTTCTGAGCCATGGCTGACAAGGAAATCTAGCATGAAAGCGAGAGTTCAGAGAGTGCTAGAAGAAGCTGTTCATACCTGTTCCGATGCTGACCACCACTCCCAAGCCCTTATTTCCTTTCCGCATGATGATGGCAGCCAGGATCTTGCGCCCGAGCAGGCTGTGCTGGATGCGAGCAGTGAGGGTGTTGAAGCGCTGGTGGCTCAGCATGGCCATCTGATCATGTAGGGTGCTGCCACTCACAGGGAGCTGGGATGGGGACACAACAGCACAGATCGTGAGCAGGTCACACAACACAGCTCAAGAATGAGCTAACCTGAAGCACACTTTTCCAAGCAAAACGCAGAACACAGAAAACTTGGAGCTTTGGGCTGTGCTGTGTCAAGGGGCAGGTGAAGTTCTTTTAGGTATTTCTGAGAAAACTTCATCCAAGGCTTTGAGTTCTGCTTTGGCCACATCAGAGCAGCAGCAAGCTGTCTTCCTGGCAGCAAGCGACACAGGCTGAGGAATGGCCTCCTGAGAATGCCAGGGAAAACCCCGAGCAAGAAGGAACAAAATCAACCTGCCTATTTCCAGAGACTCAGCCAAGAAAATATGTTCCTGGGTTCGGAGGAATTCCTCCTCTGGCTGCCTGTGAGGAGAATGCGCAGTCATTCCCAGTGCAGACCAACTCACCTCCTCCAGCATTGCTGACTGACAAATCCTCTCTGATGGCTTTGCTATTTAGAGCCCCAGCTGCTGTGCTCAGTTGTGCTGCCTGGAATGAGGCTTCTCAGAGATCACAACACTCCAAGTGTGATTTAAATCAGCCCAGGTTTGGGACAGCAATCCTGACACAACCAGGGCTTTGCGTTTATCTGATGCATGAGTTTTTTGAGCTGACATACAATTTTTAATGCAACACAAAGAAATTTGGAAGATGTAATAGAAAAAGTCATATAACTAAAAATAAGCATGTTCCTACTCTACCACAGGAACACATTTCAGTAGTTTGTGGAAGAATCTGATAATAATTCAGCCCTAAAGCAGAGGCCCATAGGACAGAAGAGAATGCCTGTGCCCTGAGGAAACATCTAACTCACTCCAGAAAAACCGTATCAGGTTATCTACAGCTGCAGAGAATAAAGAGATCACAGTTGATTTTGAAGGCACTTTTCTGCTGGACTGAAAGGAGGAGGATAGGCAGGACTACATACACAATCCCAGCTTTGGCAGAAGATTTACCTCAGTGACGTTCATCTCTTCCATGCGCTCAGTTTTCTCCGATTCCCCAATTAGGACTCGGAGCGCTGCATCGGCTGCCTCCTGCTTGCCCTGCTTTTTGTTGTGTGCAGTTACAGCTGGGAACCAGCGGCCTCCAACCTTCGCCTGATAGACAAACCTATAAAGAAACCAAGAAACTTATCGATTTCAGTTTGATTTTTACATTCTCTAAGTGGAGAGAAGAGGGAATCAGAGGGACAAGGTTTGGCAGAGGCAGCAACTAGCCCTGTTGCCATCTCAAAAGGCATCAGCAATTTTGAGCTTTCTGCCCTTTTTCTAGGACAACAGCAGTGCAAAATTTCCTTCTGCCAGATGCCGCTACTTACTTGGGGTCATGGGGAGGTCCTGACTGGTCAATGAGTTTGAACTCTGCAGCAAACCCATTGGAACGGGCATATTCCAGCAGGCCACTGACAGGATTGACGTTAAGATATTTTATGAGCTCCCCAACACCCTTTGTTTTCACCATCTTGGATTCATCTGGAGTGGCGATATTGTGCATGGACTGGTCACTGTGGAGCTTCACAACAGGCTAGAGCAGTTAGACAGGAGAAAGCTGTTAAACACTGAGCAGCTGCATTTAGCACAGGCCAAGAGCAGCAGCAAACCTCTGCCCCACATGACCTTGTGGGATGAAATCCAGTAGAATAGGAAATAAAAGGGGGGGGAACACCCAGTTGAAAACACTTGGGTCTTATAAAGAAGCTCTTTATACCTGTTCAGGCAAGACATGGGGTACAGACTCTCCAGAAAGAATCTTCACAGCAACTTCTGCTGCCATTTGCTTTGCTCCCTTCTTGCTGTTTCCTACCACAGCAGGGAAAATTTGGTCACCCATTTTCACACAGTAGCTGAACCTGACAGGACATTATAGTACATGAAGAGTGTTAACCATAGGTGTCTCGATCTGGTTATTATCCCCATCTCCCACTTCCAGGTAAATCCTTCTGGGTTATCTCCAGTTTATCTGCAATTGAAATCTACTGTGATGGCCCCAAAACACTCCCAAGTAGAGCACTGCCAGGTAGGGTACAGGACTGGAACCCACTCCTGCTCTGGTAGGAGAAACAGCATCCTTCCTCTGAGAAAGGGCATCGCTTTGGGTCTCTTTCTGTAACTAGATGTCTTGGACAAGCCATGCCCAGAATCCTTGGCTGAGAGGAGCACTCAGCTAGGTCAGTGACAAGACCAGGAATGTGGGCAGCATGCTGAAGAGGAAGGACAGGAAGAAAGACTTTCCACCCTCCCTCAAAGCTGACAAGAATATGCCATACCTAGGATCATGAGGTGGGCCTTCCTGAGAGAGCAGCTGGAATTCAATTACATTCCCTGATTTTTGACCATACTCCATTAATATGCTGATAGGGTGCTTCCCAGGAAGCAGGTTGAGGTGAGTAGCTGCAGATGACAGCTCTGGCTCCAGCTGCAAAGGCTACAGCAAGAAGATGGAGGAAATCAGTGTCAGACTCAACACTGGCTGAGCAACCTCACAAAGTAAAGAAAACATGACTCACCAATTCTGGTTCCGAGCCGTCGGAGGGAAACGGCTCTTCACATTTAATTCCACCGTGCCTCCCGTTCTCCGCTTCACTCATCAGGACCTTCATCGCATTAGCTGCTGCCTCCTGTTTAGCCAATTTTTTGCTCCCTGCTTCTGCTGGTGGGAATCGGCGCCCGTTAATCACTGCCTGGAACTTAAACCTTTGAAAGAGAAAACCAAAGGGGTAAATTGAGAGGCAGAAGTGCGGCCTTCTCAGAGCAAGCAAGGCTTTTCTTGGAATTCAAAGGAGAAGAAACAGCCAGCTCCCAGCTGGGAGAGTAAATCCAGGCTGCCATGTGCAGAAGACAAAAATACCAAGAGTGCCCAAGCAGTACTGCATCTGGGCCTTGTTTCATTGCATTTCCAGAGCTGTTCACAACAGAGGAGCAGCTCCACGCTTTGTTCTGAAGGAACAGGATGAACTGCCTTGTTCCACCACAGGTGCCACAAACAGGCTGTATGCAGGCAGCAGCTCTGTTGTGGCTCCTGCCCAGGAATAAGAAAGCTCAAAAGCAGCCTGCACTGTTTCATTTGCACCTGGTCATTTGGGGGTCACTCCCCCTCTGGCATTCTCCGTGGCTATCCAGGGCATTCACACCATCTTAGAAAGGTGCTGCCTCACATAAACCTCCTGCCTTTGACATTTCTGCCTCCCCCATTCCTGTGAACTCTAACAAACAAGTTTATCTTCCATCCTCCAGCCCTGGAAATCTGCTTCCAAGGAGAGTGGGTCAAACCAGATCTGGAGAGGGATTATGGCACTGAATCCATTCAAATCCCTTCTTTAAAAAAAAAAAACAAAATTACAAAACCCTGGGACTCCATCTTTAGCAATTAGGCCTATTTTCCCGTCTAGCAGATCTATGGACATGTTCCAGTGTGGCACATATGGTGGTTTTCACCGTCTCGCTGGTGCTCAGTTACAGCCATGATTCTGCAACGGGAAGCAGGACTTCAGAGACTGACTTGGCCAACTGCAGTGTCATGCCACATGCTCAGCTCACAGAATCTGCTCTGACCTGCCATGACACAGAAACGTCCGAAGTGGGGCCACCTTGAGTAACTTAAGACACCTGCACCCAAACACTTGTTCTGGACTCCCTCTACACCATTTCCAGGGTGACAGCATCTTGAGAGGCAGCTTAGAAATACCAGTTTCCCCCTATATGATCAAATTGAAGGCAAGTAATTGAGATGGGACCTCGTAAAGAGACTAATCACATCTTTGCTGCTCAGAATGAGGAGCAAGGCTGCCAAAACTGGGCTACTTAGGGTTAAATTTTAGCCTTGCATTATTTTTTAAGCTGATGCAAGGAATGAAATAGGCTAATCCTTCTGAAATGAAAGAAACATTAACAGCAGGCCCCTTCAGGACAGTTGAGTGGCTGAACTTAATTCAAGTCAGATCCTTTTATGGAAAAGGAGCTCAGAAAAGGTAGGACATTTTCTTACCGTGGCTCATGAGAGGGTCCATTCTGCTCCAGCATGATGAAATCACAGTGTTGGTATGTGTACTGGGAATATTCAGTAAGGCCACTCACTGGGTTCTTCTCCTGACAAGCTATCAGTTTCTCTACAGGCGTACATGGGAAAGCAGTTTCGAACTGCGCAGCGTAACTGGGGGAAGACTGAGAATTCATGATGCATTCTGACTTATCAGGCTGCTTGCTGATAGCATTCAGATTATCTGGGATATCATCTGTGGTCCACTTGCTGTTTTCTGAGTTATCATAATTACTCAAACTGGAGAATTCAGGCTTAGTGTCCTCAGATGCATCTGCTTCTGTGTCACTGACATTGCCCTGACCAGCTTGCCCCAAAGGCTGCTGCCCATTTTCTACGCTTTGTTCTTCTGATGTCATCACTGCTGGTGAAGCTGCAGTCATCTCCTGGGGACATGGAGGGACAAAGGAAGAGGGAAGATCTGACTCAGGAGGCGTGGGATCTGCCATGTGCATTATTGAGCCGGCCTTCAGCCTCATCTGCATCCTCTCACGTTTTCTGTTTGTCAGGGACCATCGTGGTGGAGTTGCATTCTGCTTGTGGACATCTCCCAGCTTTTCCAAAGCGCTAAGAAATGCGTTAACGTCCTTAGCTCTCGAAAACCCAATGTTTTTGGCAAGATTGAGTGCTGTTGTTTCCACCACACTGAACAAGTAGTTGCAGATTTTCTCCTTTGTCTCAGCCATCTCTGTGTCTCCCGAGCCAAGTGCGCTCCACTCTCCTCTTCTGCTCTCACAAGCTGGATCTGTGCAACTGGCACTGTGGTCAGCAGGGCTTCTTTCTCTCCCTGAGCTGGGGCTGGCAATTCTCCACAGTGGTGGTGTCTCTTCCCCTTTGTGCAACTTGCCTTCTCTGAGGAGTTTATACAAAACACGGTTGACCTTTTTCTTCTGAGTTTTAAGTTTACGTGCCAGATCATTAGCTGTGCAAGTCCTCCCCTCCCCAAGCTGCCTGAAAACAGTTAGAATTTCTTGTTCATAGTCTTGCCCAGCAAGAGACAGTCTTTGGAAACTCAGCCTCACAACGTCAGAATCTTTCCTTGTGTTCTCCTGACGATGGTGCTGCGGAGGGCAATACCGAGGCAAAGTCTCAACCCACGGATACCGGCTGGAGAACCTACGCCCTCCAGCCCTGCCAAAGCTGGGCTGACATCTGTCTGCAGGAGCCGGTGCCGCAGCTTGCCCGCCTCTGGTGCACGATCCCTTCCCCTGCAACACAGAGACTTCAGCGTCCTGCTCTGTTAGGAACTGCTGGTGTAAAAAGGTTTCCTGATTAGTTTCTTGTGGGGTACGAGGGTGGTTAAAAAGACCTCGATTAGTGCTGGGGCAGTTATGTCTTGACTGGGTAAGATATGAGCCTCTGCCTTGCCCAGTGCCTCTGATCATAGCGCACTCCTGGGACACACGTGGGAACCAGGCTGCTGATGAGCCAGGAGAGGAGCTGTCACTCACTCCACACTCTCCCACCCTGAGGAGAAAAACACAGGAATTCAGAACATCTTTATACAACTACAGGATTCCAGAAATGTAGTTTAAAAGCTTCCCAGCTATTGAGGCATTCCAAGCATCTTCTTCCTTGTCAATTTTTTTTCTACTTTTCTAGGAGTTGAAATTAGTCCTGTAAACACAAACGGCAAACTCTGGCTGCCCAGCAGAGAATCAGCAGCCCCAAACTGCAGGTGAAGTCAATCACAAGAAGCAGCTTTGACACAAGCATCCCTCTGCTCCTGTTAGACTTGAATCCAGCACAGGGCTGGGTGGCCTGCTCAGGATGCACTCCTGAAACACAGCAAGCTCCACTCCCCCATCCTGAGGGAGAAAAGAATCTCAGACCTACTTTGCAATCTGAGAAACGGGGGCATGAGGAGGTAAAGAAGCACAGGGAGGTGGGCTAGAGCAGCTTGCATGGTCACACAGAACAGAGCTGCAACAGGCTTGCAATTACTTTCAGATTCATGACCAAAACAGTCTGAACCCCTAAGTGTCTTTTCCTGCCTGGACACTCTGTGACCTGTAGAGGCAAAGCATCACACGACAGGTGAATGAAAGTGGTAACATGCGGAGAAATTAGATAGGTGTGTAGTTAGCAACAGTATAACACATTTTTTTGGATCACAGCCCAAATTTCACTCTATCACACACAGTCGTGCTGCCCTCCGGGGTACAGGACATGAGACTAAACTATTAATATGATTTTTAGAAGTAAAGGAATCCAGCCCAGCATATTCTAATTCTCTGGTAACACTTGCTGCGGAACTGAGAGGATAAAGACACAGAACATGATACACACTGCCGGGTCCCCGTTCTGCCTGCTCCTCTACGACCTCCTTAAGGCACCTATCGTCACAAAGATAAGTTTTTCCGATGCAAGTCTCATCTTTATAGAGCTCCCCATCTTCACCAAACACACCTCAAGGCCAATCTAAATTCCACTTTCATTAAACAACTGCACTCGGCTGCCATCATCGGGACTTACTTTTACAATAAACATGAGGAGGCTGAGTGCAGCGCGACGGGTTCCCACCTCCCCAGCTACGAGGGAGTCCCACTGCTACCCCCCTGCTCAGTGACCCCGTTTTACAAGCGCTCCCTCAGCCAAGGGCAGGGCAGAAATAGGAAGAGGGGTTTGAAAAAAATGCTCTTACCTCAGTCTCATCCGTACGCCAAATTATTTTATGAGAAAATACAGGGAAAAAAGAAACACCGACCCGCAGAACGCGTCCCGACGGAGCGGCACCGAAGAACCGCCAAGATGGCCGCGAGCTCCGTTTCAGTTTCGTTTCCCGCAGCAGCCGCTCCGCCCCGCCCAGGGAGCTCGCAGCGGGGACTGGCCGGATTTCGGGCTTTCCCAGACAGGCTCTCGGCTTTAGGAGCAACCATCGGGGTCCTTACCAGAGGCGAAGCCTGGGGCGGGAAAGTGAATCCAGTAGGGCAGCTCCTTCCCCCGGTCCCTTATGGTGATGCAGCCCGGTCACTAAGAAGTTGCCACTGGGACGGAGTCCTGGTCCGCACACGAGGAGCGGCTGCTCTCCTGGCTTGGAGAGGGGCTGCGGGAACACCTGTCACCTTCAGTTATACCCCCAAAGGAGACCCAGGGAACACGGCAGGACGGCTGCCACGCGTACCCATGTCAAACCACGTTCCCGGGCCCGCGCATCCACGGCGGGAGTGACGGCACCGCGAGCACGAGGGGCTCGCTCGGACGAGGCTCCCGAGCCCGGAGGGCACTGTACAAGAGGGCGGGCTGAGCTACAGGGCGACGAGTACCGAAAGCCGGGAGTCGAGTCTTTTATTCTACGCGTTCCGCCCTACGGAACCCGGCCCCGACAGGGCCCTTGAGGAGACAGGACACGGTCACGCCGCATTCCAGAGGCCCGCGGGGTTGCCAGTGCGGCCCGGGCCCGCTGCGTCACCGGGTCCGGCGGCCGCTGCACGACACACAGACCGGGAGGAACCCACGAAAGCCCGTGGAAGCCCAAAGCCGGCCCACGGCCACCCCCTCCTCGCACCCCTTTACCTTGCCGCTGCCGCCGCTGCCGGCGCACTGTGATGACGCACGCCATGCGCCTGCGCAGGGCGCAGGGAGCTGCGCGGCAGCCATCTTTCCTTGGCGCAAAGCGCGGTAGCCATGTTTGGTGCTGGCAGTGCATGGCTGTGCCGGCGCCGCGGTCCCGGCGGGGCTCGGCTCGCCCGCTCCGCTGCGGGAGAGGCGGCACAACCGCCCCAGGCCTCCGGCTGGAAGGCAGCGCCACTCCCGCTGTGTCCCAGGGCATCACCCGCCGCACCGGGAGCGGTCGCCTGAGGCGGCGGCGCACATAGGCGCTACTGCCCATGCGTCTCAGATGTCGTTTCCCCCACCCCCTGGGCCCGCGCGTGCGCCCCGCTCGTCCCCGCGTGTACCTGTCCCTCCAAGGCCCCCTGTGCCACGGTGTCTTCAGGACTTGGGGGCTTCTCCCCTCGGTCATGGGCCCCCCATAGACCGTGGGACATCCATTTCCTATGGGCCTTCTATCTGTGGTGGGACTCTGTTCTGTCCTCTGAGGCCCCCCTTGTCCCTTGGAGCTCCCTTATCCCCCCGTGCCTCTCACCATGGTTCCCCGCAGCGGCGCTCCTCTTTTTCCACAGGCTTCCCACTTCCGGTGGGACTCCCCTCACCCCCATTGTAATCCATGATTTTAATGCCAGAGGTGCAGCAAGTCACATCCCACCCTGTCCCAGGTTCTTTACAGGCAAATGGAGACATTCCCTCCCTGATCCCAAACCAGGCACAGCCTCTGCTGTCGATGGATCCTCCCTTTCCCGGGCAAACACCATCCGGATCGTGTGAGTTAGAAAACTACCGTCAGAGAACAGGTTGTTCCTGTCTGCTGCTCCACCGCGCACGCCAGTAGCCGTGTGTCATTTACCATCTGGCACAGGGATCCGAACGGGTGCCGTCCGGGAGCTGCACCGGCACTGCTGGGTTCGTACGGCTCGGAGGCTGTCAGCGGCTTGGAGCAGCACCTGTTGGACAGTGGGCACTGTGGTATTTATACTTGTGGGTATGAATCTTACCAAAAGGCTTGGGAGCCGAGCTATTAGATGCATGTATGGACCAACCATGGGGGTCGGGCTCTTCTTCCTGACAACGAGTGACAGGACAAGGGGAAGTGGCCTCAGGTTGCACAAGGACAGGTTTAGGTTGGATATTACGGGATATTTCTTCATGGAAGGAGTGATCAGTCGCTGGAAGAGGCTGTCCATGGCATTGGTGAAGTCATCATTTCTGGAAGTGTTCAGAAATGGAGTGGATGTGGCACTTGGGGATATGGGTTAATGGTGGCCTTGGCAGTGATGGGGAATCCATAGCTGGAATCAATGGTCTTAGAGGGCTTTTCCAATCTCAACAAATCTGCAATTCTATAATTCTGTTGCTGTGGTAGAACCGGTGAGCAACTATGACATCCAGGACCATCATCTGGGAGTCCCCAGACCCTCTTCTGCAAGGGTCGTGGGTGTGGAGGGAGCTGGGAGGGACAGGCATGGGTTCTGGATGAATCTTAGGGGTCCATCTGCCTACGTTTGTCCATGAATGGGCAAAATATACAAAGACAAGCTCTTCAGAGCACCCTGGTCCTCACCAGCAGCACTGTGTGTCCCACTGGAGTGGTAACTATATGTGCCTTCAGGTGAGGACCCTACCCCCCATGGCCTCTTCCCTGCAGCTTTCAAAGGCATTTCAATGAACCTGGAGAAGTGGCAGGGTGCAGAAATGGTGAGTCAGACCCCAGAATTGCCAGGCTCAGCTGCTGCTCATGTTCAGTGGAGATTGTGAATTGTCCTGGGTTTGGGTTTTTTTTTCAGATGATTTCTGAATTTAGAGATTTTGGGGCTTGTGTGTTGTAGTGTGGTTTTGGTGTGCGTTTTTTTTCTGTAATAAAGAGAATCCTTGCCTAAAAAAGAACCCTGCACACTCACTGAAGTTGTCACATCTTTGTTCCTAGGAGGATCTGGGAGCACAAAGACTCCTGCCTGGGATGAGACTCATGGCAGACCATCAAACACGGGGGTCACAGTCCACATAATCACTGTCTCTCACCCACTTCACCGAACAACAAACGAATCCACAGCACACAGAGCACACAACTGCCAACTCCCTGATCTGTTATTTTTCTTTTTTTTTACTCTGTTTTAATTGCTGGCGATCACTCACAAGCTTTGCCCCAGGCTCGGTGGATGTGATTCATCTTGGCTGCTGTGAAGATGGAATGGGAAGGTTCTAGCGCTACTGTCTGCCACCTTGGTGTGACATAGGCTGCTCATGAAATCATGTGTTGCTGGCATTGTGGGGCCGTGTATACTTTTGAATTGCAACACCCTAAACATGACAAACAGGCACTTCATCCATACAAGCTCATTCTCCTTTCTCCTTTATGGAAAATTGGCAGACTCCCAGCCTGTTTCCATAGGAATGGGGTGGGAGACCAGGAGACCTCCAGCTGCTGTAGTCCCAGCATTAACACAGCCATGGCGTCTGCTTGGCCATGACAGAAGCTCCTGCAGCCTCTGGAGATTGCAGTCATGGGAAAACAAGTCAATTTGTGGTGGAGATAAGGAGCTGATAACCAGCTTACCTGAGGCTGTCATTACCAGATGATTTTGGTGGAGGGTGGAGAAAGCTCCATTACTTGCCCGTGGATGTTGGGGCTCATCCTGCTCCCCTGCTTCTTTGAGGGCTGCCCCAAACCTCCCATTTTCCCCAGGCTGAGCAGAGGCTTCCCCACAGGATGGCAGTATTCACTAAACCTCCAGTGTCAGCTGGAGATGCCTCAGGTGTCTGCTTTGATTTCCTTCCCTCTTATGAAATGAAAAGAGAGGAAATAAATTGAGGCACAGCTCCCCCACCTGACTTTCTGCTCGGATGCCAGTTCTCAGCTCAGGCTATTGTTCTGCAGTTTCATTTTAAACTCCTTTATTAGACACTCTAAAATATCACTTCCTTGCTCTTGCAGACAGCCTGTTCCTACATGAGAGATTTGCACTTCTTAATT
Organism: Melanocharis versteri; assembly: GCA_013397845.1. Classification (NCBI taxonomy): domain Eukaryota; kingdom Metazoa; phylum Chordata; class Aves; order Passeriformes; family Melanocharitidae; genus Melanocharis; species Melanocharis versteri. Next base: position 50,447 of record VZTG01008122.1, on the reverse strand, counting down.
AGCTGGTGGTGGTTTCTAAGGGAAGGCAGCCCTGGGAGTGGTAGTTTATCACTTGCCGTGCTGGTGTCTGATCCCCTCTGCCCCCGGGCCAAGCTGTGCTCTCACACTACTGGTAAGAGGTGCAATTAGGGTTTGGCCTCCTTGCAGAAGCGCCCATCAAACACTCCAGGCTCCTAATATGTGAAGTGAGGAACTGGGCTGAGCTGGTTCCCACGTCTTTCCAAGTGTTGCACTTTCTCCAGTCTGGCTGCAGATGTACAGCTGAGAACCAACATGGAAAATCTCCATAACTCCAGAGCATCAGTTCCCCTGGAAGGAGAAAAGTGCTTCATTTTCTTCCAATGGATTTTTATGGTAGCTATAAACATGGAGCAGGTAATGCATGGGAGATGCTGCTCCATTCTGAGCCTGTGGCCTTGGTATGGGCACCAGAGCCAGGAGCTGCTTCCCAGAAAGAGACTTCTCCCCCTGCTTTGCTCTCTATTGCTCCCAACAGACAGGTTCCCAGCTGGGGAAGCAGCAGAGCTATCCAGGGAATTGCACAAGCTTTTGCCTTGCTGCTCGGTAAAGGAGCAAGCCTGAGCTTTGGTGCAGCCCCAGCAGCTGCCATGTCTGTGGTCTCAAGACGTCAAGCAGGGATTACTCATCCTGAGAGCTCGCAGTGAGGAGCAGAGGGGAAGGGGGACACCCGACAGCTCTGTCTATGTGATACTCATCCCCCTCAGGCATCAGTGTGCTCCAGGGAAGGACAGTATGCTCTCATAGCTCAAAAGCTGCAGTGAAGCCCAGCAGTGAAAGGCAGGTAGGCCTGGCACATCTGCAGCAGAAGGAGCCAGTGTGCTGACTCCCATGGCAGCTGCAGTGGTGGGAAGCAGCACGGTTTTATTCTGTCTGGTACAAAAGGTACGCTTGAAAAAAGGCAGGAGAAGGCAGACCATGTCTTAGCCATCTGTATGGCAGGACATGCTATGTGAGCACGGCCTTCACTTTGAGTTCTTGGATGCTCAGGGGCTCTTTTCATGTGGTTTTAGAGCCATCACAGCATGTGTGGCTAAATCTCCCCTGGAGTGGGCTCCTTGGGCTCCTCCGTCCCAGTGTCATGATGGCTAGGGGCTCCTTCAGCTTGGAAAGGAGCTGTGGGAAGACTGGCCGCTCAAATCATATTTTGGATGTCAGTTTTCTCTTTGGCATGGCTCCAGGCTGGTCAGCCTCTCCCTTACCAGGGTGTTGACTCAGGTAATGGCCAAAGCATTGCTGCAGGAGGTCACATGGGGACCCTGGACACACTGTGAACCATCCAGCTTTTTCTTGGAGGGGGACTAGCAAGGAGAAGGGGGTTCCCTTCACTGCTCTTAGCACATCTAATGCAGTGGTTCCCAGAGAGCCAATCAGCTGAATTAATGAATCCTTCCTAAAGCCAGAATTCAAAGATCTTCCTAGTATGTGTCAGTTGACATGGTATTAATACTCCCTTCTGTGACCTTTACATCACCATCCAAGTCCAGGTTCCCCTTTTTGCCCTTTCATATTTAATATTAAATATGATTTATCTGCAAGAGGGCTTTATCGTGCTCAGACAAATTGAAAGGATTTCACAATCCATCCCTGAAGCAGAGCCATGGGTGGGAAAAGCATTGACCTGAGGAGAAAAGCATTGACCTGAGGGTATGCACCCTGGACAGAGCTCTCCACCACTACTCCCTTGCCACTCATCACCCCTCCAGTGCCTGATTTTTATCTGTGTTGCTTGAGGTACTTGCTGACTCCCCCTTTTTCTTCAAGCTCAGTTCTCAACAAACTCCAGGGGCTGCCCAAGGCCGCAGCCGCTGCTCTCCACTCCTCTTGATTTATGTGCTATTGAGCACAGAGAGATTGTAATGGACCATCTCACAGGGAAAAGCCTGGCACAGCTGAGTCTCCGAAGGACTTCCTTGCATGTAGGACTCCTTCGTGCCTCCCATGAGATCCCACTACACCTCTTTCACTGCTTTTTCTTTATTTGCCGCTGATAATTTTTTTCATGCAGCACAAGCTGACTGCTGACAGAGTCAGTGCCATGTGCTGATGGAGATACAGGAGAGTTGGCTGGGAGGAGTAATGGATGGCAGAGGAGAAGCCGGTTACAGATCACAGGGACACGTACAGCACTGTAATTGGTTGGCTTGCACAGATTTCCTCCCAAACAGCGTTTTTTAATCTAAAAGAAAGCAAGAAACAAGAACATGTCTTGCTTCATTCATGGCTTCCCTGGAGGCAGCAGCAGCACGTTAAGGAAAAAAGAGAAGGAGGAGGAAAAAATAGTCAGAAGCACCAGGTGGCTGAATATCTTGCAGTCTAATTGATTCCTCTTTAATTAGAAAAAAACCTGTTGCACTCAACCAGCGTTCAGTGCCAGCTTTGGAGAAAGCAGCATCTTCCCTGGCCCTGTACCAGGACAGCTTGGCATGGAGGGACAAGAGGAACCTCAGGGAACCATGCGAAGCTGAGAGTGCCTCTTCCACACCTGGGAATTGGGGCAAACTGTCTCCTACAACTTTCTTCAAGGCAGCAAGAGAAGGATGGAGAGCCAACCATGTCAGTGTCTGTTGCACACTGAGCTGCAGCAAGAGACTTGGCTGGGATTAACTGGAGTAACTGAGACTTCACAGGGATTTCTGTGCCTGTGCCTGACCTCACTTGGGAACTGTTCACCACTTCTCCCACAAATCCAGTTATTTTTAAAATGGGAAAGAGCTCAGCTTCATTTGCAGTGAAATGACTTCTCTGCTTTTTGCCTCTTAGGTTTTGAATGGATGTCCAAACCCTTGCATGGGTTGGGGACCCCCCACCTGCAGGGCTGTGTCTAGCTCTGGGGCCCCAACATAGGGACATGGAGCTGCTGGAGAGATTCCAGAGGAAGCCATGAAGATGCTTCCATAGCTGGAGCACCTCTGCTCTGGAGACGGACTGGGAGTTCAGCCTGGAGAAGAGAAGGTTCCAAGGAGACCTTAGAGCCCCCTCCAGTGCCTAAAGGAGCTCCAGAAGAGTTAGAAAGGTACTTTGGTCAAAGGTCTGGAGGTACAGGACTAGGGGGAATGGCTTCCTACTGCCAGAGGGCAGAGTTAGATGGGATACTGGGAGGGAATTATTGGCTGTGAGGGTGGGGAGGCCCTGGCTCAGGTTGCTCAGAGAAGCTGTGGCTGCCCCATCCCTGGAAGTGTCCAAGGCCAGGTTAGACGGGGCTTGGAGCAACCTGGGATAGTGGAAGGTGTCCCTGCCTATGGCAGGGGGTGGGACAAGATGAGCTTTAAGGTCCCTCCCAGCTCAAACCAGTCTGTGATTCCATGAAAACAGGCTCTGCTCTGGCTGGTACAGGTTAGGTGGCAATGTCAAACCTCATCGCCTGCAGCGCCTGGTCACATCTCAAGTGCTTTTGGCAATGCCACCTTATGGTTTTAATTCTTTGGTCCTTGTGACATGTGCAAGGACTTCCCCTGGTGCATGGTGGCTGTAGGGGCTCTCCTGTCCCCTCACAGCTTCTCCCCAGCAGACCCAGGAGTTGGACCCCACTCCTGGCCCTCGATTTCTAGTTCTATTGAAATATCATCATGGAGGAAGTGACAACTTGTCTGCGGGTTTTGTAGCAAAGCCCCCTCCACCAATTGGCTTGTGACAGCTGCTGTTGTTCTAACACAGTGACTGCTCCCCAGCAGAAAACCCCAAAATAATAATTTAAGTAGCAAAGTGTCCTTTTCCAGCCAGTCCCTGCTGAAAAACCTTTCTTATGGTGCGAGCACCAGGCCAGCAGTCTCTGGGAAACCAAGATGACTTCTTCCATCCATTTAACATGTAAAGGGACACAAATGCTATTAACACTAGCCTGGCCTCTCGTCAGGCAGCTCCAACCTTTTTGAGTGCTCCCAGGAATTACAGGGAGAGAAGAGGTAGCTGATATGCAAACGCTGTGGCTGAGCAGGAAGCTCAGAAGGTAAAAATCATCCTGCCAGACCTTGCATGCAGCCCCAGCCCTGCTCTCTGCACTGGGCAGGGGACCTTGCAAAAGTGTCAATGTCACGGGCTCCAGCGGTTAACTAATCTTATTGGAATGGCCTTTAGCAAGAGCTGGAGCATCCCTCTCTAGGCTTATGAGGGCTCAGGGGCTGTTTTCATGGTGGCAAGCTGTTTGGCTGATATTACCCACACTGCTTGGAAGGCGCGATCTCGCCTGCAGACCCCACACGCTGATAATTAACAGTAATGAATGAGCCCGTTGGTGCCAGGAGTACCAAGGCTGGGTAGATGAATTAGCAGCAGAGCAGCCTCAATTTTACCTTGGAAAAGGACCACATCCAAGATGGAAATAGCTACAGGACAGGTCCCCACCTCATTTTATCTCTGCAGCAAGTGGAGGAGAAAGTTTCCTGAACGTTTTTCTTCCTGGGTTCAAGAGCTGGGGACCAGATCTGGGTTGCCCAGCTGGAAGTCACATCTCCTCCTCACTCACCACCTGCCCCATCCCCTTGGAAGCAAAAGCTTCCCTGCAGGGAGTGAAACTCCCAGCTCCTGACTGGGGAAATGCCAGCATATAGAGGCCATAGATCAGTGCCAGAGCAGTTGCCTGCCTGCAAAGGCAAAGCCTGATCCAAAGCACCTGTTCCCTGCCTGCCTCTCTCTCGCCCCCAGGAGCTGCCTTCCATGGCCTGCTCACTTCCGGCAGGCAGATGCTGATTCAAACCTGTGCCCTGTGGAGCTGTTTGCTTGGGGTTTTCCTCTCCCTTGTGGAAGGCTAGTAGTTCCCCACTGTTTATTAAAAGTTCTACCTGAAAGGAACTGTTTAGCCAAGCAATAGCTATTCTTTTTCTTTTTTCCCCCCCTTTTTTTCCTCTTTTCCTCAGAACTGTACTTTCCCTCCTGTCACTGCACATTCCAGCGCTGATGCAGGCACATTGCACTGGGCTGGGTAAAGATGCCCAGACCTTCACACCAACAGCATCCTCCTCCTTCTTCTCCCTCTCACTCCTGGGACTGGGAAAGCAAAGGGCAGACACAGGGAGGTGGAGATCCATGCTATGGTGATTATTACCTTTCTCTTTCGAGAAATTTTAATCCTGAGCCATTAATAAAAACAGTTTTCATGCTGCACATAAAGATTGTACACATTTTGCCTTGCCTTCATGGGCAGTATCAGAACTACAGCTGCCTTTGTATGGCGGGGCTCTGCTGCACTAAGCCATTAATGCTGGAAATGAAGCTCCAAGGGTTTAATCACGTATCAGAGAGTCGCCTGGACTGTTGGAGGTATTTTTAGGATTTAGAGGTATTAGCTCAAAGCTAAAAACCCCCAATCTATCGATTCATCACAATTCAACTACTGTACATCACCTTCCTCCTCCTCCTCCTTCTCTGCTGGCTCCACAACACTCATAGCCATGTTTAGGCAGGGGAGTTGCTCCTATTGGCATCCTCCTAGCCTGCATATGGGAATGGAATTTGGGGCACCAGTCCCTCAACCTGTCATCATCAGAGTGAGCTGAAGCCAGCATTGCCCCATTGCCAAGCTCTGAGCAAGGCTCAGAGTGGTGCTCATTGGGAAAGTATCCAGCTTCCCCTTAACTCAACCAATGCATTTGCTTTGGGAAAGTTATTTTTGTGCCCTTTGCACCCCAGACAACTTTTATCGTTGTTTCTTTAGAGGTGAGGGATGAACTGGAGGGAGCAGCCCAGCTCTGACGTTTGAGCAGAGTTGGGTGAGCATGGGGAGCCTCAGTGCAGAGCCAGAGGAAAGAGCATCTGCCATGCCATCAACCTCCTACACTCCTTTCTTGAGCCACAGCCGAAGAACATGGGAACCAAAAATCCTTTTTGGGAGCAGATGTCTGGAAAACCCCTCACTGCTCCCATAAAACAAGGCATCTGGGGGTTCCCCCTGGTTTTACAAAGTGCCCAGCAGCTCCTGGCATGGGGGGGTCCAGAGATGTAACTCCAGCCTCAGCTTCCCTCTGCACAAGGGAACAGGGATGTATCCCCTTCAATGGGGTCTTCCCAAACTGCACAGATAGACCCTGAGAAGCACAAAGCTACTTCCTGGGGATGAACAGGACAGCTCAGCACTGTTGAGGGGAATCACTGCACCTAGCACAACCCTCGTCGCACAAAGTTTCACTTTGGCAAGGGGTCCAGGTGTCAGGAATGCCTCCAACATCACTCCACTGTTGGCCCCAGTGACAGAAAGAAAAGAGCTCTCACAGCTTGCGGAACAGAGGGTCTGAGGCACTGATAGCTGTACGTATAGATCATATATTTGTGTGTGTAACTCTGCACAGAGAGCTGCATCCTTACACACCCGCACAGGTAAATACTTCTAGATACTGACCTCTTCAGATTAAAGTCCAAGGCACTTTTTACAGTGAACAGGTTAAAGCCATAGTTTAAAACATGCCTGTTTCTGGGTACAGCTCAGGTTTATGGCAATGCTGTGGGGACGGGCTGTTGTCATATGGGCCAGTCCCCACTCCTGTCCTCCAGCAGAGAGACCAGCCCTGAAGGAGGAATGTAAGCCCGGGGCTGGATCCTGACCACAGAGACATGCAAGCAGCTCCCACTGGCAGGTGCATCGGCAGTGCTGAGACCCCAGCGGGGGGAAGAACACTTTGGGCGGAAGAAGGAGCAGAGCTGGGTGCACGGCTTGCAGCACCCAGAGCACCAGGGCCCTCAGCCAAGTGCACCCACTGGGCAGGTGGTTCTGGAGCCCTGCCTGGTGCCTCATGGGGCTCTGAGGTGGCTCATCCCATAGGGAAATAACTGATGCCATGGAGAAGCTTTTTCTCTCTCCTGCAAAAGCCCCTGTCTATAACCTCAAACCCTTCGGATACCTTTTGGGAGAGAGCTTGGAGTTAGGTGAGAAGAAGCTCAGACCAGTACAGAGCCTGGCAGCAGAATCTTCCCAAACTGCTGAGCAATCACTGCTACCATGCCCCACCAAACATACCTGGTGGCCATGGCACAGGGCTCTGAGCTGCCTGGGAGATGCTGGGCAGGAGAAGCTCAAGGGAGAGTGGTGCAGAGGACCAGGAATCCCCTGGCAGCCCCAGACCTAGCTGTCAGCAGTGGAGGCTCAGCCCTGGCCTCTCAGAAGAACCAGCCTCTTTCCTCCATCAGAGCTGGTTTCTACAGGGAGATTTCAGGTCCAGGATCCAGCAAGGAGCCTCCAGATCTCATGGCAGCTCATTGCTGCTAGGGGTCTGCTGGGTTGGACTGGCCTGGAATGGTGAGACCAGCACAGCTCTGACAGTGACAGCATGGCAATGACTACAGCTCTGATCAGGAAGGGCCAGTGTAGGGACTTTCAGACTTTCTCTGGACAAAAGCAGCAGTAATTGGTCCCATAGGTGCTGCTCATTCCTGGACACATCATGCTCTGTGTGTGAAGACTGGCCAGGACAAAGTGTGGCTGCCAAAGGGCAGTTTAAGACTTATGATCCTGTAGGGATCACGTGCAGCAGCTATGGGGTTGGAGGTAAGGAAGTGATGCTCTCTGAGGCTCAAGGAGTCCATAGAATCACAGAATCATGGAATCACAGAACAGTTCGGGTTGGAAGGGACTTAAAGCTCATCTCATTCCACTCCCTGGCATGGGCTGGGACACCTTCCACTAGTCCAGGTTGCTCCAAGCCCCATCTAACCTGGCCTTGAACACTTCCAGGGATGGGGCAGACACAACTCTGGGCAGTCTGTTCCCATCTGGAAGGCTGAGACAAAGCAGTTCCTGCAACCTCATCTCACTTCTCTTTCATGCTCAGAGTTTTGTCCTTCTATGCCATCATACCCTGAGGTTGAGCAAAAGCTGCAGCTCCCCAGGTCAGGGTGTGAAATGTGAACTGGACACATCCCAGTCTCTTCTCCTAGGTAACAAATGAAAGAACAAGAGAAAATGCCTGAAAGTTGTGCTAGAGGAGGTTTAGGTTGGATATTGGGAAAATTTCTTGTGTATAAGTGTGGTCAGGCTCTGGTACAGGCTGCCCAGTGCAGCAGTGGAGTCCTCACCCCTGGAGGAATTTAGAAGATTGTGTGTGTGGCTCTTGGGCACATGGGTTAGTGGTGGGCTTGGTGGTGCTGGGTTAACAGTTAGACTTGATGTTCTTAGAGGACTTTTCCAACCTTAACAATTCCATAATTCTATGAAAACATGCTCTGCACCACTGCTTCCTCAAGAGCCTCTGTCCTGGAGGAAAAGGGGAAGTTTGACTCCTGCAGAGCTTGTGCCCAGGGAGCAGAGTCCCTCCTTCTGCTAGAGGAAACAGCCTGGGGGGAATGGCTTTCCAGAACCTGGGAGAAAAGGGGAGCCTGATCTTTCTCTAGGGAGAAGCAAAGCTCTGGTGCCATTGGGCTACACACGGATCCAGACCTGCTAGAGGTCAGCTTCCAAGTAATGAGAATGAATACAAGGGGGATAAAGGATAACAACTCAGGTTCTGCACCTCTCTCTGCCTCCCTGTCCCCCATCCTCACTGGCAGTGGTAGCTGTACTCAGAAACAGACATTTTTGGCAGCAGCCTTGCGTTGCTGCCTGCTAACAACCGTGTTGGGTACAAAACCATAATTGAAAGTTACCATAACCATCATAATATAGCAATATATTTCATAGTTAAAATAAACTATTATGCTTTCCCCTATCATTAAAAAAGAAGCGAGCAGTACAGAGGCAAGATGCAAACCCAGGTCAAAGCTCTTTAAGTCTGGACAGAAACATCCATGAGTTTGCGGAGAGACGGTGGAATTTTTCTGGTATTCTAGGATAGTTCCTTGCAGGTGGCGCAGGAAGGAGAGTCATGGAGCTAAAAAAGCCCCCAAGACTGTGCCAAAAATGAGACTGGCTGGGTTAGGTGGGTGCTGGAGGGGCATTGGGGATTGGCCCCATTGGAGTCTGGGATCAGATGCTTCCCAGCTGCAGGTCGACATCTTTTTGCGATTTTCCTCTTGTGTTGTTCCTCCACCTTGGTTGCTGATCTCGGCTCTTCTCTCTGTTTGTCCCGATGTCCCTTAGGGTATCCAAAGTGATCATCTCAGGTGTGTGGACGGGACTGGCTGGGGAGCATTTACTGGGGCTGTGCCAGCCGAGGCTGCTGGTGATCAAGAGCTGCTGTCAGGGAGCAGAGCAGCAGCTCTGGGTGGGCTGGACTGCACTGGGGGCTCCCCACCATGCCTGCCCTCACCATGGCCTCGGGTTGGCTCTGTGGTCCCAGCAGCAGGGCTGGAGGGGGTGTTAGTCTTGGTGCTGGCCACGGTGGAGTCTGGTGCCGGGGGTAGTGGNCTCTGGGGATTGGGATGGGGATTCAGGGGTGTGGAATGGGGGGTGCAGGGGTGGGATAGGGGTGTGGGGGTGCGTGGGATGCAGGGTGCAAGGTGCAGGGCACAGGGTGCAGACCCTGGGCTGCCAGGTCCCAGGCAGAAGGATTGTTGCAGTGCAGGTTGTGCTGAGGTGAGGCCAGGGGAGGGAGGTTGTGGGGTGCGCAGGGAGCCACTGCCCCAGCCCCGTCAAAATCCCACTGCAGCAGTAGCTGCTCTGCCCTGGAACAAGGGTCTCTTGCTCCTGTTGCAATCCCAACACTCTCACCATGGTCCTTGCCACCTCCAGCCTTGGGGCCTGCGAGCTGACAGCACCTGCTCTTGTCTCACTTGGTTGGATTTCCCAGACTTGATCATGAGCCTGGCAGGGAGGTTCCGGGATTCCCGCTGGCAATATTGATCTTTGAGAATCAATACTTCCCCTGGCTCTCTGATGCCCCGGGACATGCCTTTGCACCTTGCCCCATGCACAGCGCCATTCCATGGGCAGTTTGCTCCTATCTGAGGCCCAGAAGACATTTTTCTTCACTAGCTGCCTGCAGGCCAGAGAAAATGCTGCACTTCAGGCTCTTTCTCAGCATTTCTAACATTTTCTGCATTGCTATGCTGGGAACCTCCTGACAGAGATGAGCAGGAGCTTCTGCTGGGCAAGATGGACAGGGGGCACCCATAGGCATATGGGGAGCAGCAGCTGGGCTGAGAATAGATTATGGGGGGCTTCCAAGGCAGCAGTGAATTCCCAGCCATCCATGGGATATCAATGATACTAATTACCAGAGCTTGGAAGAGCAGCTCGTTCCCAGAGGCCGAGTATCTCCCACTGGCCAAGGACCAGTAGCAATGGGCATGTGCCTACCTGAAGGCAACAAGGATGACCGTGCTTGGTCCCCTGCTACTAACACCTTTGCAGCACAGGGAACTCATTTTGCAGTACTCCTGCTGTTGCCTTACAGCCTTCCTCCTCCTCCTTCTCCTTCTAGGGCCAGCATGGGGGCAGTACTCTTCACTAACTACTGCTTATTTTCTATGTAACTCCAACTGCAGGGCACAAGGAGTGAAACCATCTCACATCACTGACAGCAAAGAAATTCTTCGGTATAGGGTGGTGCAGGAAGATGGTGTTTCTCTGCCCCTAGGTGCGCACAAAATCCAGCATTATTTATGGAAAGGAAAAAGTTACAAAGGAGAACATTACAGGCTGAGTATACCTGGAGTAACACAGTGACACTGCTGGGTGAGGTGTAATTAATACTGCAGAGTTATTACATGGTTACTTCATCTGTTTAAAAATATATAAATATNCTGGGATCAGATGCTTCCCAGCTGCAGGTCGACATCTTTTTGCGATTTTCCTCTTGTGTTGTTCCTCCACCTTGGTTGCTGATCTCGGCTCTTCTCTCTGTTTGTCCCGATGTCCCTTAGGGTATCCAAAGTGATCATCTCAGGTGTGTGGACGGGACTGGCTGGGGAGCATTTACTGGGGCTGTGCCAGCCGAGGCTGCTGGTGATCAAGAGCTGCTGTCAGGGAGCAGAGCAGCAGCTCTGGGTGGGCTGGACTGCACTGGGGGCTCCCCACCATGCCTGCCCTCACCATGGCCTCGGGTTGGCTCTGTGGTCCCAGCAGCAGGGCTGGAGGGGGTGTTAGTCTTGGTGCTGGCCACGGTGGAGTCTGGTGCCGGGGGTAGTGGATCAGGGCTAATGGCACCAGTGTTGATGGCAGGGGTGTGGGTGAAGGGGTGGGATGGGGGCTCTGGGGATTGGGATGGGGANCCCAGACTTGATCATGAGCCTGGCAGGGAGGTTCCGGGATTCCCGCTGGCAATATTGATCTTTGAGAATCAATACTTCCCCTGGCTCTCTGATGCCCCGGGACATGCCTTTGCACCTTGCCCCATGCACAGCGCCATTCCATGGGCAGTTTGCTCCTATCTGAGGCCCAGAAGACATTTTTCTTCACTAGCTGCCTGCAGGCCAGAGAAAATGCTGCACTTCAGGCTCTTTCTCAGCATTTCTAACATTTTCTGCATTGCTATGCTGGGAACCTCCTGACAGAGATGAGCAGGAGCTTCTGCTGGGCAAGATGGACAGGGGGCACCCATAGGCATATGGGGAGCAGCAGCTGGGCTGAGAATAGATTATGGGGGGCTTCCAAGGCAGCAGTGAATTCCCAGCCATCCATGGGATATCAATGATACTAATTACCAGAGCTTGGAAGAGCAGCTCGTTCCCAGAGGCCGAGTATCTCCCACTGGCCAAGGACCAGTAGCAATGGGCATGTGCCTACCTGAAGGCAACAAGGATGACCGTGCTTGGTCCCCTGCTACTAACACCTTTGCAGCACAGGGAACTCATTTTGCAGTACTCCTGCTGTTGCCTTACAGCCTTCCTCCTCCTCCTTCTCCTTCTAGGGCCAGCATGGGGGCAGTACTCTTCACTAACTACTGCTTATTTTCTATGTAACTCCAACTGCAGGGCACAAGGAGTGAAACCATCTCACATCACTGACAGCAAAGAAATTCTTCGGTATAGGGTGGTGCAGGAAGATGGTGTTTCTCTGCCCCTAGGTGCGCACAAAATCCAGCATTATTTATGGAAAGGAAAAAGTTACAAAGGAGAACATTACAGGCTGAGTATACCTGGAGTAACACAGTGACACTGCTGGGTGAGGTGTAATTAATACTGCAGAGTTATTACATGGTTACTTCATCTGTTTAAAAATATATAAATATTCTCTGATGAGTTTTCATGGAAAGCAGCAAGCACCAACCCCAAAGTCGGAGCCTGGCGCCGTTCCATGCAAGGATCTAGGAAAGCCAGAGCACGACACTGGGCAAGAACTGAGGAGGAAAAGGAGAGAAATGGTGAAAGCAAAACAGAAAGTGGCTGGTTCCAGGAGCAGCCAAGTGATGCCAAGGGTACCTCAGGAAGCTGAACACCAGCAAAAAAGTATAATGGAGTCTGAGGTGCTGCACTTTGGCAGGCATGGGCAGCAGTGCCATTGCTGAGATGGTGCCAGGGAGTGCTGCTGCCCTCCACCAAACCCAGCAGAAGTGGCATGAAGGCGATGGGCTTTGTTTTAAACAGATGAAGCACCTGCTCCTGCTATCACATCACTTGCCAGTGAGCTCCTGCTTGATCCTGGTGTATTCGACACTGCCAACTGGGCTCAAGCATGGATGTTCCCAGCACAAGTGGAGATGGTTGGAGCTGATGGGGTGTTTCATCCAGCACTTCTGAGACTGCTGCAAAGAGCCCATTGGCTTTGCAAAATACTGTGAGGCTCCCAGCAGGCAGTCATGTGAGCACCTGGAGATGCCCCCAGCACCTAGGCTGGCCTGCCAGCCCCATCACTGTCCACCAACATATCGTCTGGTGGCAGCCCTGCGTGGCCCTGCACACTGTAGGCACTGCTTTCCTGGCTCTGGCATGTGTCTCCGAGCAGGATATGACACTAAGGACCAGAAAGAAGAAGTGTCCATTTTTCTTCTCTGGGTAGAAAATACTCACAGCTCCAGAGAACTCCCCAGGAAGGTTACAGCCAGACTTTGTCACCCAGCTGTCAGTGTGAGGGGGCTGTCCTGTGGGTCCTGGCAAGGAGATGGGATGGAACATAGGCAGCGTCAGTCAGAGCCTGCATAACGAAGCCCCCACATTGGCATCTGCCTGGTGAGGTTTGGCAATGGTGAGAGGGGCAGGGGGCGAGGGCAGTGCCCCAGGGAGAAAAAATCTCCCTCCGGTGTCTCCGTTGCTTCAGTGCTTCTGACTTGGTGTTTTGTTTTGTTTTGTTTTGTTTTGTTTTCAAATGTGAAGACCTGAGATTGAGCGTGGGTTTTCCGTCTGCCACCGGACGCCGCGGCACAGGCTGGCCCAAGGCATCACCTTCTGTCCCCTTCCTTCACCACGTGTAGAGGCACCTGAACGGGGATGCAATTCCCGATACCAAGGCGTTGGCAAAGCTCCGAGCATTGCTCGGCACTGCTGGTCCCACTGGCTTCAGCTGAAGGGTCTTGCAGCGATTCAAGGACCAGAAGAAAGTTCACAGAGACCTCATGATCTGTGTGAAAATGCTTCCCCTGTCTACGGTGGGGCTGAGGGGCTGTGTTTTAGCAGCTGCTTGAGCTTGTGTAAGGGGTGGGGAAGGAGGTGGAGCTGACCCCAATGGGGCTCTCAGAGAGAGGTGTTTGGGGGGTGCCCACCGGCACACCAACCCCCCGGGCCTCCAGGATGGCGGCAAGCAGGCGCTGCTGCTGCTGACGCAGCATGTCGGCCATCAGCAGGGGCAGGGAGTTAAAGCTGGCACTGAGCTGCTCCAGCTTGGATTCCAGGCCACTGATCTGCTTTTCCAGGTCCTCACTGCGGTCATTTAGCTCTGTGATGAGGTCGTACATCACGTTCTGCATCTGAGGAGGGGACAAAGGGGACAGTGGCGGGGTTAGTACCATGGCTGGAGGGGTTAGTGCCACTGCCGCTAGCAGAGCTCACCCCTTTATCCCTTTCTGCCCTGAGAGCTGCCCCATCTCAGCGCACCCCAGGTTCTCCAAGGGTTCTGTGACTGCAGTTTGGCTCACCCCTGGCCATCAAAGCAAGGAAACTCTGCTGGCCCTGTGCTGCTGAGCCGTGGTATCCCTTGCAAAAAAGGATCGCAGGGAACCCCTGGCTCACGTATGTGTTTCTCCTCCTGCTTTGCAAGGGGAGCCATCCCACAGCAGCTATTCCTTGCTGACATTTACTGAGTTAGAGCATTTTGTGGTCAGCCAAGTCTGCTTTAGTTTTTCCAAGTGAAGAAAAACACTCAGACAGTCTGGCCAAGCCACAGGGTCCCTGTGGGACTTGCCTTCGAGAGGTCAACAAGGGTGTTGGCTTGGTCACTCAGCTTCCTCTGCTCCATCTTCACGCTCCGTAACCTGGGGAGAAGGAAAGAGCACATGGCTGTACTCCCTCCCCTTTCAAACTGCGTCTGGAAACCTGCCTGCATCCTGGGCAATGGAAAACTGTCCCCATGCCCCTGCCAGGGACAGGATCCTGGTTTATCTGAAGCTCAGTCTGCCCCCAGCCCACTGCACAGCCTCTTACTGGTGGATGGCTTGTAGGAACTTCCTCTGGTGCTTTCTGACTTTAGCATGGTCGATCTTCTTCAGCAGCTTGGTGTGCTTGTAGATAAGCCATGTTTCCCGCAGGACGTTGGCTGCTGCGTTCTTGATCTAAAAAGGAAGAGTTGCTGCAGGTCACCAGCCATGTGGGATTTTACGGAGACACTGGTCTGGCTCTGCCATGAAACAGTGTTGCAAGAGCACTTGACCTGCCTCAGCTGGAGTGAGGCGCTCGGCTTTGCACCCGCAGGGTCTCCTGGAGTGTTGCAAGGGATGATGGGCAGTTCAAGCAGGAGTAAGAGAAGGCAGAGCTATTGGCCCCTGGTGCACCCACTTCCCCATCCTACTCCGCACTCATGCTCCAGCACCTGGCTCTTTGCCTACACACAAAGCTGTACCATAAGCCTCGAGAAAAAGATCTGGAAGTTTTTCTTGATCCCTGCACCCATCTGCCAATCTTGGCAGGTCTCAGTTGTTCTGCCGCCACTGGGACGTGACTTCCGCAGACTCCCCAGCTAAACCGCAGCTCTGCTGCTCATTCCAGGAGGAATTGGCTGCTGTCTGCCTGGCATGGAGCCTGCAGATCCATATCAATGGCCAGTGGAGCGGGGCTGACCAGCTGTTTTGCTTTCCCAGCCTGGTCACACCAAGGTCCTGACTATTCCTGGGGTGTCAGGGCTTTGTCTGGGGCTCTGCTGTCTGGGGTGAAGTGGGTGCCCTGGTTGCATTCCATCACTGGTTGCCTTTCCAAGGGCTACACTGATGCTCATTTTGCCACCAATCCCTCTAAAACATATTCTAGTGTGCAGAGCCCATTATCTGACATGCTGTTGGTTTGCTGATGCTTTGCCATGATGAGGTTGCCGAGACCAGTGACTGCCCGCTTCTCCCGCATGCTACCAGGGATGTGAGACCAGATCCTGGTATGACAGTGACCCCATGAGTGCCCCAATGCAGGCTCTGGGTCCCTCCTCAGGGGAGTCTCACAGTGCAGTTCTTATCTGTGGTGGGTGCTGAATCACTGAAATCCAGTTGTCTTCCTGACACCAAGAGAAGTGAGATCATGCTCTGAAGATCAGGGAGTATGCTCCCAGAGGGACCATCACCTAAGTCCCTAGAACAGAGCTGGTGCTCTTTGTCTCAGTGTAACACTTGTGCCTGCGCTACATCCACAGCACTTGGACAACTTCCTCAGCAGTAGTACCTGCAGGACCCACATCCAAAGATGCCAACACCTTCCTCTCCTGTTGTACCCTCACTCAGAGATGCTGACACCTTCTTCCACTGTGGTACCCACAGGATCCAGAGGTGCTGACACCTTTCTCCTGCCATGGTAGCCCAAATCCCCAGCTCCTGGCACACAACATGGCCCCCACTCCTGCTGTCCCCCATGGCACCTTACCCGCTTCGTCAGTTGTGTGTCCATCATGAAGTTGTGGACATGTTTCTCAGCTTTGGTGAGCTCCAGCTTCCTGGCCACCACAGCCACCACCAGTGCTGTACATCCAGCACCCTGTGCAGGGAGATCAGTTGGAGAAACAGTTTGTCACCCTCTTGTAATACCAGCACTTCCACCCTCATCCTTGCAATCCACTAATTAACTAAAGCTACATGTCCTCCTCATTATCATAACAAGAAGATATTACAGAGCCTGGGTGTCCTTGAGTGGCTGATGATGGGCTGCGTAACTAATGGGAGAGGCCAGGGTTATTAACAAGGTCAGCAGTGGTGAGCCTGTGCCACTGTGGGCCAGAGATCTGCCCCATGCCAGTGCCCAGTGGGATGGGGAGCCCTCCACTCCCAAGAGAGGTCTGGAGTGGGAGAGCAGTGGGGAAGCACCAGGCAACACGGGTGAGAGCAGAGAAGGGACCCCAAATCAGGACCCTTCAAACTGCCGTGTATCCCAGCTGCACCAGCTGGGAACTCACTTATCCCGGTAATTAGGGCCATATCTGTGTGGCAGCCATCATCTTCAGTGCACATTTGTGCCAAGGTGCTCTTTCCAGAGCCTCCCTGCTGTGCTCCTGAGCTCTGCTCACTGCTGCTCATACCAGCTGAGTCGCTTCCCCCGAGTGCTCTGGCAGAGTGCTGTCAGCCTGGCAAGCTCTCCTTAATTTAATAAAGAGTCATTAATTAACCTGGTACCCTGAGCTGAATCCTTCAGCATCCTCAATGGTCCTGCTGCACACTCTCGACTCTCACCACCTCCTCTTCCTGGCAGGGCGACTACTCTTGGTGCTGACTGGGGAAGCCCAGCAAAGCCTCCAACCCCAGCGGGCATGGGGGTCTCCATTCCCAGGGGTGGGGGGACTGTGCTGGGTGTGGGGGGACACTTTGTCAGATTGTGTCTCATTTCAAAGTAACCAATGGTTGGGGAAGAGCCTGCAGCACCGGAATCCCCTCGGCTGAGCCAGGAGCTTCTCCTCTGTTCGCAATTGCTGCATCACCCCCATCCATAAGGATTTTCTCCCTCGCTTGGCTCCCACCAGTAATACCAGCCTTGCTGTGTCTGACCTCATCCAAGACAGATCAAAGACTTGCAGATAATATAGAATTAATACCTGTTGGTGGAGCCTCCCCACCTGATGGTACTCATGGGGTGTCAGCTCAGGCTGCCCTAGCTGGCAGGAGGGATGGCTCCATCCCCAGGGCCTGGAGCTGAGGGGGCAGAGCTGGGGTGCTGATGGCTGGGGTGGATCTGTGGAGGAGCCGTGACCACAGGGCCCCCATCTGCTCCTTCAGCAGCCCTGGCTGGAAAGTCCCACAAGCCAGGAGATCTCCTGGGTGCCTTGGGACAGGTACGCTGGAGGCCCTGGAGAATGGTGACCTTTTGGCCAGAAGGAAAGGAACCCCTGACAGATGAGCAACGGAAGCCAGATGGTGTGGACCAGGATGGCCAAGAGATGCTCAGGTGCCCTTCTGCTCCCTGGGGACATCACTGACTCCACCAAAGGCCCTCTACCCTTACCGAATGTGGGTCCAAATCCAACCCAAATTCATTAGCTGAGACAACTCTATCAACTTCCAGGCTATGAGACCTCAGAGCTGAAGTCATTAGGCCTTGTACATGGACAAAACAGCCAGGAAACAGGTCTCCGTAAAATCCAGTGGCCCCACCTCTGCAATGGAGACAGGCAGAGCCCACAGAATGGACAACTGGCTTGGCATGGCCCTTACCATGATGCCAGTGAGCAGGCAGACTCCCTTCCCACAGTAGGTGTGTGGGACCATGTCACCATAGCCGATGGAGAGGAAGGTGATGGAGATGAGCCACATGGCACCCAGGAAGTTGCTGGTTACATCCTGCTGGTCATGGTACCTGCCAAGGAGACACGGACATCAGTGTCACAGCAGGGGACAGGGGTGGATGCAGCAGAAACGAGGGTACCTGGGCACAGTGGCTCCCTTGGCATGGGCTGTGCTGGGGTACAGGATTAACAACACAGTAGGATGTGCTATAGTAGCAGTGGTTGCACAATTTCTGGCACCAGAAAACCCACATGGACAAAATCAGAGCAAAAACCCAGTGGTAAGGACTTCTGCTTTCAGTCAGACCTGTCACCATATCCCAGTCTTGTTGTGTGTCCCTGGTGTCATGTGGTGCTGCAGCGAAAACTGGCTGATGGGAGAAAGAGCTGTGGCTCTGCAAAGCCCCTGACCACAGCAGCCCACTGTTGGCATCCTCCCCTGCATCCTACCGGTGCTGCAGGCTGGCCTGTGCTGCCCAAGAAGACAGTGCTGTCAGCAGCCCCAGCAGAACTGCTAGGGATGGATCCTATCGAGCCTCTGGCATGTGCTTGGCTTTCAGGAACAGGGGAATGGCTCACACACTCAAGACACAGCACATGTGGAGTGGCTGCAGCTTTGGGAATGCTGCAAATTTTCCAAGTGCCTGCTGAGATGTGAGGTCAATGACCACTCTGGCTGTCCCAGACATTGGCTGGGGCTCCTCCAGCAATCACGCAACCAGGGGCCCCAGCTGCTTCCAGCTCCCCAGGGCTGATGCAAGCACAGCCAAGGCATGCAGGTATGTTTCCTGAGGGATGCAAGTGCTGACTCCTGACAGTGGAGCAGGGCCTGGCCCAGTCTGCAGCAGGACTCAGCCTTAAGTCGGCAGGGGCAGGCAGTGCCTTTACCCCACTATGAACAGGATGGTTGTTCTCCTGGCTCCCCGACAGGCTTCTCCCAGCCTCTTTACAGAACCAGAGAGGGAAAACAGATGGAGCTTTTGGCAATCTCAACTCCAAGATCATCACTCACAGAGCAGTTGGGTTTTCTCCTCTTCTGAAATGTTTTTCCCTCAACTGGAGACTCAAATCCTGGTGCAGGAGAAAGCACCCTCAGCCATGGTGAGACTCACTCTGGGCAGGGTTGGCCAAGGGAGCTAGAGCTCATAACCACAGTGGAGCTCCCCAAAATTCCAGCGCCAGCAGTGGGGCACGCACACTTATCCCGTCCAGTGTATTCTTCTGAGGAGAGCTGAGCCCACCTCATCCTGCAGGATGGGACAGCCCCAAGAGCATCATGCTGGACAAGGGGGTTACAGGCCTAGTGGACAGAGGGACATTTTCTCTTCTGAGCAGCACTTTGAGCAAGAATTGATAAACCAGAGGGGCTGGCATGCGCCATGGCTGGTGTTGGCAGAAAGAGGGGCCACCTGCTCATGCCAAGGGTTGCCGCAATCATTCAGACACCAGCATCACTTTCTGTTGTCTCCTTGTCTGCCTGCCCCCACTAAGGCCACAGCCACCCTCACCACCGTGGCAGCTGTGAGCATCACCCTATTGCCATGCCACTGTGGCAGCATCATCTCGGCTGAACCGACCCCACGGCTTTGGGCAGCCCCAGCTGATGCTCCAGGCTGGCTGCAGCCTCGTCCCAGGAGCGGGCTGGCTGCACGAACAAGCACACGTGTGAGCACACGTGCGTGCCGTCGGCGGGCAGGCCCGGCAGCGCTGGCGGCACCGCAGGCGGCTGTGCGCGGTGGCCAGGCGAGCAGGCGAGGTTGCTAAGCGACTTGCTGCCTTCGGAGAGGTGCGGCCCCGCGGCGCGCACGGGAGGATGCTGCGCCCACAGACACTGGAGACCACAGCACAGTGCCGAGAAGACGTGCCATGGCTGTGCCACCCCAGCCCAAGAACTATGTCTTGGAGAGGCTCAACCACGTCTAAGCTGCCTGGCCCCAGTGGGTGCTGGTTGGGAATGGTCCTGCAAACCACAGCAAATTGGTTTCCAGTGCCCAGTGACATCAATGTGGACAGGGGGACACATCCTGGGTAGCCCTTGTGCGAGCTGTGTGACCCCCAGGGTTGGTGCATGCACAAGGGATATCGCATCCCTCACACATGGAGCATGTCCCAGGCATTCTGCATTCCCCCAGTCCTACATCCTCCAGGACTGACGCATCTCCAGCCCACCTGGGTTCACTGGGTTCTGCCTCTCTGTATGTAGAGGGAGGTGATGGCAACTGCGGTGCTGATGATCTGCAGTGCCTTGTCTACATAATTTCTGGGGTTTTTTGTTTCTAATAGTTCTTTATTGCATTTTCCAGCCTAGGCCTCACTAGGTGTGGGATTACCCTCCTGTGCATGTCCTGGGAGCCTGTCCGCCAGCTGCCTGTTTAGGAGGCATAAACCACAATTTCTCAAACACAATTAGGCAGTGCCTGAGGACCCAGCTCATAAGGAGAGCATCATTAAGGGCAGCAAGAAAGCAAAGGCAGCCAGTAAAAGCTCATGAAATCTCAGTGTGCCATCCCATGCCACTGACACAGCACTTACAGCTGCCCTAACGCCCCTTTGCAGCGTGACCAGAGCAATGGGTCCCACCCTGGGGAAGAGGAGGGTGGCCTTCTTCTCACTTTGCAAGCAATCTAGAAGCAATCTGGGTGTCCCAGGTAACCCTGGGGTGCCAGTGTATGATCCCTCGCACCTTAGTTCAAAGGACAACACAAAGCTGCCACAATAGGACAGCTTGTGGAGCACCTGCCCTCCCTTCCCCAGGTGCTGCTGGCACCCTGCACCGTGGCTGTGGAGAAAACCTTCTGGCACAGCACTGGGATGCCACCACTGCAGCCTTCTTGTTCCCTCAGTAGACAAAGAGTGGTGACAGGTCCCTGAGAGAGGGAGGTGCAGTGATACCCACCAGGCTGGTCGCCACAGCAACCCCGGTGCTGAGCACGCCAATACTGGCATGATGCCATCAGGCCGTGGGTTTGTCACCACAGTGTTGTCATGGCAGTCAGTTGCAGTGATGCTAGAGCCTGAGCCAGGCCCTGTCACTTACCAACAGCACCTCTGGCCCCTCCCCATACACAGCCCCCCAGCTCCCACCGTTCTCCATGTCCCCTACCCATGCTCCTGGGGCTTCTGGCACCACACACTGTCCCCTTGCACAAGGACTCTGCCTGGCCCAGGTACTGCACTGTGAGGACAGGGCTGACCCTGCTCTGCTTCCTGCCTGTGCAGACAATTTATCATCTGATAACAACAGGGCTCAGTGGAGGGAACCCGTGGCTGCTGAGGCCCCAGAGCCCTGCATCCCTCCTATAGGGTGTTGGGACATTGCATCTCCATTGAGAATCCCAAACTGCCATGAATCCCAAACCACAAACTGCTGAACATCCAGAACCACTGCACATCATCATGCATTCCTGAACCGCTGCACATCCTGAACTGCTGTACATCCCGAACCATGGAGCATCCCAAACCTCCGCACATCCCAAACTGCTGTCCGTCGTGCTTGCATCCTGAACTCCTGAGCATTCCAAGCCACCATGCATCCAAAACCTCCATGCATCCTGAACCCATATGCATCCTGAACAGCTGAGCATCCCAAACCACCAGGCATTCCGAAGTGCTGAGCATCCTGAACTGCCACATACCCCAAACCGCTGCTCATTCCAAACCACTGTGAATCCCAAAGAACCATGCATCCCAAACCCCGCTCACCTCTCGCACACACGGACTGTCCATGCAGCGATGATCCAGAGGGAAATACTGAAGACCAGCAGCACTGTCCCGGGGCAGATGGTCATGAGTGTCTTCATGACGAAGCGGGTGTTGAAGTTAATCTTGTTGAGTGCCCCAATGCTGCGTGAGGAGGCATCAGTGAAGAGCTTGCTGTGCAGCAGCATCACCCGAGCAATCAGGTAGAGGCGCAGGAACATGGGGATAGACAGGATGATGTCCACATCAGCCTCTGCCCGAGAAGGCGTGTAGGAGAAAGCCAGGCGAGCTGTCCAGAAAAATTTGTACTCCCCAGGAATGGGGTGTATGGCACAAACCAGCATCTCCAGGCTGATGTAAAGGATGCGCTCATACGTCATCGCTATCCGCCAGTCGTCAGCTCCATTGTCGATCACAAAGAGCTACCAAGATGCAAAACCACGCGATTGCTAGTGGCCCCAGACAACTTGCCCACTGGCATCCCTCCCTCCACAGGCAGTGGGGGTCTGACACCAGAGCCAAAAGGAGCTGGGTGTGGCTCAGCCGGGAGCACTGGGGATGGACAGAGAAGAAAAATGTGGGAATGAGCCATCACCAATCTCTCTGCTGCCTTGCTAGTGTGTGTCAGGGATGGTCACATTGCAGGGGACACCAAAAGCTTTAAGGTGCCTAGCCTTGAGCACACACCCAGGCACAGCATGGGGACAGCTCACTCAAACTCTGGCTGGCAGGAGCCCACCTCCCGGAATGTCCCCTTCATCCAGGCCACAGAGATGGGCAAGCTGTGGTGCCTCAGAGCACCAGCATGAGCCACCCCAGTCCCCCTGCTCCTGGTGCTACACTGATTTCACTGACAGCCATCACACCTTGAGCGCCAGGGCAATATCTGGGCAGTAAGCGCCACAGTCAGCTGCTGGCAGAGATGGGATTCAGTTGTCATGGCAACTGACGGTTCATCCTGGGTACACCAGCTCCTCTCCCATTATCAGTGATGGAGTTGGGGGTCTCTGCAGGAGCTGGGGAAATGGCAGCTCAGTTGGCCTCTCTGGGATGCCACCAGAGCCCTGGGAGTCACCCACCCTGTTCTGCCTCGGTAGGGCTGTCCTGAGGCTGCCATCAGCTTCTCCCTGGTGTGATGGGGACACCAGTACCACCCACAGCAGCAGGGATGTGCTCAGGGCCTCCCTGCAAGCAGCACTTGGCAAAGAAACTACCCGGAAGGGATCCAAGGGGGATGTGGCAGCTGGTGCTACTGTCCGTGTCCTCAATCCTGCAAGCATGAAACGATTCTGGCTTGCTCACGGATCCAGGGCTGCACACAGCCAGGGCAGCGGATGAGAGGTGGGTGGGGAGCATGGCCCCAGCTGGCGCTGAGCCCAGGAACAACCCTTCTGCCCTGCCAGAGGCCCCCGTGCACCTGTGCCGCCTCGCTAGCACAGCACAGCACTTGGGGCTCTCCCTGGGGATGGCAGAAGCCATTGGGACTGACTCACAGAGTGGCTGTCCCAGCCACCTCCCTTTCTGTAGGGAAAACTCTGCTCCTTTTAGCTGCTTTGTTTGAGAAATTGTTTACAAAAATGCTCCAAGCTGTCAAGGGAGATCCTCAGGAATTTAGCAAGCTGACAGCCTATTCCTTCCTGGAAAAGGGTGTTAAAATAAACAAATTAGCAAGCGGAAAAAGGCAGGAGCCTTTTGACTGCATGGTGGGGGGTTGCCATAGGCCAGGGAAGGGAAGGAGCAAGAGAGGATTTGGGCAGGATTCCCCTGAGCCAGCCCCTCTCAGTTCTGTACCTGTAAAGCATCAATGTGGGTTTCCATGGAAACCTAGTGTGGTTTGGTGGTACCCAATGGGGCATTCCTCAACATATCCAGCATCACTGGCTCCAGGAGGGGAAGGAACAAGAGTGTCAGCCACCACATCTCCAGACAAACAAAGCCCAAGAAAAGCTACCAAGACACCTCATGGGGGCTGAAGTTTCACCAAAAGCATAAACAGCCCCAGGTACTCCAAGCACAAGGACAAGGGGTCTCTGCCCACCCCTCAAAACACCTTGGCAGGAGCTGGCAACATTGCCAGAACTGCTCTCCTTCATGTGTTGTGATGATAATGCGGTGCTGGCAGAGGATGGCATGTTCTGCCCTAGGCATCAGAGACATCGTTGGGGTGCTGAGTGATGTCCCAGCCCCAGAGAAACTGAGGCACGGAAAGACCTTCAAGTATCCCAAAGGACTAATTAACACAATTAGCAGGATGATAAAATCACAGATTGGTTTGGGTTGAACAGGACCTTAAAGCTCATCTCATTCCACCCCCTTTCATAGGCAGGGACACCTTCCACTAGACCAGATTGCTCCAAGCTCCATTCAACCTGGCCTTGAACACTTCCAGTGATGAGGCAGCCCCAGCTTCTCTGGGCAAGAGGGGAAGAGGGAATCCTGAGGGAAGAGGCTGAAGTCATTGTTTCCCAGAGGCTGGGAGGTCTGACAAGTGCCATGGCCAGGTGAGCACAGTCCCTCCCCCACCTTGGCCGAGAGGTACAAGAAGTTGAGGATTTACAGCTCTGGCAGCCCCATTCCATTTCGGTTGGATTATCAGCAATTCCTTTACAACACTTTATAACACATAGGGCAACGAGCAGCCAGCACAACCTTGTTTGGTGAAGATCAAGTCAAACTCCTCTAATTCCCTGTCTTGACAGTGTAACTGGCCTGGCAGAGCAGCTGGGACCATGGTGAGGTTCAGTCCCCGTGTGCAGAGGGACAGCAGTCAGACTTTGGCTCTGGTCAAGGCAGGAGAGGTACGATGACCTGTGTGCTGCCTGGGTGGATGTTGTGTTTGCACAACCCACTGCCAGGAACAACAAGCGGAGGAAATGGTGAGCACCAGGGGCATGGCTCACCCAGCTGACCCCAGCCACCGTCATCCTGGGGTAAATATTATTCCAGCAAGGACCAGAGCTCTCAAATATTTGCCTTGAGTAACTCACCCCCAGGCTTGGTCCCCATACGGGCAGGCTGAGCTGGAGTGGGGACTGCTGGGACGGAGGCAGGAAGGGAGTGGGATGCCGCTGCCAGCCCCCTATATGGCAAAGCCCCTCGGTCCCTGAGCCCCAGGAGGGACAAGGTGGGATTATGGTGCACTCAGGGCCAGGGGCTTTGACATCCCTTCCCAGGATGCTCCTTCTCCTGACTGGTGATTCATTCCTCCCATGCCCAAAACAGGCTGGCATTGTGCCGAAGCTAGGTTGCACAGGGAAGCACAGCCTTCCTGGAACAAACTGGGAGTCCTTTAACTTCCCAGGGAGGAAGAGAGTGTGCAGCCCTGATTAGCAAAGGATTTCATGGCTTTCCTTGGCACTTTGACTGGCCTGAGCCCTTCCTGGCTACAGCCTCCCCCAGCAGCCAGTATATCTGCCAGGCACCTGGGGCTCAAACAGACCCTTCGGTGCCTGGCCTGACTGCTCCCCAAGAACCCTCACTGCCCCCCAAAACTCTGACAAAGAGGAAGGAGGTTCCAGGATGGAGCAGGATGTAAGCTCAGGTATTGTGTCCCACTCAGGTGGTTGGCAAACCCCACAACCCACCCCAGCAGCCCCTTGCTAGGCACTGATGATGCCAGGACCTACCTGCACCTCCCGTGTGTGATAGGCAATGATGAGGCCCAGCAGGATGACGGTGGAGAGGCTTATAAGGCATTTCAGGGCCAGGGAGAACATGGAGTCCTGCAGGGTGAAAGCAGGGAAGGCATTAGTGGGTAAACAGCTGTGGGACTCTGCTGGCACTGGACTCCACACCCCAAAGAAAATACTGCCCTCCAACACCTGCAATCCCCATCCTCAACGGCACTTTTGCTGCTTCAGCTTCCCCCCTAAGCAGCTTGACACGGTAGTAAGGGCACCATGAGTGCCATTGGCATCACTGGCACCTCCAGCATCACTGGCACCACTGGTACCACCAGCACCACATGCCCTCTCTCCATAACTTTTTAAATTCTATTCTGCTGAGTGCGGTTCCCAGCCTCCCCTCTGAGATGTGCGACACCAGTGCCCTGGCTCCATCTAGCCTGAGCCTAGTACTACATTATCTAAACAGATGATCTAACTAGACCCCCCAGCTAATTAATCTTATGTAAATTAAACCAGCCCCTGATTCACTGATGGCTGAACTGGTGGGTCTCCAGGATCCCACTGGGAAAAGCAGGATTCACTGTTCCCTTTGAATACCAGTAAACTCATGTGCGTGCCAGCCACAATCCAGCCCCACTGATGCTAGGGCTTTGGCAGCCCTTCACCAAGATGTTACTCCTGCCTTACTACTGCACCCGTCCCACACCTCTACGCCATCCCCAACATGCCAAGTCCCAGCATGGTGAGGCCTGGCACACTCATGGCATGCTAAGACCTGGCATACTCATGGCATGCTATCCTTGGCTCCCCAGTGTGCTGGACTGGCTTCAGCCTTGCTTGGCTCCCTCTCCCCAGTATTCCTCATCTCCATAGCATGTTTGCACGCAGAGAAGGGACTATTTGCTGTGGAGGCAGCACTGCATTGTTAACAACTTGGCTCTGGCTGTGCAATTGTGTGGATATAATGGCTGGTGCTAAGTGCTGGGACTAAACACTACTATTAACAGTCAAACTCCAGGGCAGCATCGTGCCAAGGTGGCTCGGGTGGGACCCTTCCCAGGGGCACAAACCCTGCGTGACGCATGGGCACCCACTGCCCCACCTGGCAAGCGTTACATGACATTTACCGGTGCCTCCTGCCTGAAGAGACCTGTTAGGAAGAGCCATTCCTGGATCCCATGCTCGCAGCAAACAAAATGGGGTTTTGGCCAAAGTGGGGAAAAACCTTGGCACCCCTGGCACATGTCCTGCTCCACCATGTGGGTGGCAGGATGCTTCATGCCGGAGATGCTGCACAGGTGATGGGAAACAGCAATATTGTGCTGTGGGCAGGAGAGGCCCTATTCTGCCCACAATTGATTGGCAGGCAGGGAGCAGGCAAACTCTGGTCAGCGTGTCCTTGCTTCCCAGCTCAGCCCTGGCACCCTCTGGCTGGGAGCATGTGGTGGCATGGCTGGGGCCATGGGGCAGAGTTGGAGCTGCGCTGACATCCCCATATGCACAATGGCAGCCAACCCTGATCACATGCACTCCCACACTCATGGTCATGTCCCTGCCAGTGAGTTCTGGTTTCTCACCAGGGGCTGTTTTGGGGAGAATTTATACACAGTCACCCACTGCTGCAAATCTGGCCAAGGGCCTGCGGAGGCCGGAGCCAGGGACTCTCCTGCACCCTGTGGTTGTCAGCACAATTGTTTGTGTCACAGTGGGGCAGGGGTGCAGCAGCGTGTCACAGCTGCTGCATGGCAGCAGCGCTGACTCACAGGGTCTTCCCCAGCTGACACAGCAGCTCAGCGTGGTGGGGGCCAGTGAACATGGCAGTGGTGCTGCTGGCAACTCGGAAAGGGTGGACAGTCCCCCTGGCACCAGGCATGCAGGCACATGGAGCCTGCGAGGGTGGCTGCGACTCAACAGGTAGCAGATGCGGGGGGGGATGGTAGTTTGGCTTTGCTCCTGCCAAAGGGGAGTAGGAACCACCAGAAAAAGGCTCTGGCATTGGAGCATCTTTCTTGCTCTTGCCAGGGATGCCAGCTTGGCACCAAGGCATGCCCCTGCCTCAGAAAGAGCAGTGGAACTGCTGCCTGCAGCTCCCACACACCCACTGACCCTGGCAGCCATGGAAAGATGGGGCTCGGGAACCCTTCCACCAGGCAGCTCGGTGGGGAGGCAGCAGGGTCCCCCAAACCCACAGGACCCCCAGCGACATGCCTCCCTTCCTCCACCTCTTCTGCTTACACTGCCCTCCCCACTGCCCATGCTGGATAATGGCAGGAAGTGGTGAGCAGCCCCTTCCCACCCAGCTTCTTCCCCTCCACTGGTGGCACCACGGCATGGGGACCCCCGCTGGCTGCACCCCAACTCCCTCACAGTGCCATCCCGCTGACGCCCATGGGTGCTGGTGGGGGTGCCGATGCCTTCCCCTCTCTGGATAGGTATAAATAACATGACAGATGTCTATACAAAGAGTTATTCATATTGCTGCCAACCAGCGCAGCCCAGGAGCAGGAGCTGGAAGGGACGTGGGGGGGAGAATTATAAATAAAAGACACTGNGAGGAGGCGGAGGAGGGAGGGGGTGCTTCGCTGCACTGCTGAGGGCACAGTGCTTTTGAGGAGTGCACTGCCATGCCAGCAGCAGGCACCACAGACCTCAGTGGGTCGGTGCCTGCTGCTGCAAGTGCATGGGGCAGGACTCAACAGAGCACCCACCAGCACATAGCCCCGGCACCTCCAGCCAGGTGGTCACCCTGTCCAACACTTGTGGCTGCAGCATCCACTAAAGGTCTGGGAACATCCTGTCAGTCACCAGCCAGCCTGTCTGACCCTGTTCCACTCCAGATGAGCCAAACAGCTCCATGTTTATCCCATGGGATACTAGATGGGGCAAATGGCTCCATGCTCACCCCACCAGGCATAATCTGGTGCCACCAGCCCCCCCGCCACACCCCTGGCCC
>VZTG01008122.1:0-14156 GCA_013397845.1 Melanocharis versteri | reverse complement strand
AGCTGTGGTCCCGGTGCTAGCCAGTCCCCCCAGCCACAGGCTGAGGGACTTTCAGGGAGCCGTCCCGGTGCACCGGCTCTGCGGCTCCACCCCCACTGACACCAGCTGCCGACGCGGGGTATTTTTAGCCGGTGATGCCGCCCAGCAGGTGGACGGGAGACACGAGGCCTGGCGCGGGGAAACCAGGGGCCCCGGACGGGATCCCACCGCCCCACAGCAAAGCAGCAGCACTAGAAGGGGGTCTCGAACAGCTCCCGCCCCCCTCTGCCCCCCNCCATGAATGTAGAAGAGGGCAGCAGGACTGCTGCACAGCCCAGGAGGTGCCCCCTGCAAGAGTAATGACCTAACTGGGGGTAGCACGGTGGAGCACCAAGAAGCCTCAGTCCTCACAAAGCTGGTGGGTGCACTGGGGCCAGAGCCTTGCCCACAGCAAAAGGCTGGCAACGGCATAGTCAGCACCATCCCAGATCTCCTGGTGGGTCCCGGTGGCAGGAAGTGCCTGGTGAGCAGCCACAGCCAGTGCATGGCAGAGCCTCTCTGGCTGGCAGGGGGGCGACAGCTACAAAAAATGGGGGTTTGGTCCTAAATCAGTGGGGGAAGATGTACATGACGGCTGAATGGTGGCTCAGCCATCATTGGCGGTCACCAGCTGTCCCATGCCCTCCCGGATGTAGACCGACTGGATCTCCTTTGTCTTGAGGCAGAAGTCGCAGGCCCAGACAGCAGAGGCCTCAGTGGTGAGCAGCCCATAGGCATTCTCGGTCATCCCCGTGCACTCTCGGTGGAACCACTTCTGGCAGGAGGCCTCACACAGGATGGCATCCTGGTCATCATTCACCTCATTGCGACAGGCCCCACAGGGGTACACCAGCCCTGGTGGTGGCTGGTGCCCTGAGGTGCTGGTGGCCTTGCCAGGGGGTGGCAGTGGGAGGCTGTTGGTCTCAGGGGTGCTGGCACTGTGGCCAGCACTGTTGGGGGTGAAACCAGGCTGTACCCCATTGACGGTAGTGGGGGAGCCCGAGTGCTGCTCCTGGGCGAAGGTGCTGGGGGGAGGGTTCTTGCCCCCCTCTTCACTGCTAGCAGGGAAGCTGGGATCCGCCACAGGGAAAGGACTGCCTGTGGGGGGCAAGGGTGGCATGTTCTGCCCAGGGCGCTGCATGGGTGATTGTCCAAAGAGGTTGCTGGCCTGGCTGAAGCGTTGAGCCACTGCTGGCCCCCCGGGGGGGTTGAGTGCTGGCCCGGCGCCCATGTCCCCCCGCGGGGGCTGTCCCATAGCGGGGGACATCATGGGCCCAAAGCCCGCAACAGGCCCCTGCATAAGCTGCCCCATAGGGGGGCTGAAGTTCTGTCCAAGGGGCTGGTTGAAGGGCTGCCCGGCGAAGGTCAAGCCCCCCGGCTGCACGTAGTTGGGATTCTGGGGGGGCATGCTAAAGGCTGGGCCCATCTGCCCGGGGGCGAAAGGGGGGGGCTGCCTCCGCAGGGGCTGGGGACCCCCGCCGTAGCCAGGGGGCACCTGCGGCGACATCCCCCCTTGCACGCGGAAACCGCCGAAAGGGACGGGGTTGCCCAGGAAGGGGGCAGGGGCCGCCCCCACCTTGGGGGCCCCAAAATCATCCTCGAAGGGATTGGAAGCCACCAGGTGGTCCACCATGGGAGTGGGCGGCGGGGCGAACTCCGAGAGATGCGAATAGGCAGGGCCCTGCGGGGAGAAGGTGGCGGTCAGGGTTGCTGCGGCCCGCCCCCGGCCCCCGCGCCACCCTGAGCTCGGCCCTACCTGCGTGTTGGACTTGCGCCGCTTCTTTTCGGGGCTCTTCATCTGCAGCCCTGCGGGGACAAGGGAGGCCGCGTCAGCGGAGCCGGGGTGACCCCTACCCACCCCGGTCCCGGTCCACCCGCGCTCACCTGCCTTCCCCTGCTTCCGGCCGGGCCCGCCGGCGGCAGCGCTGCCCGCGGGGTGCGGGGGCCCCGGCGGGGGCGGGGGGGCCGGGACGGCTCCCTCCAGCTTCTCTGCGTGCGGGGCCGCCATAGCCCTTACAGCGCGCGCGTCCCCGCCATGGCCCGACCGGAACCGGAACCCAGGCGGGGCCTATCATACCGCGCGCGGGGCAGGGCTGAATGCGCGAGGTGCGTCAATCACCACAGGCTCCCACCCCACCCCTCGGCCGGACCAAACCAAGTGCAGCGCGATGGAAGAGGGGGGGCATGGTGAAGGGAACAGACAAGACAAACCACGTACGAGGTCCTGGGGGGAGGGGAAGGAAAAAGGACGAACTGTAGCGCCCGTAGGGGAGCACAGGGCGGAACCACCCGCCCACAGTGACCCCCCGCAGCTCACACCAGCCAGGGCCTAGAGAAATACCAACTTTAATACAACCGCCAGTTCCTTTGGTATAGCGGGGCCAGGGGCCTGGGGCTGCGAGGGGCGGGGCTGCGCTTTGGCTTGGGGGGAGTTACACTGTGCATGCAGGGGGGGTCCTCCCGCCAACCCCCCGGGGCTGCCAGAGTTGCCCGTGCCCAGCCGGACGGGCAAGGAGGAAGGGGACGTGGTGGCGCATGTCCTGGAGCACAAGCATGTCACGGATGGGGTACAGGGTGCTGGGAGCAGGGGGGAGGCTCTGTAACCAGCCCCTGCCCTTGCATAAGAGTGTGGGACCTGCGGGGTCAAGGCACAGAGTTAACACGTAAAGTGATCCGGTACAGTCGAGGGCCTCGTGCTTGGGGGAGTGGAGCCTCATGGGCCCCCTCCTTGGCCCAGGGGCCAGAGATAAGGACAGGCTGCCTCTGGCTCAGGGGGGCTCAGCCCTGCCAGTCCTGAGCCTGTGCTGGTGAGCACAAAAATGGCTGTGGCACGACAGCAGGGCTAGGTTTTGGTAGGAGCTGAGCTGCTCTGCAAAGGCTGGAGCTGGAGGGGCAGGGGCTTTGCAAGAACAGTTCCCCACCCTGCAGGCATTCACAGCCTGAGCCCCCCACGGCCACCAGCTCCATGTGGTGAAAGGAGAGAGGCCGTGTCCTCAGCCAAGTCCACACACAGTCCCGGGTGGAACACCTAGAAGAGTCTGAGGGCTCCCTGGGGCATGGAACACGGCCAGAGGGCTGCGCATTGGGGGTGCTGTGCACTGGGGCCCCCGGGCGCTCACAGTCTCCTCTCCACTGGCTGCTGCAGGCACATCTCACTGCCGGCCGAGATGATGGGTAGGTGATTGTCCATATGGTAGCTGATGAGGTGGCTGACGCTCTCAAAGCGATGGTCTTTTGTCCGCACCTGGGGGGCCAGAACAGGAGCGCTCAGAAGGCTGTCAGGGCTCGCATGAGGCCAGAGCCATCACCCTCCGTGGCATGGGTTAGGCACAGACCTGGGGCTGCAGTCTCACACCCATGCTCCATCAGGCCCTCTCCATCCCCAAACCCAGCCCAGAGTTGTCCCCTGATGAGCAGTGCAGAACCCCAATGCTCTGGTGGTTCTTTTAACCCCTAGGACCCCCCTCAGCTGTCCCAAGCTTCATCCCCAGGCCCCTACATGGACTCACCACTCCCTCAGGATCAACGAGCAGCAAATGCTTGGGCTGCCCACCCTGCAAGCCAGTCAGCACGTACTGGCCCGGGGTGGTGGTGCTCTCCCGCACCAGAAAGTCTCCGTTCACCTTCAGCAGCTTCTCAGCCTCCTTGCGGTTCATCTTCCCATGGTACCAGGGCTCCCGTCTCAGCTGCTCCTCCATGGAGGCCACCACCTGGGCAGGGGGCAGCCCCACAGGCACAGATGGGGGCACACGCAGGGCATCTTCGAAGGGCTCTGCAAGGAGAGAGGAGCAGGGGGACCATGGCCAAGCCCACAGCCACCTATACGCTGCCCTGGCTGCGGCCACCGTTCCACTCACTCATGTCAAAAAGGTCCCTCTGCGTGCTGCCGTTGGCTGTGGCTGGGGTGCCAGCAGCTGAAACTTGGCGTGTCTTATCTATGTTCTGCACGTTGACATAAGACGGGTCATCAAACAGGTCCATGCGGCCAGATGTGCCTGCTGGAGCTGGGTATTTCTCTCTCCCTGCTACCAGGAGCACTGTGGTCAGCAGGGCTTCAGCCCACTGTGGCCCTGCACCAGTGCCCACCATCAGAGCACTTGGGGTCCGTGAAAGAAGATGGAGACTGGCCACACCCATCACATTACCTTGGGCAGGAGCATGCTGCTTCTGGAGGTCATACTCCCCACCGGCTGACTGGCCGACAGGCTGCAGGGAGAGGCAGTGATGAGCCCCCACCCCCTTTTCCTGCTCATCCCCCTTCCTGCTCCCCACACCCCAAGCTGCTAGAGACACTGGAGAGACATGAATAACCTTCAGCAGAACCCATAGCCCAGTCGGGGTCCCTACATCTCCCTTATAAGATGGTGCCTCCCCAAGAGGGCACACCCAGCGCCTCACCAGTGTGGCACCCAAGTGATTT
The DNA here is from genome assembly GCA_013397845.1 of Melanocharis versteri. NCBI lineage: Eukaryota > Metazoa > Chordata > Aves > Passeriformes > Melanocharitidae > Melanocharis > Melanocharis versteri. Next base: position 9,718 of record VZTG01008122.1, on the reverse strand, counting down.
GGGGTCTGAGCAGCCCCATCCTGCAGCCGCATGTCCACGACCCCCCCAATGGGAGGTTCCTTGCCAGGGAAGTCGTTGTAGTACTGGTGATCTGGGGCTGGTTCCTCCTCTTCTTCGTCCCAGGCAGAGCCATCAAACCCTGCCATCCTGGGAGAGCACAGCAGATAAGGCCGTGACAGCACCCATGGCTGCATCCCCTCTCCAAAACCACCTTCCTCCTTGTCACACAACCCTGCCCTGACCTGTCATGGGGGGTCACCAGCTTTGGGGGGTTCTTCAGGTACTGCTTGAAGCGCAGCTCGAAGGCCTGCCCGATGGTGCTGATCACGTCCTGCGCCAAGCCTTCAGGGCATTCCAGGATATGGCAGGCTGGATAGAAAATGGCAGGATGAGATTGTGGAACTCCAGTGCTAAGGTTCTTCCCCCCTGAGCCTGCCCTGTACACCCCAGAGCTTTCTTATGGGTCACCCAGTTCCGCCCCCTACACTGAGCTGATCCTGAACACCTACAAAGTGGGGCTTCGCCATTGAGGACCCTTGCAGCACCCTCACCTCTCTGATTGACGGGGTCTTTGGCAACATAGGCAACATATTCAGCTGTGTCCTGTGGGTGAGACAGCAGCAGTAAGAGAGGGCTGCTGGGGAGCACTGGGCCCGAGACCTCGGGAAAAGGCAGGAGAGGCCCCTACACAGGGCATGGATGGGGACCCTGCGTACTCACCGGGTCTCCCCCTGATGCGAAGGATATAGACTGCATGTGGTGGTTGGCGATGATCTGCAAGGTGGAGAGCTTGTTGGAACAGCCAGGAATTTCTTGTCACCCACCCAGGGGTGGCACATCCCACTCCTCCTAGGGCTGACCTGCCATGGGGGGCTCAAAATCCTCCAGAGCCCTGGTTATGAGCCACAGACCACCAGGAAAAGGACTGGGACATCACCAGGAGTGGGGTCAAAACCAGGAGATCTGGCCCCAGGCAAGGAGACTTGGGTCTCACCATCTCCAGGAGAGATCCCGCAAAGCATATGGGATATTCCTCCCACCTCTTCAGCCCTAGGGACTGCGGGGAGGTGGGCACTCATCACACAGCCCATCCAGACATTCCCTGGGGAGGTTGGGGGCATCCCCTGCCCCAGCAAGACCTGGGGTGAGGTACATGAGGATTCCTGCTTGTCCAAAGCCAGCCCAACTCCTCCCCATTCTCACCTGCTTGCAGTCTGAGGCCATGAGGTTGAGGCTGCTGGTGGAGATGGTCAGGGTGATGGGCATGCCTGCAAACTTCAGGTTGCTCTTGCCCAGGATGGAGTTCAGAGAGCGGCTGCAGGGCTAGGGGCAAATGGTAGTGTGGAAAAGGGACTCCCCAGACCAGATAGCCCAGCGGCAGGAGGACAGGGCACATCCCACTGCTTCCACAGCAGAGATGGGCACCTTGTCCTCACCACTGGCCCTGGCCAAAGCCTCAGTTGGGAGATCAGAGCCCTGGGCTGACCAGCACAGCACTGCCAGCTGGACTGGGATCTGGTCCTTGGCCCTGTGCCCAAACCAGCCACTCACAGTCTCCCAGCAGCTCCTCAGCTGGGCCTCACCTTCCTTCTCCTCACGGCTCCCTTGGCACCAGGCACAGCCTCACATACCAGCCCAATGGCCTCCCTGCAGGAAGTACAGTGAGATGTCAGTCCCCACAGTGCCTGCCTTGCCCCAAGACCCCCCAGCCACGGGACTGAGGACATGGGGATCAGCATAGGAGAGACAGGGTGACAAAGTGGAAGCTCTCAGGCAGTGCTAGCTGGGGCTTTTTGGGTGGGCAAAGGGCACTGGTATTAATATTTGATGGGCTGCACCAGCCCCTGGCCCCCACTGAAAGCCCCACATGCTACCAGGGGCTTGCACAGGGCTCAGACAACTTCCTCACCCCTCCCCAGAAGGAGCAGCCCCTGGGGAGAGGCAGAGCTCACCTGGTGACCTGTGTCCTGGTGTTGAAATCCAGAGCCCTCATGGACTGGAGCACTTCCACACAGCCCATGTACTGTGCAAGAGAGCAAGGTGAGCTTGGCCAGCCATGGAGTTTGCCCATCATGTAGCCAGGGAGGGGGCTGGGGCCTCAAGCACCCCAGCTCTGCAGCAGTTACTTTCCTGGGAATCCCACTGCCCATTGCCCTGCCCTGTCCCCCACCCCTCCCCCAAAGAACATGGTGCATCCTACCACCAGGAGGTCCCCAAATCCCCACAGTGACCCTTCCCACTCCCCAGCACTCACCCGAACGTGGTAGGAGACACCGGAGCCCATGACCTTGTCATCGGGATGCAGCCAGCCACGGGTGGGCTTATTGACAAAGCTGCCATGGCGGGTCCATTCATCACCTCCCAGCTGGCCACCTTCCACCCGCGTCTTCTTCCCACAGCTCAGCTTGTTCATATCCTGGGAATAGACAGTGACAGGTCTTGCTGAACCAGGGCTGGCAGCACCCCCTGGCACCAGTGCTGGCATCCCAGTGGGAACAGGCTCCCCATGGCTGCTGCCGGCTGAAGAGCATTGCCAGCTGAGCAGGTTGGCGGGATTGGAGAGCTTCAGGTTCGCCATTTTGGGGAAGAAGGAGCAGAGGGTGGTAGGGCTCTCCTCCAGCTCAAGCGAGAGCTCCCCAAGAGGTGCAGCGTGGCTGAGGGAGGAGGAGGACAGGGAACCAGGCAGAGATCGCATGCTTGCAAGGGACTCCACTGGGGAGGACAGGACTTCCAGGCCCCCCATGGCCTCCTCCGGAGAGGAGACAGACTCGTTCCGCAGGTGGCTGTATTTGCTCTTTTGCAGGAGATCCATGCTGCAGACAGGTGAGAAGGGCCACAGCCTCACTGTCCAGAGTGGCAGTAGGGTGGATGAAGCCAGCTGGGCCTCACAGGGGCCCCACAGAGAGTCCGAGTGCCTGCAGCCACCGGGAAGCTGCCCCCAAGCAGAAGCCTCAGCTGAGCTCTGCACTAGGTCCACGCCAGCCCGGCATGGCTGGCAGGGAGAGCTCAGCCTGGGACACTGGGCAGTGGGTCCAGGGGCTGCCCAGCACCATGCAGGCACAGCCAATCAATCGTGATCGGCGTCAGCAAGGATGTGCAGATCCATTCAGACTGAAAGCAACACACCACAGCAGGGAGGAAATGAGGCCGCAGCGACACCCCGGGGAGCTGCTGGCACAGCGAGGGGAGCTCAGAATGCTCCGTCCCCAGCCTGGAGGTCCTCAAGCCCCTAGCCACTCCAACACCAGGCTAGCAACAAATCCCATTGTCTTCATCCAGGGCCAGATCCAGCTCCCTCTGCCCTGCTGCTGGGTTCAGCACGGCCACCCTCTGACCCACAACTCACTCCAGCCCCTCTGCCGCTGCACACTAAGAGAAAATCAAAAGCATGAATATTTAGAGCCTGGAGACGAGGCAGACACAGAGCACATCCAAGCCCATCCCAGTCCCACTCCGAGCACTGTCCAGGAGGGTACAAGGTCCTTCTGTGGCAGACAGCGCCACGCAACCCATGTGCCAGTGGTGAGGAGCTGCTGTTGGCTTGCCAGGCTCTGCTGGGGGGAGCAGCGATGCTGAGATGACACCAGTGCTCGCAGCTTCCTGGAATACAGGGACATGCAGTCCTTTGAGAGCACAGATCTTGCCAGGAGGGCTGGTGGGAGAAAGAGGAGGACGGACAGGAGCAGAATACAGGTAGGCTGTGTGCTGGGCAAGGCAGGGCTCAGCACGAACCCCCAGCTGTGGCGGGGAGCCGGTGGGAGAGGCTGCAGCTAATCGCTGCAGCTTCCCGCATCCCAGCTTATCCTCCCAGGAGAAGAGATGAAGGGGCTGCGGCGGATCAGAAGAGCTGTGCTGACTCACAGGCGGCGAGGCAGGCTCTGCCTGCGGTGGGGGCTGTGCTGGGGCTGGGGCGCAGCGCAGGAGGCGCTCCCGGCGAGGGGTGGGGACGAAGCGCTTATCTGGAGCAGAAAAATCAAGGTCACAGGCGGAGCTAGCGGGAAAGGGCGGCGAGAATGTGCCAGGGGCAAAAGTTGGCCCCTTCAACCTCGGGAAGCTGGGCAAAGCTCCCACCTGTAGATCAGGGGGCTCAGGGGAAGGTCTCCCCAGTTCCCCTATCCTTGATGCACTCGCATGCAACTGGAACTTGGGCCAGCCCGACTGTGCTGCCCTCCACAGCCGTGGCCCCACTGAGGGACAAGAGCTCTCCCCCCTCCACCACCTATGGGATGAGGCAAGGCATTTAGGTAGAATCCAACTCCTGACACACCATAAGCCAGAGCCTTACCAACCACCAGGTGCTCTGACCACCAAACCAACACTGGGTAAATCCAGGCCAAGGAAAGGGCTCTCCCTGCTTGGAGCCTTCACCCAGCACTGCTTAGCACTGGCAGCTGCCTGCCCCACTTCATAAAGCCTGGCATACTGCCATGGGGACAGGGAAAGGAAAGCCAGAATAGGGCTGGAAATTGGGGCTGTAGCACATGACAGTGGGCCCATCACTGAAGCATCTCCTTGGCCATGCACACTACCTCTGTGAACACCAGCGTCCCCCACCTCAGCTATGGTGGTCCCACAGGCGCAGAGAGCCCGTGCTGGCTGTTCCACAAAGTGTTTGTCCCCTCCAGGGGCCCCTGGCTGTTCGGTGCCGTGACCTTCCTATGGCCACAACACCACTCTCTAAAGAAAAGCAGGAAGCCCAGAGCCAGGAAGTTGCTGGCCCCGTGAGGGGCCAGTGCAGCCCTGCTGCCAGGGGAGCCTGGCTGGGCAACATCAAGTGGCCGCAGGGCAGTGGGGTTTGTCCCATGAGGGACTGGCCACTGGTTGATGTGGGCCTGGGGTTGCCTGGCATGGCAGCTCTGTGAGCCCTGATACTTCCCCAGGATAAAAGCAGGAGGGAATTGCAAGGTGGCAGGAGTGTCTCCTTGGCCCCTTCCCACCACCCCAGGGCTTGGAGCAGCCATCACCTCCAGGCAGCAAAGGGCTGATGAGCCTCCCAGCTGAAGCCCCTGCTCAGACACATCTCTGCTTTTAGAAGCTAGAGTAATTCCTGATTTTCACAGAACCTTTGAGGCCAGTCCACCCACATCACTCAGCAGCCTGTGGCAAGATGCATCGCAGCTCCCAACCCTTGGAGACAAGAGGTGCTACCATCGCAGACCCCCAGCCCCAGAGTCCACCCAAGGGCATCAGAGCTCCTTCCCAGTGGGCTCTGAGTGCAGAAGGCAAACCTGGAGGTGTGCAAAGGCGCAGAACACCAGCCCTGCCTGAACAGGCAGCCCCAAGCCCCACCCCACAGGCTGCAGCCCTTCCCCTTGCCAGGCAGATGGTAGGAGCTCCTGCCCCTGCAGCAGAGTATGAGCAGAGCAGCTGGAACAACTGCCTCCAAGGAGCTCCGGGGACACATCCTGGCCCAGCTGCTCTGTGTGCCCTGCCACCACAGAAAGACAATGGATCATGAGAAACAGATGGATGTGGACTACTTTCAGGCACCTGAGATTGGGACTTCACACACCATCTGGGGCAAGGCAGAGAAGCAGAGTGGGGATGCTCAAGGCTCCGCTACCAACATCCTCCCAGGAAAAAAACTGGGAGCTGAGTCAGAGGCCTGGAACATGCCAGTGGTTTGGCAATAAATTGCAGCAAGGTGCAGGCAGCCACACATACAAACCTCACTCTGGGCAGGAGACACCCTCTGTCCAACTGCAGCCAATGCTGAACCTCCAGGGCAGGTGTGAAGCAAAGGAGAACACTCAAATCCAGCCAAGAGCTGATTTTTCCCTCACGCATCACAGCAGCATCGAACAACATTTATGCGTTCCCGCACGCAACCTCTCCTTCATTCTGAAGAGGGGGTTAAGAGATGCCAGTGGAGATCTGGGGAAGAGGCTGGAGCCCTCCCAGAAGGCAGAGGAGGCAGGCAGGATCCAACACCGAAGCCACTTAGCCCTCCACCGAAGTCCTTACCACATACTCCATCGCCGGCGGAGGGCAGGGCAGGCCCAGGGCAGGGAGCAGAGACACACAGCCCCTCTCGTCTGGCACTCCAACCTGCGGTTCGGGGACAAACAGGGAGTTAGCCAGCCCTGTCCCAGCCTGCTGAGGCGGGGGCCATGGTGCCAAGAAGAAGACCCTGCTCGTCCATGCTGTCCACAGGTGGATGAGGTTGTGGCTGCCATGCAATATACTGCTGACCTATAGGGTGAGAGAAACCTGGAAGCCACCTTCTTCCCATTGGAGAGAGGATGGAGCTGGGATGCGCTGGGACAGGAACACGAGGCTGAGCCTGACACTGCTCGGGCCCTGCCCACACTGGCAAATGTTATCAGGGGTCAAGAGTCACTCTGTGACCCAAGACAAGGGTCGGAGCCGATCCCTGCCCAGCCCAAAAACCAGTACTGGAGAGCCACACGCAAGGAGGGAGAGTGGAGGCAACCCAGGGGGGCAGAGCTGCCCCCTGCGCCACCCCCTCGACTGGCACTCTAATGCAGAATTATACACAGAGCCCCCAGGGCTGTGTCCTTTCCTCCCAGGGGAGCAGAGAAGACAGGAATCACGGAAAGATTCTACAAGGGGTGAGCTAGCAGAGGCAGGAAGCTCTCTGAGGGGAAAACAAGGCAAGCAAAGCAGCAGCAGCTCCGGAGTTCTAGTTCTTCTCAGTCCCACTCCCACTGCCCAGCCGAAGCAGTCGAGGCCAGGCCAGCAGAGCAGTGCAGGGCAGCAGACATGATTTACTGCCTGGCAGCAATTGCACTCTTATCTGCGGCCTGTGCCAGCTGTCACCATTAGCTTGGAAGGCAGCAAGATAAAGAGTGTTATGCTTGGCAATAGCAGTGGAGATCGACCTCCGCAGCACTATGCCACTGCCAAACAGAGGTAGTGACTGGGCCCTCTGGACATCGGGCATTGGGCTGGTGGCAGGGAAGGAGCATCTGGACCTGGAGCCAGGGTGCTCAGCCTTACGGAAGCCCATTCCAACCCCAGTGTCCAGGATGGGATACTGCTTTGCATAGCTCCAGAGGTGTCCCAGCCAAGGCCTTTCCCCACCAAAGGGTAGTGGACGGATCCTCATGCCCCAGTTGGCTGAGAAGAGATGGCATTTTCAGCCCCTCTGTTACAGGCTGAGACCAGGGCAGCCCTGGCAAGCACCGACAAGAAGTGCCCTTTGCCCAAAGACTTCTGCAGCGCTAACGTGGCAAGCAGGGCCCAGGTCACGTTTCCTTGGAACCCATGTCCATGGTCTATAACCTGTGTGGGTGACCCCATTTAAGAGATTCAAGGGGAGAAGCAAGAACAGATGGACATAACACACTGCTGGGGAGCAGACACAGACCTGCAAGGGGGAACAGCTACCCCTGTCCACAACAGTTGAGTAGGCTCCAGGTGTGCACCGCTGCCTTACTCTGAAACACAGAAGGCAGGATGGCAGGAGGGCAGACCCCAGCACCGCAGAGGCCGAGGAACTCTCCAAACCCAGCCGGTGCCCCGAACCTGCTGGAGGTCATGCCAGTCTTGGGGCTCGGGGTTCTCCCCACACCCCGGAGCACCTCTACAGCTGGTGTCCTCCCCGTGTATCGCACCAGCACGGGGTGGGGCGATGCAAACCTGAGCCCTAGGCACACACAAGCAGCCACCGCGTCGGATGGGTCACCCCAAGATCTTAGCGCAGCACGGCACCGGCTCCTCCCGCCCCCGTCGGGCCGCATATAGGAGGGTCCGGGCCTGCCCCACGGCTAGGCTCCCCCACGCTGGGCAAACGAGGCAGTTGCGAAGAGCGACTCGGCCCTCGCAGCACAGGGAGCGGCGGCGTCTCGGGGGCGGCTGCGGCAGGACCCCCCACTCGTTCCGCGGAAGGCGGCGGCGGCGAGCGATGCGGCCACAGTCGAGCGGCACTGCGGCCGCGGGGGCACCGCGGGGCCTGGCCTTGGATCCCGGGCCCTGCGCGGGTCCCCCCTCCTCCATCCACGCGCGCCCTCACCACCCCGCCCGGCGCGCGCTCACCGGGCACCATCGGTCACGCGCGGGTCTCACGCCGCTCTCCGCCGGTCCCGCGCTCGCGCGCCCCCTCACCCCCCTCCCGCCGCATTCGCCGCCACTCACTTCCGGCCCGCGCCCCTCCGGCGTGGCCCCACTGCGCCCATGTCACGTGACCCACAAGCCAATCGCGGACTGCGCCCGACCCGCGGGAAGAGCTGCCACGGCCTCATCGCGTCACGCGCGCGTCGGCCAATGGGCAACCGCCCCGCCCCGCCCCCGGTGCGGTGACACCCAATGGGCGCGTGGGGCGGCGGTGTTTGAAAGCGCCGCGGGGGGCGGGGGCGCCAACGGCTGCCGAGGGACGGCATCACGGGCCTGTCATGGCGCACAAACAGATCTACTACTCGGACAAGTACGACGACGAGGAGTTTGAGTACCGGTACGGAGCGGGAAGGGGTCCTGGTAATATCTGCTTGATAAGGATGCGGGGGTCTCGGTTAAGGTTTACCGGGGCGAGGGAGGGAAATGCCCCAACAACGTAAAACGGTGGGGTGGAGAGGCTATTAACGGCTCGCAAGTGGGAAGGGAGTAGTAGACGAGTCATGGCTCCCTAGTGAGGCAAGAGAGGAATTATCCTGGTAACACGGGGGGTCCCGGTAAGGGTTCTGTATCGGGTTACGGTGCTGGTCCCCTTAACAGCTCCCCAGTAGGGAATCTCCGTCCTGGGGAATGAGGGGTTGTGGCGGGTGCTCCCGTGTTGACTGAGAGGTGCGGGGGCGCAGGCACGTGATGTTGCCCAAGGACATCGCCAAGCTGGTGCCCAAGACCCACCTGCTGTCGGAGTCGGAGTGGCGGAACCTGGGGGTGCAGCAGAGCCAGGGCTGGGTCCACTACATGATCCACGAGCCAGGTGAGCCCCGCGGGGGAGTGGGTAGCGCCCAGGGGGCCCAGCCTGACCCCTTCTCTTGCCTCGCAGAGCCCCACATCCTGCTCTTCCGACGGCCATTGCCCAAGAAGCCTGAAAAGTGAGTGACCCCTGGTCTGCCGCAGCTCCCAGTCCTTCCACGCTGAGAAAGCACCTTCTTCCTCCTTCTCGGCATTTCCTGGGGGCTTCACCCCCCGACCCTCGATGCTGCCTGTGCGCCGTTTTGGCTACTCGGTCCTGGTTCCGGAGGCCCTTCCCGTTGCGATGCCTCCAAAGCTTCAATAAAGTGATGTTTGGGACCTGTCTGTCTGCAGTGCCGGGGGTGGGGGGCGCGGCGCGAGGGTGTCCCGGTACCGCGGAGCCTGTCCTGCGTGGGTTCCCGAGGAGGGCGTCCCGGGGACTGGGGGGGGCCTCCCAGTGCCCACCGGAGAGGGAGGCGCACGTGCCCCTGCCCGCCGGGCATGGCCCTGGAGACGGAGCTGCTCCAACACCCCCCTTTCCCCCCGCGATGGTTCCGTCCCCGCAGGTCCCGCATCTCGGCCAATGCATGCTGGCGAGGCCGAGTGACGGACGTGCTGACCGGCCCGTGAGCGCGCGGGGCGGTGCCGCGGTCTGCGGGGAGCGGCCGGGCGACTCCATGTGGGGGGCCCTGCGGGCTGCGCTGCGGCCTACGGGGCGAGTGGGCGGGCCCTTGCGCGCTGCCGCCTGTCGCCCCATGGCTGCTTCGGGCCCGGCGGCGGTGGCCCGGGGATCCGCCAACACCGCCGGCATCATCATCATCGGCGACGAGATTCTCAAGGTGCGGCCGGGGGTGGGGCG
>VZTG01008120.1:243634-272788 GCA_013397845.1 Melanocharis versteri | reverse complement strand
GAAGCAAAAACCCCAGAGTAATGCCAGCTGGGTAGGGAACATCACACTCACTCCACTGTTACTAAGAGCAGAGTCTGTTTCCATTGTTTATTTCTCTTGAAATGTACATACATTCCTCCATTGACACTGTGTGAATATATGTCATTGTAGGAGTATCCACTGCCTTTCATTTCTTCTGCTTTTGACCGTTTTTAGCTACACTTATCCCTACATTAACCAGAAGTAATCAACTATGCTGCATTGTCTTTCCTTTGATCTGTGTTTTTGACTTAGTTTGGTAAACAGTTTGAAATTCTCTACCGAGCCTGCTATTTCTGGGTTTCAAAATGTGTGATCCATAGTGTAAAGAACATGCTGCGAATGCAGCTGCTTCTGGGACAGACTTCATCACAATGAAGTGGAGAGGGAATTTTTGAGGAAAATGAAGTAGCACATGTAAAGCCCCTAGAAATTAAGTCTTTAAAGCTATGACAAACAATTGCAGTTACCTTGTTTGACCTAACTTCCCTCATCAATTCTTGACTGAATCAGAACAGACAGTCCTAAACTACTTTATGTTAAGAGGTTCTACCAGCTTTTTCCACTGGTAGTTCATGGCATCCTATTCGTCAGCAGAATTTAAGGATTCGTTTGGCCTCTATCTGCTTTGTAGTTTCCTTGGCTTGCTTGGAAACCTTGAGGCCCATAAGAAATTTTGAGAGTTCTCAGATACTGTCAGTTCAGACAATTTTTAAATTCTTACAAATCCTATGATTTTTGTGTCACAGATTTCAGAACAACAGCATACTGGACCTCTGTTTGTTGTTTTCTTCCACTACCAAGACTTTGAAGGTGACCATCAGCCAGGATGATGATGGGAGGAGAAAACCACACGGGACTTTGAAGCAGAGGTCTGAGAAAATCTAGGTTAAAATACCACCGAAATTCTCCTACAACTATTTAAACTTAGTTGTGTAGGAAGTAGTGGCTCCTTTTAGTGTACTTTGTTGCAAATTGACATTTCACCTTCCCATCTTACTCTAAACCAAACTGATGTAAGAGGGTGGGATTTTTTAAATTACAGTAATGGAAGAGGACCAGTCTTGTAGTACTGGTAATAGATACCAGAAAAAATATGTCATCTAATAGCTCCCCAGTTTAAAGTTAAATTCAGAGAGGTTTGACCTAAAGCTCAACAAAACCTCCACGGGGATTCCCTATACAAACACACAAAATACACCCTTCATTGAGAGTCCAGGCAGAAAGAAACAACAGCACAGGAAATTGTTCTTGGAGAACCCTTCTACTCGTCAGTCACAGGCTGTTGCAAACCAGAAAGGTTAACACACCATCTAATTATTTGATAGGATTCAGATTCCTTCACAAATGTGATGAATAATGCAAGTGTGTTGAATCAAGCCAGAGGAAAATTGTTCCTTCTCCAGCCTATTATTAACTGCTTGTGGTATAATGTACTTGAAATTGGGTTAGAAGGGACCTTGAAGATCAGCTCCCCACTATGGTCAGGGATGCCACCCAAAATTAGTTTGTTCTGTGACATTTTAACATGTGGGTGGATGATTCTTGTATGTGAGGAACTTTATCTTTACACGCGCTTCTCTTTATATTTGACTTGAAATTAGAGAACAAAAAAGTACCGTTTCCACCTGGTTCTGCCCCCTGCTTAGTGCAGGCTTAGTGTTCCCTACAATAGGTATTATGCTGCTTTTGTGTACTCTAGCTTTGGAAGGCTCTGGTGATGTGACTTAATCTGAAGCAAGGCACACTTTACTGGGATGTGTTTTCTGATATTTAGGCTTTATTTCCCATTGTTTTTAGTTAGTCTTGTTACACGTTCATATGTGTCCTTGAGACTGTTTAAAATACTTTCCTGTTGCTAAGCCTAGAATATTAGTACACAGCTTTCAGTTTTGTCCACTGCCTTTATTTTTACTAACCCAAACTGCATTTTAATAGTGATTTATATTCAGTCCTCTACAGACCCCAGTTTTTGCAATTTAGAGAAAGGGTATTTTGAGATCAGAGTCCTTTCTTTTTATTTCTTTTTATTTTTTTTTAAGTAGCAGTGGGTGTTCAAGCTCAGAGCTCTACAAAGATTTAAACAACTTCTGAACACCCCTTTGAAAGCGCGCTCGGCTCCCAGGTTTCCTGCCGCAGCCGAAGCAGATTCCGGTTTTCCAGTCGCGGCTTCCCAGCGCAGCGGGCGGGACGGGGCCCGGCGCCCTCTGCCGGGCGCGCCGCGCAACGCCAGGCGTCCCTCTGGGAGCGCCGCTGCCGCATTCCCGAGCGTCCGGCGCGGTTGATTACGAACGTGCTTATTTTGGCATTCCAGAAGTTTCCTTCGGTTGATCCTGGGAAAACTCATGTTGCAATTTCAGAGTCTGACAGGTAGAGTAAGCTGCATCTCTAGGTTACAATTAGGCTTATTAGAGCCTATTTGTCTTTACCCTTTCTTGGTAACATGGAGTTGCACTTGAATATTTACTTGGTTTTTTTGTCACTCTTTGCCTCCTCTTATGTACATCTTGACATAGTTACAAAGGTCTTGTAGTCAAATAAGAGACAATTCTGTGGTTGTGTGTGACAAATGATCTGTTTCATTCCTGTATTGTGACTTAGCTAGCTTTCCTAGTGTTGACAGGTATGAAGACCTTTTTTTTTTTGTGACAGCAAAATGAGCAATTTGTCTAAAAATAAACAGCAAAGTATGTGAATAATAAGTAAATGAATAATTTGTCATCTTTCTGTCAAGGAACTCATTGTGCTTTGCATTTGTCTTACAGTTTTATATACAGTAGACTGGAGCACAGAGTGATGACATGTATTTCCAAAAGTCTCAGTATGAATCTGTGACAGAGCCAGAAAAAGGAATCAGGAATTTGTGTTCGCTGACTCATCCAGTTAGAAGTGTGCTACTTATGGGCATTTTTGTGGATGTGAAAAAATCAAATAATTAGTGAACAAAGGGGTTTTTTCAGTCTCTGATTACAATACATTGAGCAAAGGTATTCTGTAACAGGCTGGGGTGTCTGGAGCTGCTCCTACTGCTAAAGGAGCAGAAAGAAGGTGATACTGAGGAGCACTGAAGAGGCTTTTCATCTGCAAAAGGCTATTGATGCTCTTATATAGGATGGTGATGTAACTCTAAAGTTGGTGCTATTATAGCAAATAACTTCCCAGCTGATGGTGTCAGATGGTCTCACGGCTGGGAGGAGCTTTTAGATTACCAAGTATTTGGACATGCTGTCCTGGTGCGGTCTTGTCAGCGCTTCTGCTCTATGGTGGACAGCTCTCCCCAGCTTCTTGTGGGTGCTGCTACTTAGAGTTCTGTAGTAGGCTGGTTCTTAGTCATTGTGTACAGCTCTCACAATGCACACTTCTTTTTTTGGCAAGTGTGATAAAGGGCTTTCTCAGTACTTATCTCTAGCCTTGATCACAGTCTGCTACCAAAGGATGTTTTGTTGTTCTGAAGAAACTGACATTTGTGGCATCAATGCTGCTGTGATTTCTTGCATTTTGCCTGTGCATGCAGGCCCTGCTGCCAAGAAGAACTTTCACACCAATAATACTTCTCAGCCATGTGCCAAAGTAGATATTGGACAGTTTGCCGGGTTAAGGCCAAACTGTTTGAAATTTAATTTATTGGAAGCTTGTTAGTTTGTCATGCATATTATCGACAAAAGTATTGACAGGGTCTGTTCTTTTGTTGCATTCATATGTGAAAGTAATTTTTGTCTTCTATTTTTTGTAGCAGCTAATTCAACCAGAATTCAAGTGTGAAGGCTTTTCCTAATTTAGGGGAATTTTAAGAACTGGAAAATTATGCTACGTAACTAGCTATATTTGAACATGTCTCTGAATTTACATAATAAATGCCTGACTTTTGCAGTTAGCAGAACTAAAATATGGAGAGGATCAGAACATGATTTAAGCACTCTGTCTTACTGCTATCTCTAATTTCTTTTATTCAGATGTGTTTCTTTTGTTCACATGTAATGGGAAAAAAAATCTAACTATTTCAGTATTGGAAAGAGCTCAGGACACGGTCTTTGATCCTCACCTCCCTCTGTCTTTAGGTATTATCCTCATTTCACAGATGGACAAAGTAAGGCAAGCAACATATGACCTTTTTTTCTTAGAGCACTTGGGGATCTGCTATTGAAAAGCATATGAAAAAGCTACACACCTCTTATACAGTTATGTAGCTTTTCTTTAACATATCCAGCTACTTCTTCTCAGGCAAACTGAAAAAAGGAAACATATTCAGCTGGGATAATGTACCTACCTGCAGAGCATTCTGATTAAATTATACACCATAAAATTATACTTGACTAGGTCATGTAGTAAAAATAATAATAATAACAATAATAATAATAAATAGGATGCTGCCTTCAGGAGTTCCCTCAAGAGCTCCAGGTAATTTGTGGTTTTAGAAATTCTCATAGCTGTTATTTCTGATATATGGAAAATACTCCCTGGAAGTGCATTCAGTTCCTTATCTTCTTTTGATGTCCTGCTGTTGGAGAGTTCTGCATTTTAGTTTTGACTGGCACATAAAAGAAGAAGAAAAATGAGTTTGAAAAATTAGGGTTAGAAGATAAATTTGTTGTGAGCAGCAATGAACAAACCGTGCAGTCAGTACCTGAGAACAGGCATGGCCTTTGAATAAAGGCTTAGTAATTTCAAGTAGATTTCCATAGGAACGTATTTGTAAAACCACTGTACCAAGTGTGCAGTGGAGGGTGAATGTTGTTAAATAGAACTTGCCATATTCTAGTTTGGGCTGTACAGAAATTATCTGCTTCATACAGCACAGTCTGGATAACCAGAATAAGTTTACCCTTTCTTATTTTACTGTACTATCGATTGCTTCCCGTGGCATCGAGTAACCCTGCAGTGTATGAGAGAAGTGCACTCATTTCATCGGAGGTAGCCCAGTGCCTCGGACTGGTGTCCAGACCGAGTCCTTGCCGCCGGTGATCGGCAGCAGGCGAGCCGGTCTGCGGGAGAGCGCGGCGGAGCAGGGGAAGGGCGCCGGGTGCTGGCCAAGAGCAGTGCGGCAGCCGAGCACTAGATGCCACTCTGAGGCCACAGTAGGAGCTTGGCAGCTCTGCAGCATCCCGGCACAGAAGGCTGGGAACGAGAGCTCTCGGAAAGCCCCGTGTGGGAGGGAGACAGGCCGAGCTCCTTGCATACCCCTCCGATGACGCTCAGAGAACAAACAGGGAAAAGGTGAATCAGGGGCCACCGGTGGTGCATTCGGGCCCCATGTGAGTCAGGGCCAACAGCAGGTGCTTCGGATGGGAACTAAACCTCCATCCAAAGCTAGCAAATAATCTCCCGACTTCAATGGCTTTGTGCACAGGTGTCCCCGCTTCTGACCTATTAGCCAGATGGGCTTAAAAGGAAGGAGGAAGAGCAAGGTGAAAGGGCAGTTTTAGCTCACTGGATGGGATTTCATGAGAGTTTAAGGATGCTATGAAGACCCGTGGTTCTTAGAGTGTTTCTGCTGATGCAGTTGCCCTACAGGTAGGTCTTTAAAAGTCTGTGATCGATAGAAATACAGTTAACAACCCCCTCCTTCATCATTCCTTTACATGTCCTAAACATTGCAGCATTGTGCTGAGAACCTGGCATCAAAACTGTCTATAATTTGACTAAACTAATAATGGGCATGAGTCACAAACCTCAGCGTGGGTTTTGTGCAGCTCAGGGAATGCAGGAGTATCTGAAGAAAGGTTTGGCTTGTTGCCAGGATAAAGGCTAGTTGTGCAATTTGGATTCAGATCAAGGCTTAAATGTGGAATGGAGTTTTGATGGGGCAGCGTCTTTTCTGGGAAGTGAGTCTTCTTTACTGAACAGCTTGAAAGTGAGTGACCCATGCTATACATCTTCTAAAAAGTATTCCCTCTTCATGCAATGTAACATTTGTAACACAAACACGTTGCTTCAAAGTACTGAAGAAGCTGTGAACTACTAGAAGGGCAGTAAAAGCAGAGAAACATATATCTATTTCTTTTAATGTAGAAGGATTTACCAAAGCAACATCATAGTTTTGAGTGAGCTGCGTAGCTTGTAGTCCTCAGCCTTGAGGATGAATACATGTCAATCTGGAGGAAACAGGAAGGGATGAGTCCTGGTAAAAATCCTAGTCACTGATGCGTATTATTTCTCTTCAATTACTTGGTATTCCTACATAATCAGGAATAGTGTGCAATGCATTGCTAAGTGAGTTATGTTAGTCTCAAATAGCAGGCTTATAGAGAAAATAAGATTTTCACTGCTATTAGCTACAGGAGTCTTTTAGGTAGAAATGGTGGAGGAACATGTCTCACAGCTGAGTTTTTTTGGAGTGCTGACTTCCTAGGAACACTAGCACTGCTTTTGTGGCCTGTACTCTACTGCAACCCTCCCATGTGAACTGTGATTGGATCCAAGCCTGTTGTGGTAGAAATGTGTGTGTTTGACCTTTACAGAGTCAAGTACTCAAAAAAACCCCTGTTCTTGGTAAAATGCAAGTATAATGCATTGTCCGGCTGTATCATTCTCTGCACCAATTGGTCTGTAAAAAGAATAAACAGATATTTACTGTAACAGGTATTTAAGTTAGATCAAATGGTAGAGGATTGTATTTTTGGTGCTCAAGTTCCTGTACTTGCTCTTTTTTGTCCAGTTTAAACATCTGTTACATTGGGATCATAAATCCTGCTAGTGAAACATAGCCAGCATGCCCTAGAAATTGAGTGGCGCTTCAGTAGCCAGTTTCTAGTAAAAAGTATCAGAAAGAAACATTCTGTCTTTCCTGCCACCATCTACCTTCTAGAAGGGTGATTGTTCAGTAATGTACAGAAAGCCCATATGTATTCCTTCTATGTATCTATGAGTATGTGAAGGTATATTGTCCTGTGGTTGTCTAAGTGCACTGAGTAATCCATCTGGAGTCCCTTAGGTGTGTGACTAAAGCCTGGATACTTATGTAAAGCAGGATGTTGGGTCAGTTTCTGTTTTCCGTAACTTGAATTTAAATGTAGAAGTGACTACTCTGAAGTAGAGTGCTATCAGGTATTAAGGAAGGAGTTTGGTCTTTTGCATGTGAACTACACAACCATTGCACACATACACTTTTATCTATGAAACCACCCAAGTCCTAACCTGGAATTTCAAGGTTCTCTGTTGGCAACATCCATCTTCTGCATCCTCCTCATATTAGCATTGATCTACAGAGGAAATAGAGAACACGGCTGTGTTATTATGTACCTGACTGCAATTTCTGCTCTAGTGATTGAGTGTACACGCAGAATTTTTGAAACATGGCCATTCTAACTTATTTTGTCTTCCTGTCAATAGCATGGCACTTGTCCAAATTATGGATCGATATCAGCTGATCTTTTTATGTTAAACTGTAATGAAGTTGCCTCTCTTATTGGAGATGCGATCTTGCTTCAGGCAATGCTTTTAACTGAGAACTTTTGGAATGGAAATGGGGGAGAAGGGAGACAGAAGCAGAGGAATGAGCAAAAGCCAGAGTGGAGAATAACAGCATTCTTTCCTCTTTTTGAAAGGGGTAGGAGTTGGGTAAAATGGGGACTTGGATATGAAGAGAGTTGGCTTGTTAGGACTTGGACTAGTATGGGTAAGAACTGTCGGCCTCTACTCTCTTCAAAGTACTGTCAAAAAGCCAGTGGTGGACACTGGGAATGAAAGTCTGGCTCTCTTGAAATTTCATGCAATGTTACCCTTAATTTCTATTTTAATTTCTATTTTTTTTTTAATTTTGTAAAGTTTGTGGAATCAAATAATTGAAAGAACAGAGGAAAAATGGAATGAGGCAAGGAGTAGGGAGTGAGAGATGTAAAAGGACATTAGATCAGCCATTTTTTCCCTTGTGGGCAGGATGAGATCATCTCTACAGTGACTTCTCCAGGTCATTATCTAGCTCAGGAGAGTTTCAGGGTATCAGTGTTGTGTCATAGCTGTTGCACAGAGCAGCTGAATGCCTATCCTTTCATAGGCATTCACAAAAACTCTTCAGACTGCCTCTGCTTTTATTTTAATCTTATTTCAGTTGTATGAACAAAACGTAGAGGGTAGCTTTTTCTATCCCATTTCTAAGGTAAAAGGTTTGTAGAAGAAAGATGTTGTGTCTGGCTTTTGGAAAAGAGTCTGTGGGGGACTATATTTTATTTTGTAAAGGAAAAACAATGAAGAAGGGAACACGGGTTCGGACCTGGTAGTCAGTGGCTGAAGCTGACAGACACTTTTCTTTCTCAGAACAAAGTGATGCTGGTATTTTGAAGGTGTCTTTTTGTGAACCATTTAAGAATAAGTTGGTCTCTTCCATGGTTTCTCCCAGAACTGTCTCTGAGCCACTCTTACAGCTCAGTTTTGGCTGTTATGAATATGTGCAATAATTCTGGAGAACCCAGGAATGCCTCCTATTCCAAGTGTCTCATTTGTATGTCTGTCCCATATGGGAAGGGAGGCCTGAGTATTCACCACTTCTCCTTAGTTTCTCTGCAGTGGCAGCTGGGCCAGCAATAGAGAGGGAGCTCTCAGACACACCAGCCTGGTCTCTGAGCTGGCTGATAGGAGGATAGAGAGCCTGGGGGGCATTGCAGCAGGGACCCCTTGCTCAGAGTAAATGCAGACAGTCTCAAGTCCTAGCTCTCCTCTCCAGAGTATATGGAGTTCCCTGGAGGTATTCTTTCACTGGATCTCTCTTGGTCTGTAGTCTCAGTCAGCAGAGCTTCACTTCTATGTAATTGTATGTAAGAGATTGTTAGTTTCCTTTGCAGTTTTTATCTTTTCTTCCTCTTAAACCTTTCCAGTGTGTGGGTGCTGCTCCCCCACTATATAATTTTATAACTATTTCTGTAAGACTTCTCCATTCCAGGGTAATGCTAAAATGAATAATGAAAAGTTAAGACTATGACAGTCAAGAAGTTTTTGAAGTTTCAGTCAGTCTGTAGTATCCACTTCAGTTTTAGTCTATTACTCTATTGGGTCCCTATGATTCAGTCAGTGAATTTGTGCACGCTCTTTGTCCTCCGTGATACAAGATTGGCTAGCTATAACTTTGGGGACATCTTTACAACAGTTTTGTGCTTGCAAACCCACAATATCTAAGGATCTAAAGAAACATTTATGGTTATTAAGGCCTTGGTGAGGGACAGTGTTATTTCAGTTGTACAGATAACGAACTGAGACAAAAGACTCAGCTTGGGGAGTGGTACAACAAAATTAGGGTAAATCTGGGTGGAAAACACTCATCTTGTTCAAGGGAAAAACTCTAAATTCTATGACACTTTTCCTTGTAGTGCAAGGATGAGAAATTAAAATTGTGAGTGCTTTTTATGAATTACAATGAAAGAAAATCTCAAGCATTACTTTGGGTCTATAGAGAGAATTTAAGATTTTGGTGATATTACTGTGAAATGGGAATGAATAGTTTCTTTTAAAAAACAGCTTAGTATTGGGAATAATGTTGAATATGAAAAATGGAATTTTTCATACAAATTTAAAACGATTTTATTCATCAAGTATTTTAATTCATGTAGCTTGTCAGAAGTGGTTGATCTTTGAGAAAAGAAGTTTTGTTTCGCTGAATCTACATATTCATCCTGAAAAGCATGTAAAAAGATCCAACTATCTGTAGTTCCTGGCAAAGAAAATAGAGGGAAGCCACAGGTTTTTTGTAGATAGGTATTTTGCTTTAATCACTTTACTAATGTAGGAGGTAAAAATTAAGACTTGTACATAGCTTTTCAAAGAGTTTGATAGCCTGTTAGTGTAAATCAGCATAGCTGCACTGAGGTCAGTGACGTCTGGCTGTCAGTCTGCTCCTAAGTGTGCCACAAAGCCACTTTTTTTTCTGAAACAAAAAAAAGCACAGATATTATGTATAGATTAATATGCTGTAGTGACAGGAGATGGTATTTTCTTCAAGCCTGGGAAGGAAAGTGGAAGAGACAAGAAGCAAAGCTGGGAGACATGGAAAAAGAAAAATAAAGCCAACCCCAAACCCAACCAAGAAGTTACTTGCCCTTACCACTAAAACCTTGTTTTGGGAGACCCAACATCAGTCACAAAGCAGATGCTGACAATGCTCCTGCTCAGCAGGAGACTATAAACATATGTCCAGGTCCCATGGTTTATGTGACTATTTACACTAGCACAAAGTAAATGGAAGGGGTTATCCCTGTTAGCTGGTACTCGTTGCTACGTGGGTTCCATTTGCTTTGCTATGGTGTCAGGGGCAGCAGGGGAGGAGTGAACAAAGCTTAGAAAACCCAGCCCAAGGAAAATGAAGTGGATTATTGGATACTAAAGTAGGATATTTCTAATAACTGACCTGTTGGTTTATTTGCAGCACCAAAAAGGGTGGAACATACGGAGCAAATTGGAGAATAATTCTATTTGTTTGAAACCAGCATTTCATTTTCCTTGGGCCTGAAATACTTGCATTTAGTGTGATTTTCTTTTTGTTAAAAAAAAAAAAAGAAAATTGAACTGAATTTTAAGAAAGCATTGTAGATTTGAGTTTAAAGGGGTATACATTTCACATTCAGCATATCAAACTGAATGATCTGGATTTTCAAAAAGTTTGCCTAGGCTGGAATAGCTAAGGAAATCCAAAAGAAATTTGCAGTCAGTGTAAATCTGCATTTTAAGAGCTTGCTCAATCATTTCACCTTAGACAAACAAATCTTTGTTTTACATCATCTATGTTCTTATTTCTGAACTGTTTCATTCACAGACTACTTGAAAGCGTGGATGATTTTGCACAGATTGTTGAATAAAGACAGTTCGTGAAACTGAAAAGGGGAAATTCAGTTGTAGCCTCACTTCATGGATAGTAAGAGAGTTACACCTCCAACGATTTTGCCCAATTACTTTGGAAATTAGAAGTCAGACTTAGTAGCAGGTGTAAAAAGAGTGGCAGTTATGACTGTGGAAACACTGTGGGATAACTGTGTGCATTGCAGGGAAATAAACATCATAGAATTGTAGTTCTGGGCCTTAAATGTTTTCTATTAGCAAACAGGTTACCATAACTGATTTAAACCCTTTCTTGGCAAAATTTAGTTGATTCCAGTGGATTTACACCAGGGATTAATTTAATCTTCAGTTTTCCTAGTGTTCAAGCCCAGAAGTACTATTTGCTTTTATACTGTGGTCTGCTACACAGCATAGGCTGCAGAATTTCACATAGTTATTCAGCAGCAAACCTAGTAACTGGTATGCTTTGAAAAAAGGCATCTTTCTGCAGGGAAAAATCTCAAGGAAAAGCTGTTGGAAAATTGCTGAAATGATCAATTGTTCCTTTTTTTGACAAGGCTGAGACCTTGATTCTGTTCCTAATTCTGTGGCAGTCGAACTTCCTCTCCATGCTCTAATTTCCATGCCTATAGCTTGAAGATAGGATAGTTAATCTCATCTGGAAATAAACTTAAATTCCATAGCAGAAGACTGATAAATGTAAGTAAAACATCACTCTGTGATTGTAGTCAGCTCCCTTCCCTATCCCTTTTGTTCTTCTGCATTTCTCATTTTGCTTTTCCCATCTGTAGATCTGTGATATTTTTACTGAGTGCAGTAAATGATGTGCTGACCTTCTATTGCCTTTAGTATTACCTACTAAAATTTTATCTATGTTTTCTTAGAGAAAAGTACAAATTAAAATGAATTTATCTAAAATCTCATGCATTCGAATAGACAAAATGCAAAGCTAGCTTTTAATTTGTTCATAATACAGCACTTCCAGAGTGTGTGTTGTTGCAGTTATTTACATGGCTGTGTAACGAGATGGGAGGTTCATGAGGTTTTTTTGTTTCATGTTGCATTTCAGCTTTCTTTTAGTAATTACTGTAGCAAATCTGTCTGCTGAGCTGTCTGCTCTCATAGTCGTGTCATTCCAGCCCCTGGAATTTGTGCCGTACTGAGGTTGGAATTCAGGTTTTGTGTCTCAAAACATATGGTTTCAAGTGCCCAGAGACAGTGGTGTATAGTGCTTGTGTTATGTTTCTGCCCAGGAGAAGCTGTCCTGCAACCCAGGGACTTGGTTCTGGATTGTCTCCTGATTCAAGGAGCATTTGTATCTTTCCATGCGAGTATAAAAGAGAACTGACTGATGTTTTCCTCGTTCCTAAGTTTTAGGAACAGGGACTGACAGCTGGAGTCTTTGTAAAGAAAGGATCCATAACCAAATGGACCCATGGGATACAGGCACTTCATTAGAGTTCAATATTATAGTGACAGGTACCTTAGGAGTGAGATCTAAAGACTAGATTATATGGCAAATGGAAGCCCCAGTTTCCAAGTGTGATTTGCTGTCAGTAATGGTGTCATGGGCATGAATGTCTTGAGCAATATACACATCACTGACAGGAAAGGGTCAGGAAGAGGGTGCAACTTTTCTGCTTCTTATCTTGGTCTTGCATTTTATTAGATGCTAGGGTCCGTCTAGTCCCTATTGTTTTCACAAACAATATGAGGCTCTTGTCTGCAGACGGCTTTAGGAAGGGTTGGCACCTCTCAAACCCTACCAACAAGGGCTCTGTAGTTGCTTTCCCCCTGTTATTTGCCAACTGAGTGATACTACAGAATCACTTTTGTCTTTGCTGCTGTAGACCTCAGGGACTGGTAATGGTTGCTATTTTCCCCATACCTTCTTGGTGCTTTTCCTGATCTCTCTTCAGCTGACACTCCTAGAACCCCCTCTACTGTTCCTGATCAGTTGGAAGGCTTGGTTCTGGGAGTTCATCATGCCTCTCCATCATTCCCCTTGCCTGGTGCTGCCCTGTTGCAGCCTTGGTCCCTGGGGGCTTGTGCGTCCTGCCTCACCAGTGTTTGCCTTGCCTGGTGCAGCATTCAAGTGACACCTTAATAAAAAGCCTTCCTCCCTTATCTCCTCTCTGCTGCTGTGCCACTGGGCTGGGGATCGTGTTCCCATCTCTTTCACACGCACACCTGGTCATAAAACACTGGGTTTGTTTTTAACCTCAAACCAGGGAGCTTTAATTAAAGAGACAGTGACCTCTTTTATGAGTTTGCTCGCATAGGGTTTCAGGGCTATTGTCACATACAGCTCACATAACAGAGCACCATTGCACAAAGCTCCATTTACACATCCTTCCCCGGCTTTTTTCCTCTCCTCTTTTTGTTTTCCAAATGCAGAAGGAGGTTGTTTTCTTGTTTACCCCTAGGCAAAGTTGTCTCTCATGTTAGTAGCCTGTGGCTAACAGTTTCTTTGAAGAGAACCCACCTTTCTTACTAATACATGGATGTCATTAGACTTGCAGAAATGTTATTTTTTAATCTATGTAAGAAATAGTCTTCTGGATCTAAATGACTAGCTAAAATGGATCTTATCCTCTGTTCATTCTCTTTAGCTAGTTCTCATAGCTGTATAATGGAATTTGTGTGTTTCTTATGACAAATACTTATTATTCACTGTTGCATTTACGTGTATCTATTGATTTTCAGGTGCAATAGATAGAATTTTTGATATATGCTCAAGAATGATATGTGTAGGAACAGACACTAAAACTTGTCCATAGTTTTACACAGAATAGTTTACATGTAATTTAAAGAAAAATTTTCACAAATACAGATGTGTATTCTCAAGCACACGCATTCAAAGATACACAAGCAGAAAGACATACAGAAGTGTGTATGCAGTCCAGAACTTATTTGAGGTATGCAGACTTCTGGAAAAGGCACTCATGCACAGAAAAGAGACAGCTAGGACACGTACACAAGGAACCATATAATTGGTGGAATACAGAGGCACACAGGATATGCACACACAAAAGAAAAAGCCAAACAAACCATGTGGAAGAGTGTAGTTGCCCTCAGAATACACCTTTAATGTAGACCTTCAAAAGCAGGCACAAGGATAAGTCTGCAGGAAAACATGTATGTAGAAACTGATGCCCAGTTAACTCTGAAAGTAATATAAGTTGCTGTGGACACACACAGCATGTTCAGGTGCTGGAACTCTCACTGAATTGTGCAGGAGTTTTGCATTCAATGGTGTTACTTTCAGGAAAAGCTCAATTATATGAAAAAAGTTACACAGTTTAAATGCAAAGCTTGTAGATATGAGAACATGTGCCCTTACACATACAAATAGGTAGATATATATTGATGCAAATACAGATACATATTTTTTTACTTAGTATATTAATACAAATTTGCCTAGACACAAATATACCACACACACAGACCCTTAGACACACACAGATATACCCATGTCTATGTTCATTGAGAGAGACTCACTCAATATCTGTGTATGTGTGTGTTGGGAGAGGGTCATAACCTCCTCCATTCTTCTCCTGAAGGGGTTTGGATAATGAAGGGAAAAGAAATGAGGCCTGGGGCTAATTTGTAGTGGCATTTCCTGGCCTCTCTTATGCCAATGAAGCTCCGTTTCATCTTTAGCCTTATCAATTCTGCAGTCATGTGGCTTTCCGCTTGGACGCCTCTGTCTCTTCACCCTCCTCCCCAATCTCCGATGCTAATGGAAACTTCGTTAATGCCATTAATCTGCTGACCGGGACAAGTCAAAAACATATCCACACAATCTGAGCCAGGGCTGCAAGCATCCTGGGGCTGCCAAACGGGCACCCCCCGTGTTCACTGCATTCCTGAAGGAACTTCATATTGATTTCTTTCTTTCTTCTCTGCTTTATTCTTTGACGACATTGCATCCTTCAGAACAGGCATCAAGTAGATGGCCTTTTCTTCCTGATCCCTCATAATATTTCTGCAAGAATCCTTTTCCTAGTTGCAGGGCTAGTGCCTTCTTTCAGTGCCCCCTCATGGTAGCCTTTTTGTTCTTTTGCTGTCTTTGGTGACAGACTTGTTATTTCTCTTGCCTAATAGAATTTCATAACTGTCCAGATGTTATGTGAACCTGCCTGGGCTGGTCTAAAATAAAAAGCATTCCACTCTACCTTGATATTAGCTGACAGAATATAAGTAAGCCTTTCATTATCCAACTTCTGTTACTGTTGCTCTAGTGGCAGTTGCCACTAGTTCTGTTCTTGAAGGACTGTGCTGTTGGGGTGCTCTGTCTTCTGAAATGTTCTCAACTTCCCTAAATCACTTTTTAGGAGCGAGCACATAGCATTGCTTTGCATTTTACTTTTAGGCCAGGTTTTGTAATGCTTTGCCATTGTCTTCTATCACAATTGATTATAATTTTTGGTGATGTATTATTGTCTTAGCTATGACTTCAACTTTCCTTGCCAGTGAAGCACACCTGCAGAAACTTGAAGCTCTGAGCAATGACTCACCATGTCCTTATTTCATAGTATTGTCTAGTGGCTGAGCATGTGGAAGCTCCACATGTCAGGATTATGCTGGCTGAGGTTTCACTAAGAAGAGAAAATAGACTGTGTGATACTTGTTTTAGGAAAAATTTCTGTGATAATCAGAGTTCATAGCTAGCTCTTGAGAATGTCAGGATGTTGAGTGATCTGTATTTGATCTACAAATCTTTATATACATAAATGAAATAGTGACAGTGAAGAAGGAAAAGACAGCTAGGAAAGGCATGCTGTTGGAGTTGTGACATATGGATAAGTTTTGGAAAAAAAAGCATTAAATTGATGAAAACAAGGAGAGAAGTTGGCAGTTCAGCATGAACTTTGATGATGTCAGGCTAAATCTGGAATGATATTGGCCATGACAGAAGGCTGAGCCTTAGTTGCCACCTTCACAGAGACATCACAGTAAAAAGGGATTGTTTTACAGGGAGAGGACAAAGAAGTTTTAAGTTCTTCAGTCCTGGCAGGGGTTGAAGTCAAAAGTTCATCCTCATGTAGTTTTGGGTATAGAGAATGCATGTCATTTCCCACCAGCCAGGAGATGCTCCACTGAACAGAGCATCTTCTTCCTCTGGCCCGCTCTGGGATTAGATATACTTTTTATCTTCAGGGTATGGTAATGCATTGCACTCTCTGATGTAGAAAGATTCATGCTGGTTGGTACCATGCTTATTTTTGGGCATTACTGAATGAGGGGGAGGGGGAAAAATCAGGTAGAGATTGTTACATCTTGGTATAAAAGAAGAAAAGCAGCTGGGATACTCAGTGCCCTAAAATTCCTATTTAGATGAGTGGAGCAGTATCTATAAACCTAAGACCAGGACCTGCTGGAGCACTTTCAGAGCTCCAGTGAAAACAGAACTAAAAATCAAATACTTGTAGCCTTAACAAGCGCCAGGATAGTTAACAGCTCATACGAAACCACTCATTTTGGTTTAGGCATTAAGTTTGCTTTCCTTTCTTCATATTCTGTGACTCAGGATTTGAAATTGAAATGTTGGGGCAAAAACTGAAATGCCTGTAGTGAAGTCTAATGTCTGGGAGATGCTGGTAGGAGATTTTTAGTATACTTTTATTGAGCATGCCACTCAATAAAAGTATAAGTAAGCCACTGGTACCTAAGTAAATTTATCTGGCGTAACACAGCAGCAATAGACAGCCTGTGATGTTGCAGTGTGCTAATTGTGGAGTGTTCCGTGTGTGGAGGGGATGATCATACCACACTGTCCTGTACAAGAAGAAAGGAAAAGATCTTCAGGTGAGCAAGTAGATTGTTCACATCCAGTTATTCCATTCCAGAGGGTACCTTAATATAGAAGCAGAAACACCAGGAAGCTAAGCCCTATGCAAGATATAACATTGTCCTGCCTAGTGACCTTGGCAAATTGTTTATTCTTTGTGTAACTAGACTTTTCCTGTTTAGACTATTCCTATCACAAACTTCTTGAAAAAGAAGTTTCTTCCTATGGGTGCATCCAGCTGGAGAGTTGGTCGTCATCTTGGCTAAAGTCACTCTACAGTAATATAACAACCTATGCCTCCATGTGGCAGGAATTGTGCATTAGACTGAGAAGTGAAAGGTGCTTTATACCTCTGACTGGTGCCAATAAATAAATGAATTCAGCAAAGCCTGCATTAGCTGCCTTGGGTACAGGGAGCATCCCAGCTGTGGCAGCATAGAACCTATCGAGGTTAAATTTGGATCATGTCATGATGCAGCCCTCATGCTGGGAAAGAAGTTTAAAATTCAGTGCTGTATGTCTTTGAAAGATTTCTATTTGAATGCCACTGCTATGCACAAAACTGCTGCTGCCCACTAGTTGGTATGCTCTGACCTATTTTTTGCTCAGTCTTTCCTAACTGCTGGACTCATAGGAGCTGTCATACTGCTATGCAGATTCTGCCCAGCTTCCATTTTGTCATGGAAAATGTTCAAAAATAGGTGGTGAATGCAGTTTTTCAGTGAAACAGTATTTTATTGCTGTCATAACACTCCAAAGATATGGAGTAGATAAAGTTTGTTGGTTGAAGTAGTATCAATATGTCCATTGGTCTGAAAATAGGCTTTTTTCCTACCTTGTGCTATTTTCTTTATTACAAGATTTTATTTTCTTAAATGAAATCTGTGAGTGGTCATCAGGCAATGTAGCTTTTACTTCTGGTTATGTTAAAAATTTATGTTTTGATCTTGGGATAGCGTAGTCTGTGTTTGCATTATCCATTTGTAAAGTCAGGAAAACAACAGCTCCGTCTTGCATTCTTTTCTGTCAAACATAGACTTGTTTGGCACAGTGTCTGTTTCCAGTTGGTGAGCCACAGCCTCAGCTGAGGAGTTAGTCTTCTCTCTGTTAGGCTTTTCTGTGCAGGCTTTGTGGGCTCCTGGGTTTAGACCCAAAGGCTGGAAATCAACCCATATTCTAGCATCTCTGTAGCTTATCTTTTAACTGCTTGGTGTGTTGTGATGTTGGTATGCTTCTGTATCACTGAGGGATAAAAAAACCCCAGAATTGTAGCACTGTCTCCTTTTTCTTTGCCTTTATATTGCTGCTGTCTTTGCTTTCTTCTTCTTCTAAGTATGGTGAGTGTCCTGTGAGTAATCTTTAAGCTTTCCTGGAGGGAAACCCCAATATTCTGATAAGTACAGCTGTTTCTGGTGGTAACTGTAGAAAAGAGCTTGAAGACCTTTTTATTTTAAATTCAAGGGTAGTGTAATGAAATCTGGGGAGTGGCTTTTCCTGGAAACATTGGGACACCTCAGTTCATGGCAAGGGAAAGTTGGTGTGACTCATTACAAAATGTAGTACATTCTTTGAGGCTGAGGGCGGAGAACTAAAACTCTCATAAATGCAAATGAATCTATGCTTTAAAATCCTTGCAGTCAGCAAGGGAAGAAACTTCTTTGCTTTAATGAAAGCACAATAAAAAGTAATACTTGCAGAGTTTATTTAATTCAGAGATGTTAGGCTCATTAGGCAACTGGATTAGAACGTGATTCCACCTCTTATTGGTACATAAGAATCATGTTTGCGACTTTGAAAATACAGGCACTTCTAGGATGGGATATTGGAGATGTTAAACTTAAAAAAATCTCCACAAACCATGTGTAAGATTAAGAGAGGAAAAATAGAAGAGAAGGTATACAATGGAGGGGAAGACTTCTTGTCCTCAACCATTGCCAGAAGGAACATTCTTGTAGAGTCTTGCAACAAACCCCTGGTTTACAGCCTTTGTGGAAAGTGTTTGAGTCCTGTCAGGTGGTGCCTCTGACAGCTGGCTGGCAACACCAGCGCACGGCTTTAGCAGCACAGCAGTGCACAGCACAGCTCCTTGGAAGACTGCGAAGCCTGGAGCCGGCCAGTCTCACTCTGCTTATGAGAACTGACAGGATCACAGCACAAATGACTCCAAACCACTCTGCTTGGCCTGTCAGAGTTTAAATAGGGGCAAAATCCCACCCTCTGGTTCCTCAGGGCGTAGGTGAATGCCATTGGCTTGAGAGGGAACAGGTTTATGCTCTGATTTTGAGGAAGGTGCGAGGGACAAAAGGTCCTTGTTACTAAAATCTTCTAAAAGTTGTTAAGTTTCATGTAAGAAAGCTGACCAAACTGGATGCAAAGTGCTTAAACTGCAGTAGAAATCCTTATCTTGGAAAGCCTGTTGTCCCAGGTGTTGCTTTTGAATCTGATTCGTGAAGCCATGGTAGCAGTTTTCACCTACTCCTTGGTGCAGCCTTCAACTGCAACATCCACCAACCCCTCTGTTCTTGTGTCTGGGCTGCAAGGTAGGAATGAAGTTTAAGTCTATTAGTCCAAATTCTTGGGAGCTTCTGATTTAAACAGGCAAAGGACATGCTGTTAAATGTGATTTACAGAGTGTATAAATGTACTGGTTAAACCACAATTCATGGTAGATTTTTCTGCCTCACACATGAACTCATCTAGCCACTGAAACTTCAACTTATATCCTCTTCAGAGACACATCTCTTTTGTAGATGGCCCCAAAGAGAATCTATGGAAAGAAATGTTTCTTTGCGGTACTGAAAGAGGAACTGTAAGAGAAGCCGGAGGTTGGCACTATAGCAACTGCTACTCTAGGGTACCGTTCTGGGCTTTGGTGATAGCAAGGAACAAAAATGGTTGTCTTTATTGTAGTTGTTTGGGTTTTTTTATGTTTGAGTTGCTTTTTTTTATTTGTTTTGTTCTTGATATTGCTCCTTATGCCACAACTGAGGGGATGTCATCTCTATTCTGCTAAACTCCATCTAGAAGGAGTTGCTGAAAGCCGTTGTGGTTTGTAGCTTGGTTGCCTGTAAGAAATGAATGTGCTGCTCTCAACCAGTCTCCCTATGGGTGACAGTAATGGCAGTATAGTTGTTTATTTCAAGTTCTTCTGAAGTGAAGTAATTGAAAGGAGAGTTTGCTCTATTGCTACACTTATTTTATGATCTCTTTAAAAGAAAGAAGAGGATTAGGACTTGGGATAACATCCTAAGACTGACCTCGATGTCCAGAGCTCCAGCCTGACCTTAAAGTCACACAGAGAACAGTTACCAGACACTTTGTGAAGTGAGTCTGGGCTCCACTTTTCATCTGACAGAGCAGCAGTTTAGGAATCAGCACTCTGTTTGCCCTACTTACCCCCAGTACTAGCTTCTAACACAGGAAAGCTGTTGGCACAGGCACCAGACTGTCACTTTTGTGACCAAGGGAGGAAAGAGAGGAGTCTTCACCCCATCTTCCTTTTCAGACAGTCTCCAGGAGTTTTGGAAGGAGCTTTTTACAAGCCCTCTTCTATTGTTGGCCAGGAAACAAAGGATGGAGGAGCTGGATTTAAGCATAATGACGTGAGCTCCTCCATGCAGAAAAACCCAGCTGAGAGACCCCCCCTGCTCCACACACACA
Organism: Melanocharis versteri; assembly: GCA_013397845.1. NCBI lineage: Eukaryota > Metazoa > Chordata > Aves > Passeriformes > Melanocharitidae > Melanocharis > Melanocharis versteri. The sequence goes on along the minus strand of VZTG01008120.1, from coordinate 252,555 downwards.
CAAAAAAGGAAGAAAGGGGGAGAAAATCTTTGAAAATAACTAATTAAAGTTGTTTTAGCCTCTCTCTCTCTCCCCTCCAAGGGCGCCTAATCTCACAGGGGGCAGAGGGGGAGAGAGGCAAGAGGAACAATGAGAACCATCCCCCCTTCTCTACACCCCACCTCCTGGTCTCTGAGGTTTTAAAACAAGAGGCCACTTTAAGTTAATGAGCTATCAGCTGACTGGGAGAAGTCTCTAATGAAGCCTGATGTTCACACATTCCCCAGCTTGCTGAATAGGCCTCTGCCAATCTCATAACTGTCAGAAAGTTTCATTCATAAAATCCACATGCTGGGGGTTGTGGTGATGGGGGCAGGGAGGGAGCTGGGCGGAGATGGAAGAGAGGAAGTGTGGGGTGGAGGTCTCCATATGGAGCAGTCAGCCCCAGAGGCCAAACAGGAACATGCATGGCTGGGGCTGGCAGGCTGGAGGATCCCAGGGACCCGACTCTACTCTCCATTGTCTGGCTAGTAATTAGGAAGATCCTTCACATGGTTCTGGAGGACATTGAAGTCTGTAGGGATAATTAGTGAAGATTTAGGGGATGTTCCAGCTTTTATGTCACCAACTTTGCTAGGGCCACAGGGGCAGGTGCTGGTGGCATGAAGCCTAGGAGTCATTCTGGGGCTTTGCTGTGCCTGCTGTCTCCTGGCAGTACTTTAGGAGCTGTGCTTGTGGGGATCTTTGGGGGAAGAAGAACAAAAAGAAAGGGAAAAGTCTGAAGGGAAAGGTATGACACTGGGACAGGAAGAAACAGTCATGTTTACTTTACTGTAAATAAACTTGGTGGTGGTGTGTACTGGAGCTAATTCTCCTTGGATACTGCACATGCTTTTGGCACGAGCAAATAGGAAAGATGCAGATACAGGTCACAAACTGTTTTCCTCCAAGGGCTGGACTATGGTTCGAGCTGTGAATCAGCATTGTAATCAACAGTAATCGAGGGCCACTGTATTCTTGTGTTTTGCAAGTTTTGACATAAGACAATTCAAGGTCTTTCCTGAAGTTCTTGAGCAGCAATGTCAAGCCCAGATTTGTTTTGGAAGTTATGGATCTAATGCTCAGAGCACACAAATTGGATCTTAGAGCATTAGACTTTTCTCTCTCTCTCTCTTTGAAACTTACTTCTCTGGTGTATCTGTTTAATCTGTTATCAAAAAACAAAAATAGGCCATACACTTTAAGGCAGGAAATACACCGAACCTGAGAGTTCCCTTTTGGTCTCTTCCCAATCCTCAAGTCAGTATGCTGGAGCAGGACCAGGGCAGAATCGTTAGAGTGTCACTTAAATCTTAGTTGTGACAAAAGGCATGGTTAAATGACAAACAATCTCTGCCTTGGGGAGCTTACAGTGTAAATACACAGTGCAGATTGAGTGGAAAAAAAACACTTAAGAGTCTTATTCAAAGACTGCTGAAACAATAGTAGGATCTCTGTTAACTCTGAGGAGCTTTGAAACTTGATCATCTGCCTGCTATTACACGGGGTGTCTGAATCAGGGCTCTGAAGTCAAATCCTATCCAGGACATAACTACAAGGTCAATTTTGTGCATATGCTTCTTGTATATACTATGAAGAGAAAAGGATTGGATTTTTCAAAGTACAATAAGAAATTAGGGATGAATATTCTTGGCTCACAGGACAGCATGTGCTGGGGGCAGAGGTGGCATTAAGAGCATTGGATTCTTTGAAAACATGAATATGTTGGGAAAGCAGCTGCCTTTAGAGATTTCTATGGACTGGAGTACTAAAATGAGTCATGAGTCAATGCCACAATGTTTCATTCACGAAGGCTTCTGGCTTCCCATCTCTTTTGTCCTATCATCGAAATTTCACTAGAGTAATGTGGAGAACTATGTGGTTCTTTGTATATGGAAAAGGCAGTGCTGGAGAGAATGTAACTGGGATTTGACTGTAAACTGCAAAGGCTGTGGTGTGGTTGAATAATCAGGAAATATTCTTCCTCTAACTGCTTCCATAGAGATTTTGATTTTTCCCTTTTTTACACTTGGTAGCTCTATTACTCAGTTTTGTTGCATTAGAACAGTACCTAAAGACTTCACCACATTTCTTTGCTGCTATTCCCATTTTGAAGGTCAGGAAACAAAACACAGAGTTTTGGGGTGGAATCCACAAAAGAGTTTAGACCTTGCATGCTTGGTTTCCAGGCAGCTTGTTTGCAGTGAAATCCAAGTATCTGAGTTAAATATGGGCACCTGTAGATGTAAGTACATGGGAGAGGGGAGCTGTGTAAGCTAGTGGGTGACAAGTGCCGAAGAGCAGGGTGGGATATCTAGTCTGGCAGGTGGGTACTTCTCTCTTGCCTGGAGAGAGATACCCGTCTTTACATTGGTTCATAGCTGTGCATATGTTCTTATTGAGGTCTGCTCTTGCTGTGTGGATACAGGATTCAAAACTGGATATAGGCCATAAATGCTCAGCCTTTGAATATTTCCATGGCGTGGCTTCTTAAATTACTTCTGGTCATGGTCTTCCATTTTTTATAAAAAAAAATCAAATATTCTGATGAGAAAGCAGTAGATTTGCACTGTAGTCCAAAGGCTGAAGAAGTTCCTGGGCTGAAAGGAGGGGAAATTTGCCGAAGAGGAGGAATCTCTGATGTATAGCTATTTACATGCTATATAGCATATAATGGACTCTGTCTTGTCTCTTCCATGTGCTGAGCAAGAAGCATCTTTGGAATGAAAGTGTGTTCAGCTCTATCTCTATCTCACTGAACCCGTGCTCTTACAGCTGGACCTGAAGCTATTTATTTTTGTTGTTGTGCTAGTCACTGGTTTAGATGCTTAGTTATCCAGCTTGACTTTTCTCCTGGCTTTTCTTGCTCTGGAATGCAGCACTAACCAGATCTACCTTAGTTGAAGTCTGAATGGTCTCTATTTGTGTTGGCTTTGATGATTTCATTTGTTTTTTATCTCTCTCACTATTTCCTATCATCAGTATTTCTTGGTGGCTGGTGTACAAATTGCAGATGGAGAAGAGGCGAATTCAATATTATCAAATCCCTGCTCATGCCAGTTTTTGTCCTTTTTGTCATTTTTGTCTCTTGGTAATGCCATTGCTCACTCCCAGCATTCCCTTGTCCTTTATTAATAGTCTCCTTCCCACTCAGCACTACATTGCTCTTGCTGGTATTAACTTTTTCTGGCAAATCCCACAAACAATTTTATGAAGTGCTGATTTTCTGTCACTGCTGCTTATATTTATTCAGTAGCTGGAGGATGGCTGGGCTCTCTGTGGTTGAAGGGCCCTCCTGTATGCTTTAGACTCACTTGGATGCTCTCAGCCTGATCTAAGGGCTCTCCAACAAGGAGCCACCAACATGCCTCTCAGGAAGTTAGGGAAGCATCTGCTGAAGGGTTTGTTCTGATTGGGTCAGGGACTTGCTCACAAATTGGTAAAGGAGGAGGGGAGCAAACAGACAGTGGTCAGGTCCAGATACAGCACTAGATGAGGAGCTTACCCTATATCATGGGTGGTGTTTCCTCTGTATATGAGGCAAACGGGAACACTTGCTTTACCAGCCTCTCATGTGAGCATTCATCCGACACAAGAGGCTCTACTCCTTTCCCCTTGGGGGGATGCTGAAGGCAAGAGCTCTCAAGGGCCAAAGAAAACAAAACAATGTTTGCTTAGCTGGAGAGCAGAGTGTGCCCTACGTAAATTGTGCCAGGACCTAAAAGTGCTTCAGAAATTAAGTGCCTCTGAAATTGGCTCCACAAGATAAATGTGAGGCAGGATGATGCCATTTCCCCAGCTGAGGGGGTGTCCCATTGACTCATTTGAGGTCATATTTTGGTTACTCTGAGCCTCAGCTTCAGGAAAAATGACACGAAATACAAAGTTTTCCCAAGGAAGAAGAGGTTCTGATAGTCCTGCTCCTTGTGGACAGCCAACAAAAAGTCAACGTGTGTGTCCCTTGTAATCACAGTACAAGGGCTCTACTCAAGGGAAGGAGAGAGAGAAAAAGGGTATTCTGTCCACTGGCATAATGAAACAAGCCATGATGGTGGGTGGAGGTCAGGTACATTCTTTGTTCCCAGTGTCCACGTTCAAAGGTTTGGAGGAGTGAAAGGTACTTGCTGAATGCTGGAATGTTTCAGGTGGGACAGAGTTTCTGTTTCTGAGTCAGTTTCTGTGGCCTGTCTGTGTTAAAGGTTTTTTTTTTTTTACTCTTTGTACTGGACCTGTGAAGAATACAGGTCCTATTTCTAATTTTAGGTATCTCTGGTTCAGTCACAGGTGCGCAGGCCAAGCTGGCACATTTACAATGTACTTATTGAAGATGTGGTACCCAGCCTCACATGTATTTTGTACTCTGCAGAAAACAAAATTTTGAAAATACAGTGTTCCTAGTACAGTAGGAAGAAAAGACTACTTCTTGCCACATACCTGCCTCCTGTAGCTTTTGTTTCATTTCTTATCTCTGTGTACAGAAGTGTCTCATCATAAATAGGGGGATTTAACTTCCTGTATACTGTCCATTGCAGCAGTCAGTTCCCAGACCTCTTTTGCCTCTATAAGCATCTCAGTGATGCTCTGTATTTCTAGGACTGCCTTATTTCCCATAATACATGCTTTTTCTCTGATGAACTTGAAATGTATCTATGCTGGCTGTTAATTATAGGCATCCTGAGTTATTAGTGATCCTTACAGAAGTAGGGATATAAAACTAAGCAGTTCTATGTTTGTGGTCTCTTTCCTCCATGATAGTAGACCTGATACTACAGTAGAAATTCAGTTCTGTTGTGTAGAAAAGCACGTTATCACACCTCAGTGTTAGATCAATCATCTGATGTTCCCAGCAATTCAATTTTGCAGGGTGGGGGATGTCATAAAAACGATTAGGCTGAAAAAACCCTAAACATCTTTTCTATCCAAGCCTCTTTTTTTTTTTTCTCCTTCCCTTCCCTGTGTGTGTATTTTTGAAGCCTGCTGTGGATTTTCTGGACTTGTGACATGAGTTTTTATTATGCGGTGCATTAGAGCCCTTGTGAAAAATAAAACATGTGATGTGGAAAGTCTCTGGTAAAGAGTGACTCAGGAAGAGGAAAACAAAACCCTTCAGTCTAACGAAAGAACAGACTGTGTGAAAGTAAGTTGGTATTTAATTGGAAATTGCAGTCAGTCTGCAGATGAAACAGCCTTGCTGGCATCTGCAGGTGGGTGTTTTGCTTATGCTTTACAGTTCTCCTTCCTGCTTGTGCTTGTGAATGCGTTTTGCCTGTCAGCTCAGAGGTACAGAGATGGCTGCAATTTGTGGCTGTTCTTTTTCCAGAAGTATCAGCAGTTCCCAATATCGTGAGTGTTGTAAAAGTGTGTTAGTAAGAAAGACCCTGCAAAAAATACCTTACAGTACAAATAGGTGTGACAGCCCTTGTTTTAGAGATGGAGAGAGCCTTTAGAGGTCATTAGAGATAAGTGATGTGACCAAGATCATGCAGGGCCTTTTGCACTCTAAATTATATCTGGGACTTCTACCTCACAGGTTCAGAGCTCACGAGGGCATTTTAATAGAGAAACTTTAGGAGGTGCACTGACATACATTCATTTAAGGTAAACGTGATCTGCCATCTTGGGCCAAACCCCAGATTTGCTTTCATCAAGTCTAATTATGATAATGGTTCGTTTAACCTCTCTGCCTCCCCCTAACTTCTGCTTTAAAGCAAAGGTGCAGTGGCTGAGAAACCTTGGACTGCACAGTTCCATTTTTAGCTCTGTCTGACTCATTTAATGATTTGGTCAGGTTAGTTTGTCCTTGACTCAGTTTCCCCACTGTCAAAATGGCACTAATAACACTGTCCTGCTTTTTGAGGAAGGGTTATGAAGATAAATTAGTTTTGGCTGGAGAAGAGTCCTGCAGGGCTAGCAGAATTGGAAGGAGACAAGCGTGCTCTCTGTTGCACGTATTATCTATCACTTATGTTTCTCACAGCCCTCCTTGACTTTTACTGACTACGTATTCTTTCTCCTCTTGCAAATCACCAACGTGTATATTGATCAGCAATATCCCTTGCACAGATTACAGGGCCATCTCTCCATCAAATTCTTTGCCCTCTCAGAGGCAGATGGTTTTACAGTTGTGAGAGTGAAATCCTGGCCTCGACAATGTCAACAAAGCCAGGACTTCATCCCTGGTTTTCCACTACATGAGTGCTTCCTCTTCTGTACAAAGGCTGGCTATGGGGTGACTGCTGCTGTCTCTTTCTAGGGCTCCTCTAAGGAAGAGCAATCCTCTCCAAAAAAAAAAGTAGAGATGTTTTCAGAGGCATACAAAGTGATGAGAAGTGAAGGGATGGTTGGAGAGGGAAAAACCAGCCACACAACAATCTGACTTCTTCTAGAGAGGGTTAAGTACTAAATACCTCTTACTGGGTCACTTAATGATGGATGGTAGTTAGTGGGGGTGGGGTAAAGCTGACTTCCAGCCCTGCATCACTAAACCGTTCATTAGGAAAAACACACACAATGGAAAATGGCAGAGAGGCTCAAGTGTCCAATTTCTCTCTTGAACTCTCTGAACAGGAGGCTCCAGTCAGGGGAATCCCTGCCACCCTTTCCCCCCCTCCTTCTCTGGCAGTTTCTTTATTAATTAACGGAGTTGGCTGGGGACGGAAATGGAGGACAATAATCAACATAGATGGGTCTGCAGACCTATTTTTAATAATGTGCTTTGCATCTGTCCTAATTGGTATGGAAACAGTGACCTGATTGGAACGACCGGGAGCCTCTTGGGGCCTTTCTTTCTTCCTTTCTCTCCCTCTGTTTTCTTTTTTGTTTGGTTGAAGTTTGACTTGGTGGGAGTGGAGGGGCCAGTGGGTAAGAAATATAAAACCTAACCTTAGGGGCTGTTCACAGGCTGGGGAGTTGAGAGGGTGACGTACTGGGGAGTGCACGGGATGTGGGGGCAGGGAGGCCTGGATTGGAAAGTTGGGCGTAAATGCCTCCAGGACAGAGAATCTAGTTGCCCTGAAGAGCTGAGGCCAAGCAAGAGAAGGAAGGGGCAGCAGCTCTCCCGGTTTAGTTTGATGAGGAATATGGTGGCTCTTCTGGGTCAGATAAGAAAAGCTCATGGACAAGAGGAGCACCCCAAGAGCCAGCTGACAGCCAGTCCTTACCCTGCTGTGTGACAAATGTGCATGCAGTGAGAGACAGCTCCTGTCTGCAAGAGATTTTAACCTGAAATAGATAGTAAGGGAAAATGGAGGATTTGATATCAGAAGGTGGCTTAGGAATAAACTGGCCCAGAAATTTGACTCCCTCAGTGCTGCATGAGCTACCTACCAGACCACAGATAAAGCTGCCACAATGGCTTAGAGACACCACACTGGGGAATCAGGAACAAATGCTGTATGCAAACATGCATACAAAGACTGTGCCTATATGGGGAGAGAGGATAAAACTGAATATAATTGTGGTATGTTCTGCAATGTGGCAATATTTACGTGTTGCAGCTGCTGACATTGTTAGCACTTGCCTGTTCACACTTGATGCCTGTTGGGGTGGGATGGCAGAGACTGAGCACTACTGAGCCTAAGGAGCAATGTGTCCCCATGTTCTCTCAATGCAGCTGTGCTGTCTGTCCTGTGGCTGCTTGGGGATGCAGCTGAAGGAGTGCTTTCTTCTTCCTCACTTAGTTAAATAGCTAGCAGCAGGCTCTTGTAGGCTGTGCTGTGTTTGTCTTCCAGTGTCTTCACAATCTCTGGAAAGTAGCTCAAGAGGCTTGAGCATTTGGAACATCACTTTTCTCCATACAGCCATAGTCTCCAGCTGAGCAGAATTGAACAGGAACTGAAAATCTGTCCTTATGGGGAGGATGGAACTTGTGTGCCCAGGCTGAGGAACTTGTTGCCTAAGCAAGGATCATGCTGGGTGTTTTTGCATTACAGTCTTGGTGCCAAATTACTACCTTGCAACTTCTCTTTCTGTCAAAAGCTTGCATGTGTACACGCTGTCAAACAACGGGATGAAAAAACAAATCAAAACCCTAAAATCATAATGAAATAAAATTGGTTTTCATATAGGCTAGGATAGAAATTGCACATTATTTAAAATAAAGTTAAATGGATGGATGGAAAGATTGGGTCAAACAGCTATTTCTGTATCTTCCCCTAGAATGTCTCAACACTTCCAAGTCTGGCCATTTTATTTTGAGTACTACACCAATTATTTTTTCCTGTAAGCCCCAGCTCCTAGGATGAATCACTGTAACTGAGAATCTCAGCTTTCTTTTGATGAAACTTGTTCTTATACTTGCTGTGCAAAACTTGAACAAATGGTGTTTTGCCCTCAAAAGGATCAGAATCAGAAGCTGAAAACAAGATCTCCCACATATATTGCATTTAATAATAATGTCTCTGGTGCTTTTTTCCAATCTCTATTTTGTGGGGCCTTGCTTGTTAACCTGGGCTACTTAGGCAGCCATGGAGGCATGGCTAAATTCAGGCCCTTTTTGTGGATGGCAATCTGTGGTGTATATATAACACTGCTTATAAAGAGGAAGGAAAAAGAGGAAAGAATTGCAATATGAAATGTAGGGGGAGTAGGCAGTGAGCGGCTGTCACTGCGATGCGTGAGGAGTTGGCCGGGTCCCATGTAAATCAAGGACAAAGTTGACTAATTTCCTGGGTCGGTCATGGTGAAAATATCACATTTCATGGTTTGTTGCCGATTCATAGAAAAATCCTATTAAAACCGGGCAGATTACTTATACAATTTAAACAAATGATGATCAAAGATTATAACATGTTCTGTGAAGAATGAAAAGGAATAGAAATGAACGTGCATCTGGCGAAATGGGGCCAGCTGGGGTTTGCATACAAACTTGCTGTTTTGGCGGGGCGGGGGAGGGGAGATGCGGG
>VZTG01008120.1:79344-243608 GCA_013397845.1 Melanocharis versteri | reverse complement strand
CTCCCGGGAGCAGCCGGGGAGCGAGGATGGATGGGTGGATGGATGGAGCACGGTGGGCACGCTGTCCGCTCGGAGGCAGGCAGCCCGCTGTCCATCGGGGGTTTCCTGCCCACAGCCGGGTTATGGCGTGCCTAGCGCGGCTCAGCCGGAGGAGCGCCTGCGCTCGGCCCAGACCCCAAACCTGCACGAACTTGCGATTCCATAACGTACTGCATCGCTTCCAAGTTGCTCAGGAAGAAAAGCCTAGCCTGAAAACCAATAAAGCTTAGGATGCGAGAAAAAAAATGAGTTCTATGTCTCAACAAGACAAGGTCTACGCTAGCAGTAAGCCAGACTGTTACCGATCCCTGCCTAGATCTGGCCCCTAATCCTCATCTGAGTGAGATGTGTGAAACCTTCACAAGACCTCCACAAAGTGTCAAATGCAACAATTGTACGCCGAAGAAGAGAATACAGAGGCATGAACACATGCTTATGTTGTAAAGAGCAGTGGCTTTGTGAAGTGATTGCAAAGGTGGAGAGGAAATGGGTAAAGAGAAATGCATCTCCAAAGAAAATGGTAGAAATTTTAGCAAATTAAAAAAAAAAAAAAATTGGAATGGGAAGCAGGAGAAGGCAGGTTTTTGTTTTGTTTGTTTTTAAGGCAGATTTCTGTACTTCAGTATGAAATTGCTACAACAGATAGGGCAGAACTTAACATTTTCCTGTGCACTGCTGAGCACCCTCTCCCAAACAATAATCCACATGAAACCTACTGTAGTGGTTTTCATGGCCCTCGTGGCTTGGAAATTAAGCTTAAATAGTCAAATCTTTTGACATCACCACTCAGTTTCTTAGGATAAACATACTGAAGTGGTAGACCACTGATGTTCCTGTCACAAGGCTTGTTTTGCACAGCTGCCTGTCCAAAGTCTTCTGTTGAAGCTTTCCCAAACACTGATAGCATAGGCAGGACTTGCTGATCTTAAAGGTCTTATCCAACCTAAATGGTTTTATGATAATGTGGGAATTCAGTTGTGTCTGAAATTTAAGGATGAGGTGTATGAATTTACTCATACTGGCTCTTCTTTTTCATCTATAAATCTGGGAAAATGTAGAAATAAACTTGTGTCTGCATGGCCTTCAACTCCAGATCCAAACCCTAATGCCATCTCTAGCCCTAGGGTTGTCCAGACCTAAGGTATCCATGGCTCCCTAATAATTCAGCATAACATATGTAAGCATTCTACCCTTAACTTTTCTTCAAGGACCAGACAAATAAGCACCAAAACCTCCCTTTGTGAATCCTGCAACAAAGCCAAGCCCTAACCTTACTGAGCATTTTAACACAAGGACCCAGTGCTGCTTAGAAATTAAACATGTTTGCGGCCATCAGCCTCTTATCTTACCACTGAGGACCTGGGAGAGTTCTGCAATGGAGATGTGATGCTGCAGAACCTCCTGTCCTAAGCCCTAAATGTGAACTACTTGCAGTATCATTTATGGCTAAAGAACCTGTTGGTCTGTGAACATTAACTATGAAAAATTCAAACCCACTGAGGCAGGCTAGACAGAATTAATCAGTAAATCTGTACAGAACTGTAAGTGAAATCTTTAGTTTTAGTCCTCACTCTATTCCTGGCATGGGTGATGGCCTAGAAATCCAGCTACGTCCAAAAGTTAATCAGAAGATGTTTAAATATGCTGATACTGATTTTACCACTTATCTTACCTCAAGCAATGATGCCATTCCGGCTCCAGCGTTGATCATGGCTCAGTAACCCCATTCTGTCTGACAATTAAAAATGATACATTTTAATCTACTTATCCCTGAGCAGGTTTGGCAGAATTGAGCAACAAAAATTATTTAACAGAGCCTTGTTTCTGGAATGCTAAACTAGAGCCTAATTGTAATCCTAACCCTGATTTGACCTCTGCCCAGATACTTGCCATCAGTGAAAAATAAAGAATAAATATTTGACTATAGCAACATTAACTTTAATCCAGTTTTGTAAGTCTTAAAGATTTAGACAATTAATTTGCCCCTCTAATCTCTCTTGTTCCAGACTCTATCCCCAACTCTAATCCTATTTTTGATGACGGCTTAGAAACCCAGAATTTGGCATTCTCATCTAGTGGTATCAGACTTTGGCTTTTCTCTACAGGTCTGACAGTGGTCAGTAGTAAATTTGGTTTTTTTTCAGATCCAGCTGTCCCTAAGCAAAACTCAAATCTCAACCTACCAGCATTATACACTATACTCTAATTGTCACCAGATTTGAATCTACTTGTTCTAGCCTTATTTGATTTTGCAGAATTCAGCAAATATCCAGCTCTCTGTCCATTTCTCTTTAATCTTTTTTCTAACAAAAACCACTAGTCTTTACCATAGACCAAACATCTTTTCTTTCTTCAATATTAGGAATAAGACATTTAAGTCTACTGACACCAGAGTGCCCTGGTATGGATAATCTGTGTATTCAGTGATTTAGCTACAGAGAACTGAAAACTCCGTTTTCCAAAAATAAGTAATTTCACACCTTGATTGGTGAATAAATAATTTAATTTCTATGTATTCAAGGGCAGCTGAGGGTGATTTATGCTAGGTGAGAGTCCTGGTCTGGTACATACAGCTCTTTGCAATAGAAAGTACCTAATGCTGCTTTGTGGATTAAAGAATCCTTGTGCTTTTATAACAAAGTGCATGTAGAGCATTGATGAGTAAAAATCAAGAAGAGTCTATAAATAGTATGTGCTGATGGCTATATCCTCTGCCTCTCTAGGCTTGTATACACTTTATTCTGGCCAAAGGGTGTGAACTAGCACATGAGAATAGCATCTGGAGAACATGGTGGGAGTCATGGAGGAGTTGAAGGAACAACTGCAAGTCTCCCTGTTTTTAATTCAGTATTGAACATAGTGGTATTTTCAGATCATGACCTATTCCAGTGCTGCTAATTATATTTGTGACATGAATGGCCATAGTAAGGAACTTGGGACACCGGAGTTAGATTTTACAGAGGATGCCTACTGTGAATTTATGTAATTAAATGTCATATTTCTTGGAAAAAGCCACCTGATGTACATGAATTTTGGATCAAAATGCTGAATTAAGAAACTGAACTGGACATTAATCTGCTTGTTCACTTTTGGGGAGTGAAGTGACTTCTACTTTGTTTTCAAGCAGGCAGTCAGGATTGAGTGGGAGAGGCTGTTGGTCACCAGCATGTTCTAGATAGGGCAACCTGTGAGCAGCTGGTGTTACTTGAAGGTAAAATAAAAGAAAATGCATTTTAAGTTGGAGAGCAAGTGAAAACCGCAGATAATTATTTTCCTACCTGATACTATGAATAAGTATCTTCCAAAAGAGATGCCTTAGTGTAACAAAGCAGTCTTAAAGGTGTGCTTATGCAGTGCTTAGAGAACGTGATAAGAACCTCTCACTTGGTATAGCCAACTTACCACCATGGCTGCTTTGAGCCAACATTTTGTAGACTTAGCATCATGTTCATTTCACGTTAATGGTGAATAAAGCTGATTAGCTGCTGTTTTAACTGCAGGTAACTCATTGTTACTGGCAGGAAACATGTTTCATCTGCATAACAGTTTCATGTGAGCAGTAGGGAACATTTTCTATTAGCGTTTGTTGATGTGAAACGTGTTTCTTAGTGGAATTATGTTTGGAACTGGAAGAGAACTTGATTTTCATCTTTAACTCCAACTAGAAAACCTGAATCATGAAAAGCAACTTTTTCATTCTTTCCCAGTGATTTTTGATATTACTTTAAATGTGTCCAAGATTTGTCTCTATCCTGTTTACTATGCACATAGCTAATGAAACTCGAATCAACCTTCTTAATGTTGCCCAAAGTATGTAAATGTCAGCTGCATACAGAGGTTGAGGTGAGCTGAGGTTGAGTTCCAGAGAAGCTGTGTTATATTGCTGTCCCTAACTGCCATGTACAGGTGAGAGTTGGGCTCTGTAGGGCCCCAGTGAGGAGCTGAGGCAGGGACAGGTAAGCAGTGTGTGTCCTTTTCTACTCCTGGCAGTATAATATTCCTCCTTTTCTCTTAGATACCAAGCAATCCTGTTCATACTTTTTTTCCCTTAATTTTTTTTTTTACTATAATGACACAAAGCTCTATACAGCCAGGAGTTTTGAGTTTTGAAAGTGATAGAGTAGTAACACTTGCTTTTTAAGAAATGTTTTACTTGCTGGCTTTGCTCATGCTTTCCAGATTGTGAAGCCGAAACAAGCAATGTTTGAGTCAGTATCTTTCCAAAAATGCTGTCATATAATAACTAATTTTGTTACCAATCATGCCTGTCATTCGAAAGGGTCTCAAAGCACACAGTCATCCTGAATTTTAAGAGCAAATGCAAATATATGACTGTGTTGTCAGTAAATACTGTGAGACTCTTCTTAAGAAATGTAGCTTCTGTTGGCCTAGAAGGTGGAAGCTGCTTAAGAGTTTGCAATAGCACTACACAAGCGTTTTTGTGAGCAAGGAGGGAAGAATTCCCCATTTGTTATAAATCAGAAAAAGAATTTAGGAAGATAGTTGCCTTGCAACTCAGTCATTCTAAAGAAAAAGTTTTTGCTTGCCCCAAGCTATAAAAATTATGTAAGGGTATGGCTTCTTTATTTATTTGATAGAGATAGCCTCTTGATACTTGCCAATCCACAAGTTGAATTGTTTCCAAGTATTCATTTATACCGGGGGATGTGCTTGTGCTTAAGGGCCTGGCAGTCACAAAATACAGTCCCAGAGAGCTTTAAGTCTAAGCGTGACTTGTAGACAAATAACTTAGTTCTGATTTTGCTGACTTAAGTCAGGGAAACCACACATTTACTGCTGCAAGCCTCACTTGCTAGTATATATTTGTATTGCTGGGATGCCAAGGATCCACATTACCTATGAAGGCATTGCTGTGCTAGACAACATATAAATGCAGAACAAACAAAAGATGACTCCATGCTTTAGACCTCTAGCAATCTAAGACACAAGATTGTGATGTGGTTAAATCATTATAATTGACACCAGAGAAGCCAGTGCTTCTGCTTCAACTTGGCTGAAAACCAACCCCAAACCAACAAAACAAACAAATAAAACCCCCCTCCAACAAAACAATAACAGCAAAACCCCCAACAACAACAACAAAAAACCTCAGGCCAAAGCACTGATCCACTTGACCTATGTATAGAGAGGGAACAGTTAAAGAACAAAAGCACATGGAAAACTCTAAAATCATCTTCTCTTCAAATTGTCTCAAGTGTATGGGGAGGAAAGAGGAGAGGCAAAACAAAGCACAGAGAATCTGAATCTTGAACTGCCTTGTTTTTCCATAAATTTTTCAAGATATGTTGGAGACTCTTTTATGCATTAGCACAGTGTTTAGGAATGAATATTTGTTCAGTGAGATATGACTCTCCCATGGCAGAGCAGTGAAATATAGGATATTTTGCTTGTTGGCAGCAGATTTCTGGCTGTCTATGTTTTTATTAGTGCAGGTTTTTCTATATGAGCATAGCTATTTATCTAGCAAGCAGGGCCAGCAGATAGAAAGTTGAAGAGAGAGCCAGCACAGTTCTAAGCCATGTCAGTAGATAAAAACCCTTAAGGCGAAATATCTACAGGATTGGGCCATGTGCCTGAATTAGGGGAAATGCTGTTACACTTTCCCAGTCACTTCAATATCCTGCAGTTCTTGCACTTCCACAAACACAATTTAATGCAGCTGATATAATGCCATACTGAGGATGTATTGTCAGCTGCCAGTGTTCAGTCTTGGAAATTTTAGTTCCTGAGCTAGAAGATGGAGGGAACTTTTTAGTAGAGGTTGTAGCAGGCTGATGACCTTTAGTGTTTTGCTCATTTACCACCAGAGATGGTCAGATGGTTACCCTAAGGGGCTTTGAAGTACACAGGCATCTGTAGTCTGCTGGTCTGGTTTGACTGCATGGTGATAGTGGAGGTATAAGAATCCAAATAAGCAACTGATTCTCTTGAGTAATGATCTGAGCATAATTGTTGGGGTTAAATCACACCACTGGGGTGTTCTCTGATGGTAGTGGGAATTTTGCTTGAGAATAAACTGGATCAGACCTGTGGGACCTGATCTTTAATTCATAATGCTTTGCATGTGTGACAAATGCTTGTGGAGGTAAGCAGAACCATTACTAGAGAGGGAAGCAAAGGCAAAGGTTACCAAGTGAAAGAGCAGAGTCAGAAACCAACCGTAAGATCCTTATTTCTAAGGTGATTCCCTAAGCTCTTGATGTTTTGCCTGAATAGCTGCTGAAAACTGAGAAGAAAAGGCAGTCTTTGCTGTGTGGATTCAGAGAGGAACTGTAAGATAAAAGATGACAGGGGATGAGAATTAGAGATGGCTTAGGAAATGTATGGAGATTCTCTGAAGCAGTAGTAGCAGCATAAACAAATGGAACAAAGTTGTTTTTTTTTTTAATGTCGTCATAAAGGATCTTGCAGATGGGCTTGTGACAAAGACCAATGAAACAAGAAAGGGACATTTATAAGGAGCTCCATTCCTTCATAAAACCTGTGAGGGGCACAAGGACACAGATTTGGAGATCCAGCAATTAACAGCAGGTGTGGGAATAGAGGTGGTTAAGGCATGGGGCTCCCTTTTCTTTCTGAAAATGAGAGATATTGAGTATAGGTAACAGTGAAAGTCCTTGAGAGGGAATACAAGCAGCTACTGATTGCTGTGTTAAAGAAATAAAAAGCAGTGGAGAGGTAGGAAGGAGGGCAACTCTACTAACAGGTAGGCTGGGAAGGTCACCTGTGCAGTAGCATAGCAGAAAGGTGCAGCAAGTTTCCAAGTCAGAGACATGATGGTTGTAAAACCTAGTGGTTATGTGGACAGCATAGTTATATCTATGGCTTGGATCATCTCGGGACTCTGCCTTCATACTCTGTTTTTAGCTTCTCTTATAATTTGGTATTATCTGAATGAAATCTGCATAGTCAAGAGCTTGAAATTGCAACCAAACTACTATGAAAGTCAGCTAAGTAGGGTCAAAGTGATTTTAAAAGGCCCTTCCGAAGAAGCATGTAATCAAATTATTTAACTGGGGATAAAAGCGTGCCAGTAAGGGAGTAAATATGCAGCATCTCAGGATCTACTGTGTTTAAATATGCTACAGCTTTTAAGCATCTTCCAGCATAATCAGATTATAGCCTCTGGGATATAGAATGTAGAGGAAGTGTTGTTATGCCCAGCTTGGGGAGATACTGATCAAGTTCACTTGGGCTACCATCACATGCAACAAATGCAAACCAATAATAATTTGTAAAGAAGATTGAAATCCTCTAATAGAAAAA
Organism: Melanocharis versteri; assembly: GCA_013397845.1. Taxonomy (NCBI): domain Eukaryota; kingdom Metazoa; phylum Chordata; class Aves; order Passeriformes; family Melanocharitidae; genus Melanocharis; species Melanocharis versteri. Next base: position 236,282 of record VZTG01008120.1, on the reverse strand, counting down.
GTGCAATTGTACATCTGTATTACTTTAATTGATATTTTGCACTTCTTGCCAGACTGGATCTCCTGTTACAAAAGTTTTTCATTTACAAGCATTTTCCTTAATGCTGTCACAAACACAGAGCCATTCCTACTAGTTCAGACTTGCTCCCATGCAGCTTTCCTTGTGACAAGTAGGGCTGTTCTGAAGTATGCAGAATTCCAGAAAGAAACAGAAATACCAACCTTTGTATTGTCAGAATGAAAGCAAATAAGTACACATATGTGAGTCAAATATATAGATGCGTTTCCTTATTTAGATGATTTAAAGTGTCCTTGTGTTTTATAATAACATAATGTGTGGTTCAGTCCACATGGTATTAAACAGCAGAAATAGGCTTGTAGCACCCAAAAGTTGTTCATCTTGTATTTTGGTACAGTTCCGTTTTCTCTGTATTTCCTACTTCAGGGTTTATTTCTGGAACAAGATTTGTATTGTTTAGAAACTCAGGCTTGGATTCTTTAAGAAGCAGACCTTTTTTGAAAAATCAGGTCCCTGGTATATATTTATTGCCTCCAATCCTGAAAAGATTTTTTTTTTAACGTGTTTGGTTTGATTTCAAAATAATTGCCTGGACATATAAAATAAATTGCAGAAATAAATCTGTGTGGATCCAGAGTCCTTACTAATCAATATATGTGTTCTTCTGGACTTGTTTTCTTCATATCTATTTCCAGAGCTGTAAATACAGGGTATTTTGGTTTGAAATACTCTGTGTGACTTGTGCAGTAAAAGGATTTCTCTTAGGAGATTAGAATTGAAACAATAATGACAATTTCGGTACTAATGGGCAAATTTTAAGTACCCTTCTGGACAAAATGTCCAGCATACAGCTGAAAAATCATTTTATGTGATAGGTTGGGCACAGAGTTATAGTAATGGGGTGACATGAGGCTGTTGACCTGTCACTAGTAGGGTTCCACAGGGCTCCATCTCAGGCCCTGTGCTCTTCAACATCTTCATCCACAACTTGGACACAGGACTCGAAGGAATACTAATTTGCCAACAACACTGAACTGGGAGGAACTGTTGACTCCCTAGAGGGCAGAGAGGCCCTGCAGAGAGACCTCCATAATCTCTAATTGGGGCAATCACCAATTGTATGAAGTGTAACAAGAGCAAGTGCCAGATTCTGCACCTAGGGCTGGGCAACCCTGGTTGTGTGTACAGACTGGGGAAGGAGAGCCTGGAGGACAGCGCTCTGCAAAGGGACCTGGGGGTTCTGGTCGATGTCAAGTTGAACATGAGTCAGCAGTGCCCTGGCAGCCAGGAGGGCCAACCCTGTCCTGGGGGGCATCAGGCACAGCATCGCCAGCCGGCCAAGGGAGGGGATTGTCCCGCTCTGCTCTGCACTGGGGCAGCCTCGCCTCAAGTGCTGGGGGAAATTTTGGGCACCAGAATATTAAAAAACCATTAAGCTCCTAGAGTGTCTAAAGGAGGGCCATGAGAATGGTGAAGGGTCTGTAAGGGAAGATGTATGAAGAGAAGCTGAGGCCACTTGGTTTGATCAGCCTGGAGAAGAGACCTCATTGTGGTCTCCAACATCCTCATGAGGGGAAGCGGAGGAGCAGGTATTGTTCTCTTCACTCTTGTGACCAGAGACAGGACTCAAGGAAACAGCATGAAGCTGAATCAGGGGAGATTTAGGCTGGACATCAGGAATAGGTTTTTTACCCAGAGGGTGGTCAGGCACTGGAACAGGCTCCCCGGGAAACTGGTCACAGCACCAACCGGATAGAGTTCACGAAGTGTTTGGGCAATGCTTTCAGGCAGATGGTGTGACTCTTAGGGCTGTCCTGTGCAGGGCTAATAGTTGGATTTGGTGATCCTTGTGAGTCCCTTTCAACTCAGCATATTCTGTGATTCTATGGTTCACGTCTAAAGCATTTCTGACATCACCTGATCATTCAGATTCACCTCTCTTTGGGACAGCTATATGTATCAGCATGCACCACTACACAAACAACACAGAATTTTAACAGCAGGCAATAAAAAGTACCAAAGCCTAGTGAATCATTCAGAGCTGCTTAAGTGACTGGCTATTGTGGTTTGTGCTGGAGTGTGAAGAATCCAGTGCTCCAACATCACAATCCTTGTGTGGTGTCCAAGATCCGTAAAGCCCACAGATGGTCAGGTTTGCCATTGCAGATCAGAGCCCACAAGTTTTGTCATGATTATGTGAAATTAAAGCTTGTGTAGAATGGAGGCTGGTTTTATGCTTAAGTCACTCAAAGAGGACTCAGTAGGACTGTTCTGTGGCCTGGAAAAGAATGTATTTATCTTATGGTCATTTTATAATATAAGGGCTTATGTGGGGAATCATGGAATTGGTTCTTATTGAAGTTAGCTTGCTCTTAATGCTATACATAGGTATAAGCTCTTTTTGAACAGAAATGAGAATAAGCTTGGGCTTATATGACTTTTCTGACTTGGAGTGCATAGCATGTGTATCTGTGATGATTATTTTGTTGCTGTTGAAGTGGCTCTTGAAAAGAAACTGAGACACCATGTCCAATCCAATAGAGAAGTCTGTGCAAGGACTCTCACTGACACCACAGGATGTTCAAGCCAGTCCTCCTTTGTTACCATAGCATTTGCATTCTCATTCTCAAATTTGTGTGGTTTTAGTTTCAAATTTCTGGTTTGTGTTTTTCTATTTATGAAAGATCTTTTCTTGGCTGCTTATGTCCTTTTATTTCGTCCATTCTTACTCTAAGATTTTAGTAATCTTGATAGCCTGTTTCATGATTTCTTCTGTAGTTGGGTGATTCAGGGGGACAGACTTTGTGCATTGCATCAGGGCTGGTGGCAAGTATCCTGCTTTCTAGTTTAAGGTTAGAAAGAGAACCCTTTGGTGGTAAGGAACAACCGTGACATTGAAAGATAACTTTGTGTCAGAAGGAAGTGAGAATTTTATGCTCAGCAACACTAGTGTATAGTGAAGTCGGAGAAATTGCTCTTCATTTATATAGAGGTCAGAGCCTGAGCCTTTACAGGAATACTTGCCTAGGAAATAAGCCTTTAACTTCAGCTGATTTTCTGAAATTGGAATTTTGTTCTACTGAAAGTGAAGGGATGTGAGTGCCTTTGTGGAAATTCTCATCTGTGTGTAGCAGTGACTGTGCAGCCACACTAGTGCATGCTGAGTCTGTGAGAATATATACATCAGGGTGAGACTATGATCTGTGGGTTGTGTGTAGCTGAGGGTGAGAATGCAGTGGTGAGAGTAAGTGTACCTGCCTGTGTGACACTGAGGCTGTGAGTACCTGTGGGGGGACTTGTTGATGTGACTGTGTGGTGTGCATTGTGCAAAGGTTCAGCCCATCTGTGTATTGATATTGGTGCACAAGTGTGATTGCACAAACATGTGAGTGAAGCACGGATGTGAATGTGTATGTGAACATAGGGAGAGCATAGCTATGAATGCATGTGAGCATGAGTGCAAGTATTAGTATATTTCTAAGCGCAGAACATATAAATAAATGTATGCAAATGAAATGTGTATGTTACCAGATGATCTAAGATGGACAGATCCTGTGCCAGACATGGCCTCTTCTCTGTTCTGTCCATTTCTGTACATGTGTTAGCTTTAACTATGAAAAGTGCCCCAGCTTGGCTTTAGCCTGGGCAGCAGCCCTGAGTGCACAGTTGCTCTGCCAGCTCAGTGTGTTTGTGTGCTCTTGTGAGAGAGTTGGTAATTGTGAGCACTCCCTAAGAGAATCTCTGGGGCCAGGGGATACAATAGGCAAGGGTCTAGGGTCTGAAACTGTAGACTTTAATAAAGCCACTGACAGCAAATAAGAGCCTGACATGTGAGTCACATTACTGACAACAAGGGCTGCTTTGTAGTCCCATCTGCACCCTGATCGGGTCCCGTACAGTAACTGAAAGGACAGAACAAACTGCTGCTGCCTTCAATAAATACAACAGTGCCACAAAGGCGGCCGAACAGACCAACTTTGTGTGGCTTTGCTGCAGCTGAGCTACTCCCCTGGTTCTCTTCCTCGCCTCCCCCACCAGTGAAAATGACTGACGTTACCTTTTAAGGGTTGCTTGCGAGCCCTGACTATATGCTTGTCCCTATGGCAGTCATTATATGTAGCCCTGTAACATCTCTTTTCCCTGCCACCCCCTGTGCTCCTTCACAGCCTTTCCCTTTCTCTGCTCCCAGTGACTGGGAGAGGCCCAGAGCCTTGGCTCATGAGCCATGTCCCCTGGACCTCTTGCCCCTGCCTGGGCTAGCCAGCACTGGGAGCTTACACCAGGCTGGTGTAAGCTTGAATAGTTACTCCAGACTCCCATGGGAGTGGTCATGATGAAAATGCTGGACTTGCCAGTGCAGTAACTTGAAGGCCTTTCAGATCCTTAGTGATTGGTCACCTGCATAACCCAGGTAGCATCAGGGGACAACCGTGTTTTCTATTTAGCCAGGTGTCACCTAACAGAGTCAGAAACCTATTTTGCTGGCTGCCCTCAGGGCCTCTTACTCTTCCCTCCCTCTGGGCCTCTCCCCTTTGGCTTGGAGACTTTCCCAGTGAAGAGCTTTCACATGAAGCAAAAAAGCTTTGCAGATTGACCCCTCTTCAATGGGAATTTGTGCCACTGTTGTGTCTTTCTCAGTGCTTCTCTGGCCACTCTTTTTTTAGTTTGTCCTGATAGCCCTAGGGAAAGGGCCCTAGCTGGACAGCATGTGTTGCCATGTACTGAAAGAATTATAAACTGTGGAAAACATCACTAGGTTATAAATCAAAATATAAGCCTGTGGCTGCCAAAGGGGTGATGTCTGTGATAGTGTAGGTATGCCTGTGTTGTCTGTCCTAGCCCACTGTGTGTCAGTCCACCTAGCAAAAAGTCTAAATTCTTCTCTGCTTGAAAAAAATGGAAAATCAGACTCAACAGTTTATGTCTAGCAGAAACTGTGTCCTCCTATATCATGTAGTGCACACAGCTGAATTCCCTGAAGATTAGGGTGGGAACCCCACCATTTGCTCTGTGCTTCTACAGTGTGCAATAGAGCCTGTAGCCTGCCCTGTCAGTGTCTCACTGATGCTGTCTTCAGACAAGAGGATCTCAGTCATAGTGATTCGTTCCTAAGGTGTAAGACTTACCTACTTTAAAGGTCAGGTTTTTCAGCTGGCAACTAGTATGTTTTGCAGCTTATAGGAGCATAACATAATAGAGATGGGATGCAACAGATCTTTCCTTGGAAAGGAGAACAGACTTCAGGAAGCAAACAAATTCAGTTTCTGAGCATCTTTAGAAAATCCTACAATATAATCTTCTGTGAAAAATACCACCCTGTGATTTTACATCTCCTTCTGTTCAAGCAACCACTTCAGATAACATTAAACACAGGAAAGTACAGACCGGCATAATACAAATCAGCAAGCAATAAGAAGCAATGTCTCCTAGAGAGATGTATGCAGAAGAGAGGGAGGAGGATTTCACTGGTGTCACATAGAAAATGCCCAGATGATATAGTGCTAGGTGTTGGTAGGTGATGTTTATAGGAACAACTTGTGATGATGATTTGCATAACATGGTGATATTTCTTAGAGTTAATCTCTGGACCTTCTGCTAGAGATTTCTCTCTGTATCAATAATATATAAAGGATTAAACACCACTGTTTTGAAATAACCTACATAGCTGAGAAGCAGCACCAAAAACTTCAAGCCCTATAGAAAATGTGGTCTGTACTTTTCAGGGAAATGTCTGGAATTTTTGAAAAGAAACTTAGAGCATCTTATGGCACTGTTAAAAGAGAATGCAGATTCCCCACATCTGGCTCGGTGCTTTGGTCACAGAACAAGCTTCCCTTTTGCTTTGGTATTTAGGCTAAGAACTGGACAGGGTGAGGATAATAAACCTGCAGTCATGGTATCTGAGGGTGAGTGCCAGTCCCCTCAGTCCTCACCTGGGCTTGCTGCTTGTTGAGGCTTCAGCTGAGGCACAGCTGGCAAAAGTGGGAAATGACTCTTAAGCAAGGAGTCTAGTGCAACAGCACCTGTACCTACCTCTGGAGCCCCTCCATCTCTTGAACAGGCAGGGCCTGAGAGATCCCATTTCTAGTAGTTTGATACCTGAAGAGAAAAAGTGTTTCCTAGAAGGAGATGGAAGGATGGAGCCCAGAGGAACAGGAATGGACTTGGCACAGACATGCTAGATTGTACATTATTGCAGGTAGTAGGAAGCTGCTCACTGTCCCAGCTGTTCTGCACCAGGAAATCTGAGAAGAAAGCTTTAAATTCTTCTTGCTGTACTTTGAGAAAGGTGCAGTTGGTAATTATTTGAACTCATGTTTTTTTCTTTCAGATTCTTTCTTTTCTCCTTTCATTGAAGAACTGGATGGTTGAAGTAATCATTTCTGGAGAAGCATAGCTCATTGAGTGCCAAAGTAGTTTAGTTCAAGCTTCCCAGGTTTCTGAGTGGGTTCTCAAAGTGATCTTTACTAATGATCCCTAAAGATTGAACCTGATTCTATCTGTTGTTAAGTAAAGCCAGTCAGAAGTGCCATAATAAAATGCAATGGAAAGCTGAGTGCAAATAAATAAAAAAATAGAAATAATTAAAAAAAAATCTTAAAGCCAACAGAACATTGGAAAAGAAAAGCTTGGGAAGGTGCTGGAAATTACTTTTACACTTTGATAAAGCTGAAGCCTAATTTAGTTCTCCCTGAATGCAGAAAAGAACTAGGACTGCATTTGGCAGCCCATGAAGTATGGGCTTAGTTTGTACAGCCTCATCTAGCATACCAGAGAGTGAAGGACAGGATAGCCAGATTCAGGCTAACAACTTACAGGACAGCATACCAGTCTCATCACTCTCTTTTTAAAATTTATTTCCCCAACCTTCCCCCCCACTCTCCCAAGAAATGCTCATTTGCACACTGATGACTTTTTGTAAATAACTGATGTCACAGATACCCAAGGCTGAAAATAGTCCGAGTGGAACTTCATGTCTATCCTTCATCAACTACTAAGAAAAGATAGACACCAGCTCCTGCAGGCCTTCTTGAAAGTGGCAGCCTAGACTCTCAGAAGGTCTTGAGCATGCACTAAAGTCAAGGACTTCCTGTTAACATTTGTCAGCTCTTCTGATCTTGCTTTGAGATCTTAATTTTTTCAGGCTGTAGCCAAATCTTGGAGATTTGAGAGATAAAAGAAACTAGGCTCCGGAAAAATCTCAGAGGCTTAGCAGTTCTGACCAAATAAGGTTGTACCTTATGGCTGAGGTCCTGTCCTGTTCAAGATACTTCTTTTCCCCATAGGCCTAAATAAGCTAACCTTCTGGGAAAGAGAATTTGGTCCTAAACTGTCAGCCATTAAATACAAGAGTATTTTGCCAGCAGAATAGGAGAAGCTACTTCCAATAAAGCCAATCAAAAGCAATTTCCCTGCTGAAAGGTGGCCTACCTGAGACAGAGCACCCTGCACCAGCTGCACGCCACTGCTGTCAGACTTGGCCGGGTCTGTCAATTAAGAGAACACAGAGCAATCTGTGAGCGCTGAAAGGGATCCCTTCAGAGCCCTCCGTGGCTGAGAGACAGGCCCATTGTCTGCATGCATGTCTCACATAGTTTCGGAGTCCTGATAAGCAGGCATGCCATGAAAAACTACATTATATGGTGAGCTCAGGAATACTTTGTCTGGGGGTAGATGAGATGGGGGGGTGGGAGAAGAGGTAACACTGCACCTTTGCATTGTGGGAGGTGGGGCAATGAAAGACGTCGCGTTTGGTGGTCCCCCAACATAGCCTGCTTTCTCACAAACTCTTGTTGAATGATGGAGTCACAGTTTCCTCTAATTCCCCTCCTCCCCTCCATCCTCGTCATTTCTTGTTGGGAAATTACTGCAGCACTGAGAAGACAAACAGCTTCACCACCTTCAGCTGCTGCCTTGCCACATATTGAGAGTCCTTTTTCCTGTGAATCTGGGACCCCCAGGGTCTATAAGTGTGTGGGCAGGGAAGAGTGAAGACTTCAGACTTCCATGTATGTGTTGTAGAGACCGTAGAATAGGAGGGTAGACACAGCTCCTAGGAGAAGGAGTGAGTGGGGTTCCCTCACCAGCTGCTAACAAATGTTTGCTTTCATCTTTGTCAGCTTATAGCCTGGTGCCTGGATCCCTTGGTGCAAATGGGCTCTTTACGTTTCCTAGATACAGACCCAGAAGAGCTGGTGCTCTTGGATGAGCACGTCTGAGTCTGCAACAGGATGTTCTCTTAAGACTCCACTGCTTGAGCTTGGGAGTACATAAAGAGGTTAGTACATGCAAAAATGCCTGCATTACACAGCAAATAAAACCAATCTCTAGGCTGCTTTTATACTTATAGGCCACTTTACATTGAAAGAGAATGTTTGAGCAGAACTCTCTCTTTAAAATAAAATATCCACTATGTAAAATTAGCTTTCCATATGCTTGGGAGAATATGGAGACTGTGCTCTGTGTGATAGGATGTAAAGAAATGTATACATGGGAGCAAGCAACTCTGTTACTAATGCAGTAGCATTGAATTGGAAAGAACCAGTGCTGTCGTTAAACCAATGCCGCCATCCAGAACATGAAGGATGGCTCGCAAGTGACTTTTCCTAACACTTTTCCTTTGTCCTTCTGGCTGAGGTCTTCTTTTTGCACTCACTGAAGCTGATTGTCTTCATGTTTAATTTTAGTTGCAGGCACTCTAGATGATCTTCATTCAGAGTTTAAGCCAAAGTTTATTGTAGAGCATGCCTACTTTCGACTGTCATAGACATGTTGGACAAAAGCCATTTCTGATAAGGCAGTTAAATTCTGTGGACCTACCAAGGGATGAGCCTGGCCCATATTCTTCAGCTTTCTTATCAGTTTTTTGGCAGTACAGAGGGCTGCCAAAGAGAGGATTGGATTTCTGATCATTCAGTCATTAGTTTTCAGCAGATATACCCTTGTCAGGCTTTAGTGATTTGTCTGCAGCTCAACCACTGTACAGTGACACTCCAGGAGATGACAGGTCCTAGCTTTTCTCAGTTGGGGAATATGTCTTGGCTCAGCATATTTGATAAGAAAAATTAATTAATTTGTTATGGGATGGAAGCTCCTCTTCGATCTCTGACATGGTGAGGCTCATGGAAACCCATCTTTCTTTTCATGTTAAATAAAGCTCCCACCATGGATGCCAAATCCTAGTGTCTATTCTCACATTTTTCACTGCACGCACACTTGTACTATATTGCCAGTCCTGGATAAAGCTGTTGTGCTGACACATTTGACTTATTTTCAAAGATTTTTAAATTCTTGTGTTTATCCTTTATTTTAATTCTTTGTTTAGATATATATATATATACACATATACACACTTAAATTGACAAGAGAGACTGGCCTTGCTTTAATCTCTCTTGCTTAATTCTTCAAACCAGAGACCATGCTAATGTTCATATTAGTTTCCTAAAATTGAGCGTTTCCCCTGTATCCTCACATAAGTGCAATTCATGACCTTTCTCCCAGCCAAGTGCTGGCAGACCCTTTTCTGAAGCACACCAGAAACCCACAGCATCCACTGAGTCACACTGTGGGCTCTGGAGGGCACCTTGAAGAACCTTATAATTTCTGTTGGTTTGTCTCTCTCGGTGTTTTTTTGGGCCTGTTGAATCTGAGTCATTCTTGATGAGGGAAAGATAAGTTGAGGCATCCCACAAAACTGCCAGCTCTTTTCAATGAAATGAACTGTCTCTTTTGAGTAGCTTATATAAAGATAGTCCTAGCACAATCATCACATTGCCTTTTTACTTGCTTCAAAGAACAGCGGACTAATTAAGTGAAGATATTTAGCAGATTGTCATCAGGAGGCAAGTGAGCCACTCAGGGAGATGAATGGGGTAGTTTGTTCTTCTTGGAATTGTTGTTTCAATATCTTGTCAGTCTTGAGCAAATACCAATGGCTTCAGGAAGGGTACACATTCAATCTTTCATATATGTTCAAGGTAGAGGTGAGTTGCTTCATTGTAACATGGAAGTTGAAGAGCAGAAGAGTAGGTGTCAAATTGATTCCTGGTGCATCCTGCTGTAATTTCAAGGTACAGAAGCCCATTTCTCCTCCTTTCTGTGCTGTTTGTACCCAATTTATAAGCCAGTGCTCCACATTGGAGCTATATATCACCAGCTCTGTGTAATAATCTTTACCTGCTCTCATCAGTTTTTGCTGTGCCTCCTACAGGCAGGTATGAGTGACTCGGTGTTTTTGTATGTTTTGGATATGTACGTAGGGTATCTAACAGGAAATGTTTTCCCTTCTACCACATACTGCAGAGACTGCACAGTCTTAGTGTCTAGCAGAAAGTATACTGCTAGACATCTGCTTCTTGGAGCCCCTGGGACCCCCTTGTGGTTTAGAAAGTGGAGACCTTTGATCTGTGGTTTGTGTGGGAGAGGTAGATGATGCTGTGGTTTGCAAACAGCTGATGGTTCTCTCTTTTCTTCAAAGAAAAATAGTGTTGGCCTGTGATGATGCAGGACATCACGTGACCAACTGGGAGCGTGCAGCTTGATGCGGTTTGCTCTGCAAGCTGCAGTTCACCAGTGTCATGGTGTATTTTTGAGATAAGGTGATAGTGTTGGTTGTGTCTTTAAGCCACAAGCCTCCTTTAGGGGCAGCAAGGCAATGGCCCAAAACCAGCAATAAAACCCCATAAGCTGAAAATTTCCTTCTGCATCTCTCCAGGGCATATAGCAGTTGTTCGCCCCAGGCAAAAGTGCTCCTCCTTCTTACACTGACTTGTCTGTAGAAGGGATATTTGTCCATGGGCACCTACCCCATCAAGGGTCCTGTGGCACTGCCTACTGCAATTTTAGAGTTCAAAGGAGTGTGACTGCCATTATCTGTCATGACCCTGGAGGTTATGTTCAGCATTTTGGGTAAGCACTGCTGAGAACATGTTGAATTTGAGCAGGGACTGCTGTGTGAATGTTTGTGTCCATTTGGGGAGAGTGGCACTCAGAGTACACAGCTCTGAAGGAAAAGAGTGGAGCTGTGCTTGTGCCTCTACAATTTTGTGAAAAATGATGTGCAACAGTCCAGTGCTCAGAACATAAAATCTGATGCACCAGACTAACCAAATATCCAACTTCCACACGATCTTGTCTCCCTACAAAGTGAATATTTAAGGAAGGGAATAAGAACGGGATGAATATATAGTGAGCTCTCTGCTATATGGTGTCTAGAAATCAGGGTTAAGAGATTTCTTGAAATTAAGAATATATTGGACTCATGACTGGTATTCATCACTGGATTAATATCAGTCCCTTGGGTTCCCCTGACACAATTGCCTTGGACAGCAAGTCTGGCTGCATTTGAAAGGTAAGAAGGAGAAGCTGTGTTGGTAGGGGAGGAAGTAGTGCTGAGACCTGTAACAGTGTGAGCGCTGCCAGGCATGGCAAACTGGGATACTTCAGCTGGGAAGGAATAAGAAGTGGAAACATGTAAATCAACTAGACATAGATGATGCTATAAATACATCAGAACAAAGCCACACAACTGTGAGATTGAAAGTGGGTGATTTATTGGCTGTGGATCAGGTTTTCCTTACAGATGCCATTTTTGTTTTGCCTAAATGCTTTAGAACCCAATCAATTTCCCTCTGACCTCTTGTATCCTGTGGTCTCATGAGGTGGCCTTACTCACAGCAGCTTGGAATGACTCTGGGCAATGTTCTGCCACTCTTCAGTCGTGAGCCCTTGGACAATACTGCTGCAGCCCTTTCAGCAGTAGCCTGTTCTCAACGTGCTTCAGCATTGAGGACATACCTGGTATGGTTGTCTGACATCCACTGCAGATACAGGACACATGGTTCTGTGTGTGGCCCAGGAACCAGGCACTGCAGCAGCTTGCTGGAGTAAATTGCCACAGCTCACCTGTAGCCTGTGAGAGAAAGGCCTGTCTTAGGCACTAAAACCTGAGTTTGATGCCTTCTAGAGGCATTGCCACAGGGGAATAGGATTCTTACAAGAACTTAGTACAACTTTCTTGTTGTTTTTTTTTTAATCAGTGGTGTGCTGTAAAATCCCACCCTCAGGGCTTATGCATGTTAGCAGAAGTGGAGCCCTAAAATTTTTGAATGTGTTTTTTGTTAAATCCTTAATAGCTAGGTGACTCCTACTTATCATTGCTTCTTCTGAGCTGCTGACATTTCCAAGGAACACTAGCAGGTCAGAAAGTCAGCTTGGAGAAGCTGAGCTGCTTCTTTACCACATTACACTCACCCGGCCTGGTGCTTTATAACTCTGTCTTTAATGATTTTCTCAGCTATTTTTCCTGGTACTGGCGTAAAGCTCACTGAGGTCTATAATTCCCATGATTGCCCTTAGCACCTCTTTTAAAAGAAGTGCAGGGTTTTGGCTCCACTCCAGCCTGATGGGAGAGTGTCTGTTTTTAATGATAAATTGAATGATTTTGTTAGTAACTTCTATGACCTTTGATTTCTTTAGAGTGTTTGCATAAATGCCATCTGGTCCTAGAGGTTTCTTGTTCTTCCAGGTTTTAGGTTATGTTATTATGTCTTTTTTCTTCCTTTTGTATTTCTGTCTGTTTTCAATGTATCTGGCTTCCTGTGTACCCCACTACTATTGTTGCTATTTGTGGTTACAGTGTTAATGTAATGTGGTCAAGGCACTCAGATCTCAGCCTGGAGACCCTTTATGTTAAATAGTTTACATATATCCAAACTAAGAGTTATTACCTAGGGGACTTTGTGGACAGGGTTAAGATAAATTGAGCCTTTATCTAATTTTATGGCGTGGGGCAAATGGGAAAAGTCTATTCAGATCAGCTAGGCCAAGAATAACCTTGTGCAAACGTATCTGAGTTCAAGAACATTGCCTGCTGGTGGCAGTCCAGAGCGGAGGGGTCACAAGCCTAGGATTCCACAGCTTTGATGTGCTCATATTCTAGTCCAGTATTTTAACTGCAACACCACATTTCTCAAACTCATTCTATTGTTCTAGATAGTTTGAAAATTCTGATTCTTGTGACTTGTAGTAGAACTGTAAAGGCATCCCCCCTTCACAATCTGGTATTTCTGACTGTGAGTCAGAGGAATAAGGTATCCAAAATGTCATCAGCTAATTGATATTGTTTAACAACTCACTGTCATTACTTGGGAGAAACTCTAGTCATCCCCCTTACATGGTTTCTGACTCCTAACCTCACTCCTGCTGTCAGCATCTTTCTGAATAGAGTTTGCTAAGAGAGAATGAGCCCTACCCATTTCTCTTCTCTCCCCTACTCCCAGCAGGCAGGCAATATGGCAGAGTGCGGTCTCCAGTGTCCCTTTAGTCACTTCTCTGCTGTCGGTGTCATAGGGCTAGTGTTTAAGCATTTTCACGCTGGATTTGAAATGAGATTATAGACTGGTCCACTCAATTGACTTAATGGATTTTAAGAAACTAGATCCTATTAATGCAGTCAGTGCCCCAGGGTGCCTCTCCTACTGCAGACAAGATAATCTGCCATGCAAATTAAATCCTGCCTCAAGATGCAGGGCCTGCTTAATGTGATCCATTACACAGTTTACTTGTTTATATCTAATATTGTAACAGGAATAGGCTTACGAGCAGCAGGACTCAACTGAATAGAAGAGTAAATTACCAGGAAAATGAGGTTTTAGAGCCTCTCTCTCTTCCTTTCTCTCAATCCCTCCTATTTTCTTCACTCCCTCTCTCTTTCACATGTGAAAACACATTCCTCTTCTGCTTCTTGCATGTGGGGAATAATCAAGGAAAATAATACGCATGTGAGTGATGGATTCTGCTTTTGTTTACAGAGGTGTAAATTGGAAACTTAGCCAGGAGAAGGAGCTCAAAAGGATCAGCAAAACCTTTATGGAGGAAGTGGACCTTTCTTTAGCTCTGTTGTCCAGTCTGCACAGGGTTTTGGAATGGGGTATTCTGAGTACTCCCCTTTATTGCAGAAACTTATGGGTGAGATTTTATCTTTCTCCAATGAAGTAATGAGAACTGACATAGGTGGCAATGGATAGGAATACAGAGACTAGTCAAACTGAAAGACTGGGTTTGAATTCAGGAAGGAAAAAACAGGGATATCAAGTTTGCGCATTCTGAGGGAAAGAAGTCAGAGTCTAAGGAGAAGTGGTTCAGCAAGGTCACAGGCTTCTAAAGAAGTGACTCTGGTCCATAGAGGGACATATGCCAAGGAAGATTCTTGTGTAAGTGATCCTTTCAAGGGCAGGAGGATGGATTATCTGATCTCTCACTTTTATGATAAGCTTGTGTTAAGGATCTTGAAATGAGCATCCATAAGTTTAGGAACACTGACATTACATTGGAAGAGATAGCTTTTTGTATATGACAAAGTCACTGGCTTATCCTGGAGTTCCTGGGACGAGGATGTAGAGAATGAAAGTAATGTGGCAGGATCCACATCATGAATAAAAAAGAGGAAATGGATGGAAGGGTCTGCTTGAATATTTCAAATTGTAGGTGGCTGCTATTAAGAATAGATGAGGGTCTGATTCCCCTTTGGTTTTGTCCAGTTGCAAGTGAAGTCTCAACTCATTTCCATAACTAAATCAGTTTCCTGGTAGGGGAATATCAGCAGACTGCCTTGAGTGCGTACAGACTTGTATATGCTGTACCATACAAACACTGTCCCAACACAGTACGAGTGCCATGCACACACAGTGTGGCTATGTTGCTTCAGCTGCACTCAGGGCTGTAGGCATAGTGATGAATTGGCCTCTCTTCGTATTCCTAAAGGAAATGGATGGTTGTGATACAGGAATGTAGTCCTACTGTGATTTTGTGCAATGCCTGTAATGGATCCTAAGATCTATGGGGATTTCTGAGTGAAAGAAGAGTCAGAGTCCAAGGCAGGGGCATATTTGGAGTGATTCCTTAGGACTTGACACAATCTGTAGCAATAGAGGGGTGGCTGTCTGCAAAGACATTCTGTGGACAGACCCAGAACCTGTCCCTTGCAAAGGAAGAAGGAAGATGCATCAGGCTGCTTTACTTTCTTGATAGCTTATTTGATCTATTTCTGCAGTGACGGGAATCATCTCTGGGAGGATTCAAACAATAACTTGCAATTCCTGTCATTCACATAGACTTTCTCATTTATCTCATGTAAACCAGTTATTTCACGAAGCCTCAGCTCACAGTCTGTAGCAATGTGATCTCTTCAGTCTTGTCTGTGCACGTGCACCTCCAGCATGGGGACTGTGCCTTTGGTAGTAACCAGAGCTATGCGTGTTACAGCCACGGCCCTGCACACCCAAATGGTCTTGGCAGAGGGTTTATTCCCACAGACAGCAGAGAGAGGTAGGAGAGCCCCAGCAGCGTTACATGGTCCAGGCCTCGTAAGCTGGTTCTGTCTTCCCGTGCTAGGGAACAACACTGCCTTGAACCAACACTTTTGCCATCTCTACTGATAGCACCTGATGCAGAAAGAGAAGTAAGGGGAGGAGGGAAGGGAACTGTTTTTTTAACTTAATTTAAAGCTTTTTATGAGATTTTCACAGCTGTGATCTTATCAGGGTTTGGCTATAGAAATTAAAGCGGCAATTATATTTTCCCCTTCCTGGAATGTAAAATAAAGTCTTGTGTAAAATGCATTAAAAACTGGAATGTAAAAGTGTAATTAATGTGGAGCAAAAAGCACATTGCGTCATTAACTTTTTTATTAATATTCTCACGCAGTGCAATTTCAAAGCTCAGTGCCACTCCATTTCCCCCAGTGAAATATCTCCCACTCTTTCATTGCAGCTACCTTTAACCTCATCTTTAATGGGATGACAGCAGCTTTTCTCTGGAATTACATCTCTGCTCATCCATCTGTCCCACTAGACCCTTTCTCTTTCCACTTAGGGTTCCTATCAGACTAGGGTGCAATTCTGTTCCTACTGGAAAGAGAGGGACAAAAGCATGAGATTCATTTGACAATGTAAAGCAGCAATGGAGATGCTTGCTTATCTGGAAGAAAGCTAAGGGGTAGGATTCTTTCTTCTGCTGAGCTGGAGGAGCAAGGCTTCATCTTTCAAAGGCATTGCAAGATGTCTTGCTTGCAGCTCACATCTCTAGAGATTGTTCTAGATCTATTTACTCTTGCTATGTTAAGGCCTAATCCTGTAAGTAGTAGTTGCTAGGCACCATCTAGGTACTGACTTAATTTCCCTTATTTTTTTGTCTCTACATGCAGCAAGTATTTTTCAGTTGCTGCTGTGTGAACAGAGGACCCCTGCTTTCTGTGAGATTTCACTCCAAACTCTTTGTTCTACACCCATAGCATTGATGAGAAGGTTAATGTATAGTCCTTTTCAGCATAGTTCATTTTCCCACTGTCATCCAGTGCCACAGAAGGAAGAATAGGGCTGTAAGCAATTCTTGCTGAAATTGGGAGTGGTTTGAGTGACAGAACTGTAGTCCAATATGCAGGAAGCAGACTGAAAGGTCTATTTGCAGTGAAATAAAACGCTCATCAGTTGTAGTGTGTCATATGCCCTGTATTCTTTTATAAGAGAGGCCAAGGGATAAAAAAGATCTACATTCAGCACTCAATTCTTTCTCATTTTTCTGGGCTCCATTCAGCTCTGGAATGGGCAAACATATCTCAAACTTGTTTTTTGAAGACTTCTAACAGTTTGCCTGTCACCAAGTGGCAGATAATTTGTTCCCTGCTTTCTAAGCTTTGCTTCTAACTTCCTCTCATTTCATTCTAATTTGATGCCAACTTAAAATTGACAATCTGAGTTTTAGTCCCTGCAATTATTGCTAGGCTTGAAGTAGAAGCAAGACTTTTAGAGCTACCAGCTATTTGCTTGATTTTGAAATGCCTCTAAGAGTTTATCCCAGGGTATCCATGTATGTATTCACAAATGGTTCATGGTATCAGATCCAAAAGATTCTGCCTATACTTCCTGGTAAAGGTGGGATGTACACAACATCTAGATTGTATTGAGTAAGATAGGTCATTTTCTGCATCTGATGAGTTTATCAGATCCCTGATAGATATTGTAGAATGGGATTACCTGCTCATCTATCCATCTCTGTAGAATTCCAGAGCTCACAAGTTGTTTAGATCTTACCCTAGTCCTGGGAAATGGTTGACAGTTTGCTCATCTCACTTGAAGTACTTATGATGTGACTGTGGTGTCTTGATAGTTAGGTCATGACCAGTAAGTTGGAGGTGTATGAGTCGCCTCATATCAGAAAGAAGAGGAGAATTTTGGAGAACGGAATTTTGGCCTCTACGAGTGAACAGGATTAATTTGGATGCTGGGTACAGAAGAGAGAAGCCTTTGAGTCTTCAGAGAATGCTTTCCCAATTCTCACCTATGCTGCCATGAAAGGGTAATTGATTTGTAGGGCCATGGCCAGGAATTTCCTAGCACAGTAATGTATAGAAGAAAAGTAAAAGATAGCCTAGTCCCAGAGACCTTATAAATGCTCTGTCTGGGTAAAATTCCCTTGAAGTATGTGATCAATGCTTTACTGTTAACTGGGCTTCCTCCAAAGATCTGAAATAGCTAACAATGAAGAGAAGTTGTCCTCATTTGTTGTCCTGGGGTAGAATCCTAAAATCCACTGAGTGTGAGCTGGTATTCATTGTGTTCTGCTGTTTGTCTGAAGAAGACGTCTGATAGTGTCAATCAGACTTCCCATTTATTGATTTTTCAGCTGCTTGCTGAACAAACCCAATGCATTTCACAATGCATTGCCAATACTATCAGCATCTTAGCGGGAGCTGTTGTTCACATTTTGACTGAAATTATTATTGCAATTGCTTTGAAATTATAAAAAATTTAATTTAATGAAAACCATCTCCATGGAAATTATACTGGGTTTCAGATTAATTATGTATGTATTTCACACATCTGTGATTCTGAGGTCCTGTACTATCAATTTCATCATTCCTTTTCTTAAGGCTTTTTTCCGCAAAAAATGTCAGGAGGTAAAATAAGTGTTTACCAGTCATCTGTCACTTTACTCTTTTTCAGATTGTTGATTAGGTTGATGTTTACCAGCATCCTGGGACTGGACTTAAGGAGAACTATGCACTGTGTACTTGCCTGGTACTTTATTTCATAGTGCTTGAATTCTTGTAATCCCTTGTCAGTGAATGCCAGCTACCTGTCAGATGTTACTACATCAGGTACACCAGTATTAGAAAAATTACTTACAACATGAGTGTTTAGTTTTAGTACATTCTCTTAAAATTAAGTGGGGGAGGAGGAAATGTTTGGCTTCAAGCATATGATGCTTTTTACAAGATGGTTATGTTATTCCATATCATCCACATTACTGCTTGTCATAGCACTTTCTTTTTCCCCCCACTGGAATTCTGCTCACCTGTGGCCTATATAAAATAATTTAGAGATGCCTTTAAGATTCCTCAGCTCCCAGATGAACAATACAATTCTGATAGTACAAAGACACCACAGTATCTTGGGCACCAATTTTAGAGAATCCCCTCTAGTGACAGAAGTGCTTTACCTTAAACTGTGCTTGTGGCTGGAAGCATGCATTCCCAAACTCTGTGTTAATAATCTCAGTCAAAATGTAGCCTGTCCTCTAGGACAACATTGTCTAGAATTTGAGACAAAGTTATTAATTTTAAAATGAGGCTGATATACACACAATTAAGCTCTGGACTTCTGTTAAATGCTCTGGAGATTGGCTCAGTGGCCAGCAGAGCCAATACTGCTATACTGCCTCATTTGAAAGTATGTCTTTATTTTAAAGCATTTGTCGGGGCAATGTCAAAATAGAATTGTTGGTTACTTCAGAGAACACCTATTAGGGAAAAAAAGGTTAAAAAAGAAAAAGTGCATCTCGTCCTATCATCCTCTTGTTGCATCTATCTAATTTTTGTTGTGCCAAAGAGGCATATGCTGCTCTTTTCAATATTATGCTGTAAAATGACAATGTCACTACCCTCTTTAAAATTGCCACTGACAGATTAATTCTGTACTTACTGTCCTAACACCTACACGGGTATTACCTTTAGCTCTTTTATAATCATGCTATTTTATGGAGATTTTCATTTTATGTTCTTTGGACAGTTCTGCAGGGTGGTGCTGTAAGGTGCTGGTTCATACAGCTCATTTGGGCATGTATTCCTTGCAGTTTACCCTTTGTTGACACCCCTTTGTTTGCTGAAGGATGGATATTGATGGTGATTTCAACTTTATCATGATCTACCTGCATGCTTTTCTGCTTTTCCTGGAGGGTATGTTGTTTCTTTCAAATGGGATTTACATATTTCATGCTCATTCAGCCCAGCAGCTTTTGCTCTCTTCAAAATCGCCTTGAGCCTTAGATCATTTTCTTCTGCTGTTTTACCCCAGCTTAAAATGCCATCTGTATCCATACCATCAACAGTTTGTTGTTCTAGTAACAGCCCAAATGGCAGTCTGCAGAAACAGCATTTCTCTAAAGGAGTGTGCAGTCTGCACAAGTGAGAGTACTGTTTTTTGAATATTGCTGATATACCTACTGTAGATCGTCAAATCTTTTTCTTTCTCCAATACTTTTCTTCTTGTAGGCAATAAAATATGTTCCTTTTTACATTGTTAGTTACCTTTAGGTCTCTACATTAGTAAAAGATTCTTCATCCTTGTCCCAGAAAAGTCAATGAGTTTCCTCATTTTGATGATTCTTCTGTTTACATTCTGATTCATAGTTTATTTTAGCTTTTGATTTAGCAATCACAGAATCTGAGACAGCACAGCTTTTCCACTTGTATTACTTGCTGTGTTCATTCTGACTCCTTGTAATATATCTTTGACTCTTCTTTGGTAGTTTGGCTTCCTGGCTCTCCAATTAATGTATTTGCTGGGTAATATCCAAGACTGTGCTTTTTTGGATATTATCATGTTCTCTTTTCCTTGGTGTTGTTGCAATGAATATTTAAAGTTGTATTCTTCCCAATTTGTGATTTTTCTACATGACCCTGCCTTCACTTTTCCCTCATCTCTTATTTTGGCCTTTAAAAGGAGTTATTAATGGTTGTTTGATAATATATTTGCTTAAGCTCATATATCCAGCTGAAGACTATCAAATATCTCAATTGTTCTGAAGCTGGTAAAGCATTCATCTTAAACATGGTGTCCATACCACCTTGGAGGAATTTGGAGGGCTCTGGTGGTACCCTCCTGTCCCTGCCTGTTGCTGATGACTGCTTCATCTGCTGCAAGGACTGATCCAGAGTCACACAGTGGTTCTGTGCTACGAGAGGTAGCCTGAAGCCTGGCTTTGGGTGGGAGGCTGGGCATCACTTGCAGAAAAGCAGAGATGATAGAGCCCATTGCAGCAGTAGAATGGTTGTGCCTGTCTAATACAGCATAGCAAAACTCTTGCTTCTTGTACTGGGGAGCAGTGGTGACCCCACTACTTTGTCATTCACTCTTCTCTCTCCTTCTAACGCTCGGTGGAAATCAAACTTTAGGGCAAAGGCTGCCTGCACCAGCTGCCTACTACAATTCTGGTGACAGCCAAACCCAGCAGACACAAAGGCTGTAAGAAGGGGCCAATCTGATGAAGGCAGTAGTTGGGGACGTGCTGGCGGAGAGGTGGCCTTTTAGAATAGGAGTAATCAAATGTTTATTAGATTAAAATGGCCACCTTCAGATGCACTTGGGAGCAGATGGGAAGCTGGTACAGTACCCAGAGGACAGGTGGGCTGTGCTTATGCCAGGCTGCTCTTCTAAGCAGGTGACTTGCTGTCTCTGGACTAGCTGAGGCTCTCCAGGGGTCTTTGAGATGTTTCACTGTTTCTGTCCTAGCAGGAGGGAAATAGAAGCCATGCACACACAGTGCAAAGCTGCATTAACAGCTAGGCAGAAAGCTGCCTGCTTTCAGACTAGAGCTGGCCTGAACTGAGCAGTACACTGTGCTTCCAGCAGGGCAGCTCGGCATAGAGCACTTGCTGCTGCCAAGTGCTGAGAACCTCCTTGGTAGTGCTGTGTATTTGTACTTCCTTAGCTGAAGATCAGCAATGGCCTTGGAAAGGAAGGAGCTCCTGTTTAAAAGTATGGCCTTGCTGTGTAATCATTCGTGAACTGTCAGCATTTAGGGCCTTATCCAAAATCCACTGGAACTGTAGGAGTCTCTTGAGCTTTTTGAAGTAGGTGTTTAGTTTTCCCTGCACCTGCAAGTTTCCCTGGGGAGAAGCAGCAGTGCTTTCCCGGTTCCAGTGTGAGGCTGCAGATCTGAGCTGGGCTATGTGCCAGGGTGGCTCCAGCATACAGTGGTAAGATGGCCTGGAGGTGTTAAATATAGAACTGTCCGTGGTGAATGAAACCAAGATAAAGGGATGCTTCATGGCCAAATAATTTTGTAGCTAAACCTCCCCGCTGCCTGGGAAACACATGCACTTTTGAGGCCAAGTGCTGGCTTCTGAGCAAAATCTGTGCTCCAGACACTTGAAAAATGTCTGGTCACTGTTTTTCATGAGTAACAGAGTCATAATACCTTCCCATTTACACTGTGCTGAGATACATATGCTCAGCTCAGTAGCCCCATAAATGAGGATGGGAGACTTAAATGGTGAGAGATTTCCATTTTCCTCTTCAACACTCTCTCCCAAAGAACCCTCAAATGGATTGAAATTACATGGAAGAGAAAGAGGGATTCACAGAGAGGAGCTGGTTCTCTTTACAGAGTATACAGTGAGTTGAGTTTTGTTCAAGTAGGAAGAAAGCTAAATGTTCCTACCCACCTTGTCACGTTCAGAACTACAGGGACAATTACTGATATGCTACTTCCCTCAAAGACTAAGGACATCTGGAAAGGAAGGACACCTTGTCAGAACAATTAATAAAAAGAAGATAGTAAATTTCTTTAAAACCATTAACCAGACACACTGGTAATTGGTTGAAGATATTTTCCTTGCTTGGTTGCCATCTCTCTTAAACTCAGGAAGTAGCACTGGAGAACAGACTTGATACGTTGAGATGTACTTGGCTCAGACGTAGTTACTGCCATGTCTTCTCAGTGGTCATCAGGAAGGCCCTGATCTTCATCATCTGCATGACCAGTAATGTGGATGATGGAAACTTGGGTTCAAAAAGTGGTGCAAATGAGTGAATTCTGTTTCTAAGGTCTTGAGATAAACTATTATGCTGGATCTTCTGACTGTTCTTGGTGGAACAAGTAGCTTCTCTCCTTTTGAAAGAAACAGTTAATCTTTATGTACATATAATCTTTTTGATACCTATCTCTGGTTTCCTCAGAACAATCTTAAAACTGAGGAATAAATTCAACCCATAGGGTGGGCAGCTACTTATGGTTTCATCCTGTGCTATGCTTGTTAAGTGTTTTCTAGAGTAGTAGGTGCCTTCACATTCTTACAGAAAACAGGATGGCTACTGGGTCACCAGGTCAGTATGCAGTTTGTTGCAACCACCACCTAAACTTGAAATAGACTGTGATCCACTTTGAGACACAGGAAAATATGAAATGAAGCAGAGAAAAAGCTCGGCTGAGCAAGGAAGGCTGGTAGAGCCTATTCTTATCTTTTTCGTTCTCTGTCCCAGATGAGGATCAACAAATAACACCCATTTGCTGACTACCACTTATTCCCTTATCTCTTTCTCTCTTTCCCCCTTTCTGGTCAGATACTTCATTTTCTTGTATAGAAATGAACTTGGAAAGAGTCTTTAGGCAAGAGAGCACACCTTATTCTCAAAGGCAAACTCCTTGATTATTGTGAGGTGGTTTCCTTTAAATCTGTGCTGAAGTGCAGTGGAAGATTTGTCTATGGCCAGACTCCAAGTCCAAGTCCGTGGTGAATGCAGACAGAGAGAATGGAAGGACAGAATAAGAGAAAGAGGAAAGGAGGAAAAGGGAGGCACTGTGACCCCTGCACTGAAGCCTTGTGAGCGTGGCAGAGACTTCTGTGTGTTTGTGTGGAATGGGGGCTGTTTAGATAAACAGATGGCAACAAATGGCATAAAATTATATACCCATAATGTCAGTTCATAACATTTTGTTCGACATACTTGATTTAATCGCTTAGCTGACGATTTTGCTTTTGGGCCCATATGGTGGCAAATGGCAAATGAACCCTCTTTACACAGCAACTCCAATCTGGCACTTTTATCACCGAGACTTAGAGAAGAATCCAGGAGGAGAGAGATGCAGATGGAAAATGAATGAGCAAGCAGGGTGGGGTACATGTGTGGGAAGAGGAGGTTTTGAAGGTGCGGCCACGGGAGTGTTCTTGGGAGATGGAATTGGGGGGTGGTGGTGAAATGGGGAAGGAAGAGCCGGGGCAAAAGAAATCAGGATGTGCTATTTTTCAGAACATCTAAAAGATGGAATAGGGAATTTAGCAGGGAGAATTTGAGAGAAAATCTGTGGGGAGAAAATACATGAAAATATAAGGAGAATGGTGCCAAGAGGAAAGAAGTAGAAAAGGTGAGGATAGGAGCAGATTTTTAGGAAGTGTATTCAAAACTAATCTACAAACATAAGTGAAATGAGTGCGAAACCAAGAGAACAGATTGATTGACTGGATTCTTCAAAGGACACAGGAACAAAGTCATGGGAAATGTACCAGATGAAACTTGGTTTTCCTCTGCTGTTATCAGTGTGGTGCTCCTGAGAAGGGGTATCTTGAGAAGGGCAATATGACAGTGATGACTGAGCTCCCACGGCAGATGACTTTGTCACCAAGATTGTGGTAGTATCTGGCACGATTACTGTATATTACAGTATTCTGACTGAGAAATTGCTTTCTTTAACCTAGCTTTTCCTAAAGTTGTGAGAAGGCTGGACCTTCATTTTGAATGTTTTTTTAGCCAGGGTGCAGTCTTGCAAAGTGTTGAGGACTGTAAGTTTGCCTGGCAGTCAGTGAACAGGGCAGTTCCCTCAGGCACATCCAGTGTGCCTTCATGTATTCACTCTGTGATGGGGATTTTCTTTCACATGTGCCAAGGAGAAAACAGAAGAGGCAACCTTTGAAAGATGCTGCTTCAGTGACTAGGGAATAGTCCTCAATAGGATAGAAGTGATATGATCTGGCAAGCCTGAGAACTTAGAAGTCAAATGAAGCTGACTATGTGCTTTTTGATAAGACATTTTTCCTAGCAGAACATCAGCATCCTCATTGCTTATAGTGCAGAATGAAAAAAAAAAAGCACTCACCAAAATCCTCACTGAATCCAAAGAATTGTTCAACAAGGCTCGGGGAAATGTATTTCCTGTGATTCTTAGAAGTATGCTGCCAGTGAAATTTCATCATGGCAAGATACATGTCTCAGCATAATGATACAAATAAGAAGTCCGAAGACCACAAGAAATTTATCATAATTTAGGCCAGCTTTCTTTAATACCTCCTCCCCTTGTTTTGTATTCTTTTCAGAGCCCTGTTCAGTAGAGAAATGCCAAGCTGATTCTGCTCATTGCACTGTGTTGATCGGTCCAGCAGTTGATCTGAATCTGATTTGCACCGCACTTGGGATGGTGAAGAGGGCTAGCTGCTGGGGAGGTTATAGCTCTCTTATGGGAAAGTTGGATCCTTCTAATTCACTGTTGTATATCTCTAATTATTGGATGATTCAGCTACAGAAATTGAACAAGGTCCAAGTTTCTTCTGAGATGTCCTGTGCACATCTGGGCGTACTGAGCTCTCAATTTCACTCTATTTCTCCTGAACATTACTTCATGCAGCTGTGGCTGGGACTTCCACATGGTTCAACTAGTTAGCTTGTGACTAATTAGTACCAATTAGTTAAAGACTTCTTGTTTGATTGAGACTTATCGTAGTTAAGTCTAGATGTGACTCATGCCTATCAAAAGGTTGGGGTGACTCTAATATTTGTGGTACCTCCAAACCATCTCTTTCTGACAAAAATTAGTACTGCCCCTTCTGCCCAGCTTTCCTTTTTTCTTCTCCTGAACAACTGAAACTGCCTCCCAAACAATGCAGCCCAGCAGGCAGCCGTGTAGTTGTGGTTGACTGTGGGCTGTGTTGTTCCCAGCCATACTGGATCTGGTGGTGACGGGTGCTAGATAAGTCCCAAGTTTGCTGTCAGAATCCACATTGGAGGCTTATGGGCTTCCAGGGTAAGCCCTGGAGCTTGGAGGTTGGTTCCCCCCTCTTCCTCCCTGTCTTATGTGTTCAATTTCAAAGTCTCTGCAAACTAGTTTGACACAGCTCCCTTCTTCTCCCTCCCCCCCCCCGCCCCCCCGTTCACACCCCCCAGGCTCTTTACAACTAAACAGTTTGTCCTTTTCCCAACGTTTTGGAGAATCTGGGAACGTAAGTGCTCCAATAACTCATGTCTGAGCTCTCATTTACCCCCTGCCGGCGTGGGGATGCTGCGCACCAGCCTCTCAGAATGCCAAATGAGTCGTGGCTGCCGCCTTGTCCCCCGCGCTCCCTGAGGCCAGCGAGCGGGACCCTCAGCCTTGCTGGGGCTGCTCAGAGACAGCCAGCTGGGCATCCACGCCTGCTCCCGAGTGTGCCAGTCCTGGAACTGGGAGCTGCTATGTGCAGGACAGGTGGCTCCGCTGTTTTAACTTTTTGCATATGGGGAGAGAAGGGGGAAGGTTAGGTCCCAGAGCTTAAGAAAGAAGAGGTTTTGTAGCTTGGATCATAAGGGGTGGCTTCATGAAGGGAAATACGCCTTATAAGTTTGGCTCTGCCACTGATACGTCACAGTGTCTTGGCTCAGTCACTTAGCTTCTGCCCATCTCAGTTTCTTGCGTTATCTGAAGGACAGAAGAGCATTTTTCCCCCACTGTCCCCATGCAGCTGTGAGGTTCACACTGAGAACTGGAGTAAAATGTTTTGAGATCCTTGATTTGAGCAGAGGAGACTGATGAAAACCAGGATGGGAAAAGACATCAACAGCTTTTGGAAAAGTGGGGGTGTTTCTCATGCACTGGGCTTTGCAGTTGATGGACTGGATAGCTCCCAAACATCCTTTGAAAACAACTGGGGATGATTTAGGGTTCAAATCCAGTCATGGTAGGGCTTGTTTTTAATCTGCAGGAGAAGTTTTGGATTGTGGGTTTTTCCTAACACCATCTCTTCCCTCTGTCTCTGACTACATCAGCTACTTTTTATTTGCATGCATCCTGCAGTGTTTGTCTCCCCTTCACTGTTCTCTGAGTACTCTGGTGCTCTCCCAAGGTGTTGTTTTTTTGGTTTGTGTTTTGGTGTTTTTTGTTTTGTTTTGTTTGATTCGGGGTTTTTTTGTGCGTGTAGCTGGCACAGGTTTCACTACCCACGCAGTTCATGAGGCTGTGTCTGTTTACAAAAGGAATACTATTCCCATTTTACAGAAGGAAGTAAGGCACAAAGTGGTCTGGGCCCGTCAGTCTGCTCTGGTCTCTCCCCAAAAGTAGTGACGCAATACAGAATTCTCACTCCTGTGAACCTGTAAGCTCACTGTGGTGTTACCAGCGCCGGCAGGTGGGTTATCAGCTGTATGGTCCCTGAACGCCAGGCCCGTTTCCTCTGCCATCCCGTGTTCGGGCTGGCTGCTCGACTGGATTGGACCCAAGCCCCGACCTGCGTTCCTGGGGGCCGGTGCCGGCAGTGCACGCTGGGCCTGTAGCTGACGAGTTTTGTTGCCATGAGGAGGCGGCTCCGGATCCGTCCCTGCGCGTCTCGCAGCGCCCTCCCCGCAGGGGTGCAGGTGCTGACGGGGTGTTCGCCGAGCAGCCTGCTCTCAAGTCTCCCAGAGACGGGATGAAGCTGGCACTCCCCGCAGCCTTGGGAGACAGCGGATCAAAAGCGTCTCCTTCCAGAGTCCTCGCTCACGCTCCTCCCTGCTCTTTTTCCAGGATTCCCTCGGGAGCGCGGAGGTGCCCAGCGGTCAGGGCATCATCCCGTGTTCGGAGCGCCCCACACCTCGGTTCTGGAGCCTCGCCGCGGCTCTACCGCGGCGTCACTCACCCTCCTTCCCCCTTTCGCGCTCCCTGCCTGTGGCCCTGGCAGGCGACGGGAAGTGCCAAGGATGAGAGCAGGTCCCTGGTGTCTCCTTTAGCTGCCATTGCAGTTAAATTAGAACAGAGACCTGCAAATAAAGCACCCCCTCCCCTACCCCCCTCCCCGCTGCCAGAAGCTCTGCATTTCACTCAAGTGCCCACCGGGGAATTTGCCCATTTACTCTTGTTATTTGCATGATAAAGGCTGTTCTGCTGCCTTTTCTGCAGCCGGCCTTAAAAAGGCAGGGAAGTTGGAGCAGACGGGTAGGAGAGCCAGAGAGGTCAGGGCTCCCAGCCCCGAGCCCTCCTCCCCCGGCAGAGCCGCCGAGGGTGCCGCGGCGCTGCGGAGGAGGGAGGAAGGAAGGCTCTCCACAGCCCTAGGTTTTGCTTTCCAGTTTTGTTCTCATTAGCGGCTCTGTGCATTCCCTTCGCTCCTCACAAAGACGCTTATTCTGGCACGGAAATGTGCCCTCTGGGATTTACTGAGAGAAAGAGAAAGGGAGGGGAAAGAGGGAGATAGACGGAGGGAGAATAGACGTTGATCCTGGGCTGCATCCAAGCTGCCTTAGCTGAAACTCAGGATGGAAGTATAAAGGTAGCTGTAAACCTTTCTGGTTGCAGCCCACCACCCCAATCCTAGATTAATCACCTGGAGCAGTCTCCGTGTTTTGCTAGCTTTGGCCTGGCTTCTTCTGCCAGATGTTTTTGATTCAGTGTACTTTTCTTGAAATAAGATGAAGTGGAAATACTCTGCAGTGATATGCCACTTTCAGTTCAGTTTTCACCCTGGTTGTGATTTAGATGAAGAGCCCCATGTCCCTTCTGACTAAGGAAAATTTACTAAAATGAAAACATGACTTTGCAGAAGAAGCACAAATTTTGAGACCTAATCAGCAGTCGGGAAATTATTGTTTGGCTAGCTTTATGGGGCGAGGGTGGCTAGTGCTCAGCACTGCCCTATTCCCATGCTTTCTGGCCTGATGAGGCTGCTTATGCCTGTGATGAGGCCAGTGGCCGCACGGGAGCTGCAGTAGTGATGCTTTACCTCTTACCAAGGGAATCTTCTGTTGCCTGCTGAGGTGGCATCGCATGTACTTTGTAGCTGCGGAGCTCTCTCTAGCCAGGCCACTGTCATGTACCATAGTGTAGCTGCATCCATAATAGCCTGTATCCCTCAAATACCTCTCAGCTAAAGTGTACACTTTTACTTCCCCGTCAGCAAGTACAACCAGCCCCAGCACTCAGCCTCTGAAGCACTCTAGCTGTATTGGCTATAGCTGCCCTCAGCCTTCTCCCAAAGAACAACAGCAGGAAACTCTAAAGGCTATAGAGATGGCCTGGGGCAAAATGTCCAGAGAAAGGAAGAAAAATTTCCTCTTGCCTGTCTAGGATGTTGAACTGTGTCATGTGGTCTTTTTTTATTTTTTCCTTACCTTCTTTTTTCTTCTCATTTATTTTTAAGTGGCTTTGCTGCATACTGTGTGTACAATAGCGTGCAAGGTTAAAGAACTGGTGGAAGTTTAAGTCAAGCGGCAGACATGGATGTTGGATCAGTGCCTGGTTGTGTTTTCATGAAGAGCCTGTGACAAAAACTTGGAAGCTATCCCCATTCATTGTGCTCCTCAAGCCTGGATGGGAGTATTTCTTGATGGGGAGTCCATATGGAATGGGATGTAGGACGACTTATAACTGGTATTGGACTGACAGGGTATACAGGAAAAGTGAGTGTTTGGAGTCCTGGTGTAGAGATGCAGTAAGATCTCTGTGAAGATGTTCTTTTCCTTTTGTCCGTTCTTTCTCATGATGCTCCTCTGGAGAGAAACAGTGCCCCCGGGTGATAGGGTACAATCTGATGAAGATTTCTGTTCAGTGCATAGGATCTTTTTTTATAAACTTATACCTCACTTGGGCTCTAAAGCCTGTTGAAGAGTTCCCAAGGGCTGTCCAGCCAGGAACATCGCAGAGCAGTGCTGTCTGCTGTTCTGTTCTCTTCTTTGAGCAGTTTTTAAAGAGGCAGATGCAGGTATGGGTGTGAGGATCTGCCCTCTGAACCTCAGCTGGAATTCTCCACTGAAGAAAGTGTTACTGCATCTCTAGGTTTTGCACTCTACCAATAAGATTGGTGAAAAAAAAATATACTACAGTGCATTGCAGCCTTCTAAAAAATCTTGTAAATGTGAAGATGGGTTCCAAAATAATATTTTTACTCAATGTAGATGTCCTTGGTGTATCTGGAGGGACTTACTGATCCAGAACTTCACAAGCAGAATTTGATCAGCGTTTCTACATTTCCCAACAGACTGCATACTGACCGCATTCACAGTGGACTTGAGAACCAGGGTGCTGCTGGTGTATGGTCGTGCTAGAATGTGGAGTGAGACAATACTATTGCAGAGCCTGGCACCAGTCCCATTGCAGTTTCTCGCTGCTGCTCAGGGTGGGTTCCAGAAACAAAACTCTACAAGCTTGCATTAAATTAGAGAAGCAGGTTTCTGCAAGCATGTGGCAGGTTGCACAGCCAGGATTCTGGCATCCTAAGTGGGTTCTGGAGCCAGCAGTCTGGGAGCTTGTGGCTTCTCAGGGCTAGTGTTTGGGAAAGGTTCCAGGATGAGGTCTTAGTGGCATCCTCTTTTTTCACAGTTGATCAACAAGTTCAGAGTGTCTGTTCTTGTATCTGAGCTCCTCTGTTTCTGGGAACCTTTTGCATTTTCAGCATGGGTAATGATAAAAACTCCATCCTCTCTTCTTGTCTGAGGAATCAGATCTACAGCCCTACCTGTTGTCTGAGTGCTCCTTCCCAGCTGCAAAGCTCTGAATCTTCTGGAACAGGATCAGTCTGGAAATTTCTTTCATTGTCTTAGTAGTATCTTTGCTCCCCATGTCTGGTTTTCCCTGGTACATTGATGCCGGTGTTACTTCTGAGAATAAACTTTCCTTCTGCGATTTGTATCTTACTTTTTGGTGGTGTTTGTTGCACAGTTGACCTAATGGAGTCATTCAGTTTAACAAGGAGCTCTTAACTAGTGGGTTTCTGGGAGGTCTGTCAGTCTCTTCTGATGGTTTTCATCTTGTACTATTTATAGATCAAAAATTCATTTGAGATGGCTAAGCAGGGGTTTTACTCACCCTGAAATGGCATGATTTTACTTACCTCCCTTGGCATCAAGAAGACTGGACATAGAGAGAGAGCTTGGCTGTGTCTGCTTCTTGCACCTGGAAGGCACTGTGGGAAAGATGGCAGAGGGATGTTGCAGGCATGTCCAGTAATAGTCTGGACAGGTTCGAGTAGTCTGGCTGAGGAAGGCAGTGCTGAGGATATTGGGCAGGTCTGTCTGATTAGTGATATCCAGAAAGATGGAATCAGAATGCAGGGACTAAAACTGTGTAACTCCTGGCACCTTCCGCTGCGTGCTGGGCAACCACAGCATGTTTTATGGGGCTAGGATGTCTTCAGGTAAGGAGCAACAATTCTATGTTTGAGCACAGGCTTCCTATGTAATTCTGAGAAAACCACTTAAGGTAGGGTTTGTCTCACCTTGCTTTAAATATCTAGGAGTCATCTCATTCTAGGATACTTACCTACACAGTAGTTACCATCTCTAATTGCACAGTAAGTTACTACTTGGACATGTTAATGCTCTCTCCATCGTCTATAGAGGGCCTACATAGATGAAATTATAGCTGGTTTCTATGTGGCAGAAACCTGCTTAGATTAGTCCCTCTGAGCCTCAGTTCTTCATATGTAGAGTAGAAATGGCAGCACTGCATAGTGAAAGGACTGCAGGTTTAGGCAGTGAATGGCATAATGGGCTAAGATTCTGCATTGGTGGAAGAGTCAGGAGAAGAGCAGAGGAGGTGTCTGTGGAATAGCTCACCTGTTGGTGTACTGTGACCTTCTGGCGTTTGGCCCTACACAAGTGGAAATGTGTTAAGATTATGCTGATAAGCCTTATGAAACTTCATTTATGTTATTTTCCTCCAAAGCCATGTTTAGGTTGCTTAAGCTACATTATCTCCAGCTATCTCTTGGCTTTTCCTGGACAAAGGTCAGACAACGAAAAATACAGTATTTCCATTATCATCTTGAGAAATAGCATCATAGGTAGCTCAGCTACTAGTTTTTAGAGGCCTCTGGACTATTTTTTCACTTTTTCAGGTTTCCTCCTGAAGTTCTCACTGCCCAGATGTAGCCATTATGGGCTTCTGCTCTCTATTTTTACCAGTTCAGATGGGAAATGTTAGGAAAGTAGAATGAAACAAGAATGAAAGCACTTCTTAGAGTCTCTTCCTCACTGCATTAGGAGGCCAAAGGTTATGAAAGGAGAGTTTACGCTGAAGAGATTCTTTGCAAGCCCTCTGAAGCAAGTGTTCTGCTTTTTATTACTGGTTTGAATTAAGATTGATTTTCCTCAGATTCCTGTTCTCTCTCTTGGGACTAGCTCCAAAAACCCTGAGGCTCAAATGAAAATGGAAGGTGCTAATTAAAAGCACCATTTATCTCTCTTTGAAAATAGACCCCAAGAGTATGTGGAGATTGGCGGGGGTTTCTCCTGGAAATAAGCTGCTCTCCTGCTTGATGTTGCAGGTGTTCGATGCTAACAGGACTGTTAAGAGTCATATGTTAGTGTCAGAGAGATGTAAAATATTATCTAAGCCTTAGTTTTGTCTCAGTACAGCCACAGCTTTGGGGTCTGAAGTACATATGACCTTTGGCCAGTGTTGAGCAGGAATTACAGGTACTGTTGTGTATCCAGGAGATGAGTGCATGTTATATCCCCAATGTATAGAGTGTCAGAGTTGAACTGGATGCTGTTAGCCTGAACATGTTGAATTCATTTTCTAGGGCATTGGCCAAACAGGGCTGTCACACTCTAACACATTAGGACTGAGACCAACCTCTGGCTGTCTGCTGTGTTCTCCCTTTCTATCCACTACCCCAACAAGCCTTGGAATAAGTTATGTTGGCACACTGAGAAGAGGAGGTGGAGCAGCCAGGGACTGATAACGAGGAAATGATCCAAAATCTTCCTCTCCTTTGAACTCAGCTGAGTGCAACCAAATGCTCAGTTCAGTTATTCTTCCATCAAGTAGACCTGATCCAAA
This sequence comes from Melanocharis versteri, assembly GCA_013397845.1. Taxonomy (NCBI): domain Eukaryota; kingdom Metazoa; phylum Chordata; class Aves; order Passeriformes; family Melanocharitidae; genus Melanocharis; species Melanocharis versteri. Next base: position 204,215 of record VZTG01008120.1, on the reverse strand, counting down.
CTACTGATCAGGATGATGCTGCTATCACTGCACAAAGAATATAGAGCTAGGCCTGTATTAACTCCTCATTGGAACAGAACTGGGAAGTATGCTGTGTAGAATCATGGAATTGTTTAGGTTGGAGATTTCCAAGATCGAGTCTAACCACTAACCTGGCACTGCCAAGTTCACTACTGAACTGTGTTCCTAAGTGCCACATCTACATGTATTTGTACTGCAGAAGATGCACGGGAAATAAATACAAATAGGAGTAAGAAGCCTTTCTTACATTTATTTTACTTGCTTTAATTCACATTTTAGATGCTAGGGAGTTAGCTAAAAAGCATCAAAGTAAGAAAGCCTAATTGTTGCTATTTAATGAGGTTTTAAAAGCAGACTTGGGAAGTTTGGTATGAGACTCCTACAGGAACCAAAAAGGCATGCCTACCTACCTTTGGCTTAATGGATATTCGTAGTCTGACCACAGATGTCTAGAGTTGTTTGGATGAAGTGCTTCCATCTCATGGTGATTCTCCAGGGTGTTATCCCTACCATGCTACTTCCAACAGTCAGGTTATACTCATAGTGCTGAGTTTAGTGCAGTGTCTTTGCTCTCATTATATATACCTAGAAAATATTTGGATCATTTCATGCAGGCAGAACTCAAAAATTCTGTCCTTGAGAGGCTCCCAACCCATTTAAAGGAGTTGAGAGAAAATTTATGTGAAAGGGGAAATATAATCTCTGATCTCTTGTTGCCTGCTTCTTACTGTGGGTGGCTAAATGCCTCTTGGAACTGGTGATGGGATAGGAAATCTTGTGCTTTTTATCATTGGCCACTAATGCCAGTGAACAGAAGTTCCCAATTTCTGCAGCCTAACTGGGAAAGTGCAAGAAATAAAGAGATGGAAGCTGAGTGTAGTTTTCAACCTGTACACATGAGAAAAGTGTAAACACTTTTAACAATGACAGAGGATGGACTAAGCTCTGGATCAATGAGACTGGAGGGCACTGTTTCTTTCCAAGTCTGGAGGAACATATTCTCTGTCCCTAACCAACAAACTCTTGCTTTGGTGACAAAAAATCCCCAAACCATGATGGCTGGCTTCCCTGTCTTTCCCTGTATCTGTTGTTGGTGACTAAGAGACAGTGGCCACATTTTGGTTGTCATGGTGCCCCAGCAGCCAAAAGAAAATGGCATCCTTTTGCCATTGAAGGGAGAAGCTTTGCTATAGAAACTTGGCAAGCTGGTCAGAGGGGAAGTGGTAAAATGTTCCTGGTACCTATCAAGGGACTATGTTGATAGTTTCAATACAAATGGCATCCTGCAAGTAAAACTGCAATCCCTATGCCTGCTGTTGATTTCTGGGCTATAGCAACTGCTCTGAATGCTTGTGCCTGTGTTTTCCAGGTCTGTGTTTACAGTTTCTGTGCTGTACCCTGTACCAGCCCCGTTGCTGCCAGGTTGATGTATTCCCAGAGTGAGGAATCTGCGTTCTCTAGTATTTTAGTAAGAGACACCTGATTTTCTAGCTTATCAGATTTCAAACTAGTCACCTTATTTTACGCAGTTTATTTTCTCTACTAGAGAAATAGTGATAAAGTTACCGTTGCTCTTTGCAAAGCCTTTTCTTGACCTGAAGTGGAAGGGGCCTTCTGACACCTTCATGGAGAGACAGATAATGGATGCAGGAAACACATCACAGGATCACCAACAGCCCAGATGACACAGGCAGAATCCAGGAGATTTCCCTGTCTCATTCCAGCAGGGAGACACAGGTGACGCCTTGGTAAACATTTCATAGCAACTTGGCCTGGAGCAACACAGGAGAGCACTTGAGTGCGCTCCCCACTGCGTGTCCCAGTGCCCCGCGCAGCATCTTTGGCTGTTGGAAACCAGGTCTGGGCAGCGTGGAGCAGCCGGGCAGGAGCTGGTGAGGGCAGGAGGAGACGGGCGCGTGTAGAGTGCCCTTGGGGCTGCCAGGCACCTCTCATTAGAATACATTTGTTCCACAGTATTACAGCCGGCTGGTTCATCTCCTAGTCTCTTTGCAAGGCTGCTGCTTACAGAAGGTAGAGGCAGAGACTTGGTCTGGGTCCAAACTCTGGTGCAGCTCTGCCTCTCCTCTCCTCGGTCTCTCGCTGTGCGCAGAGCCGGGCCCCCTGCTGTGCCCTCGCCAGCTTTTACAGCCGCCCTGCCTGTCAGAACAAATGGTACGGCTCAGAAAATAAACTCATCTCATTTGTATGACAACACGGCCCCTCCGGTTAGAATGCTGCACCATTGCTTTTAACAAGGCTTTAAGCTGTTCAGTTCAGAGATTGTTACAGCCCCTGGTTTATTGAAATACAAACCTTCTCCTGCTCAGTCATCCTAGGCGTGTTCCCTAACGCCTAACCTAGGCTATGATACCCTCAGTGCTCTGTGCCCTGGCTAAGGATGCCCAAGCTGAATGATGTCACTCTTCTTCCTGCAGCATAGCCTGGGTCCTACATCCCGTGTACTGCTCCCTACAGGGGTGAAAAGAAGGATGAAAAAGACCTTTATTGCTAAATAGTGCAAGTGGCTGCGTATTTCCTCCTGTGTTGTATTGTGACTTCTTTAGTCTGTGTGCGGGGCAGTATCTGGATGTGGCTCTGGGGGTGTGTGTGTGTGTGTGAATGCAGACACTTTTCATTTCTGTGTGTCTCCCATGCTGTGAGAGTCCGTGTTCATGAGGGCTGAGTTAGTGTGCTCCCGTTTACCTGTGTGTATCCATCTGTGTGTTCATGTCTTGTTTCTGTGTTTTTGATGCATTGGGTTTTAAGGATGCTTATGCCTGTGCCTGTCTTTATGCAGCCAGTGTTTGTGTGTATTTATGCCTCTCAGCTGTGTATGTGTATTCCAGTGAGCACGCTTTCATAAGCCCTGTGCTTACCAGTACTGAAGGGTATGCAAAGGTCTCATTATGTTGCACATTTCCCCTTGGTGTGACACATTCCTGCAGTTCACAGGCAGGTGATTGACCGTGTCTGTTTCTTACATGCTGCTTGGAGCAGAGTAGCCCAAAAAGGAATCCTGGAGCTTTAGATGAACCTAAAGGGTGCCTTGTTAATAAGGAAGGAAAAAATTACAAGGAGAAGGAAATAAACATTTAGTGTATATTTGGTGGCATACGCCTCTTTCTAAAGCACACCATATGTTTTTTCCGATGATAAACAGAAGTTCTGGTCTTCTACTGTCAAAGTCAGTGGTAGATTTTCTAGGGAAAATGATTGCAAAATCACATATATAGAATGAGTGAAACTGTGCATCAGATAGAGATGGCCACATGTGCTTGTAGATGGGTCTGTTATTCTCTTTTCAGCATCCTCACTACAGAGTAACTACTTAAGGTTCCTCTGTCTTCCATAGCTATTCAACTTGTGGTGGACCAAATGTGTAACTATTTTATCTTCTCGTTAATACAAACGCTTAGAATCAAGACACTGAATCCTTACTTTGGCGCTAGTTTCCTATGTGGCCTTGACAAATTACTGTGTGTTTATGCCTCCTTCATTTGCAGGAAGGGCGACTCATAGTGGGTGACCTTACAGGGATGCTGGAGGGCTGGCATTGCTCACATATTTTGAGAACCCTGGAATACAGTGGTACTGGCAATCACAAAGAATTCACTCTTTAGCAATATTAGCATTGCTGATAACCAAACATGCAATACATCCTTAAGCATGTGATGGATTTCCCTTAGGTAAAAGAGAATCTCTGGGATATTAAAAGCAAAATCCTGGCTGTCAGCAAAACATGGGCTCTAACATGGATCCAGCTGAAAAGGTTTGCTCCCTTGACTGGATGATAGGTAGTGGATGCCGCACTCCTTGATGAATTGGGTGTTGTAAACCCAAGTTTCTGTCTGCAGATGTTGGGCATAGAGTCAGAGGGTCCCCTGCATATCTTCTAATGCCTGCAAACAGGGATTTCCATGGTGGAGAGTGAGCACTAATGGAGTGCACAGCCATTTGTTAGCCAGGAGCTTGGGGTTTGCGGAGCTGTGCACATTCCTGCTGACGAGTGCATAGACAGAGGAGTAAACAATGGCTGTCAGATTTACTGCTGCAGCAAAAATAAACCATTTGTCAAAGTGAGGATAACACAGGGATGCCAACAGCTTGAGGCCATGCCTCCCTGGGATGTGACCTGGTTATACCTCACAAACCAAGCAGGATGGGATGGAAGTTCTGCTGGGATTTAGCCTGAGTCCATCCAGAAATGCTTCCTCCAGAGAGTAGAGAGGAGGGTGCTGAGGAGTTATCAGGGGATGCACAAAATATTTCTTTATACAATGTTGTGAGGTCCTGGCAAATAGCAGACTAAGTAAAAACTAGTATTAGTCTAAACTCTATGCTCTAAAGCATTTCTGTCCTATAAATCAGATGCTCCCAAATACAATACCGAAAGGTATAGACAAAAGATGGTCTCAAGGCTTTGCTGGACATTCTACATTATTTTAAGAGATCTGCTCTCTGCATGTGGTACAGCAGCATTGATCAGAACGTTTGTAGTAATTAAAAACCCCATGGCAAGTTTCATCAGGGACAGGTGACAGGTCAGTTAATTATTTTTAGGAAGCAAAATTCCCTCTTCAGTTCCGAACAAAAGAGAAAAGTAAGAGCAAAATTAACTTTTCCCGGGGGTGATATGATATTGCCATTAATATTAGTAGAATATACTTCCTTTCATATTTGGCAAAATTTTGGTGAATGGTTATATACAGAATACATTAATTATAACACATTTCCAAGTGTTTGGCAAAAATTAGCAAGAGTTAGTGAAGAGTTATTTAACCTGGAAAACCGAAGCTGATTTTATAACAAAAGGGGTTGTAAATTTAACCTGAAGCACAGATTTCTAGTAGCAGGAATAATGGTGGAAAGTAGAAACATGGATATAGGTTTGCCTGGTAGAAAGTTAGATGCCAGTGTGTACAGAGATATGTCGTGAACACCAGTCGTCTTCCCCTTGTATATTTGTATTACAATACATTTGTAATATTTTCTATATAGTTAAAGTGGCACGATACTGAATAAGATTTGTCCACTTAACTTTTCACTGGAGTTACTGACTCCCATGTTGACAAATTAAAGGGACTAAGGTTTGGTGAAGGACGAGGCTTTGCCTAGAGAATCAGCATGCCAGAGTACTGCTGCAGCAGTGCTCCTTTGTATAGGTCCTGGGAGATGCAAACTGAAATACCTCACTCATAGGAGCTTCACAACTCGGGTGGATTGTCCTGGAGCACAAGGAGTTTGGTCCCACTTGCACTCTGGATTGTGACTGGATGTAGAACAATGTGGGGTACTTTGGTACCAGGAGGAGCATGCTCGGAGAAAAACAGACTGTAGCATAGCATGGGCTGACAATTCTCTTACTTGTAAGAGAATTGAAAGATACCTGTTAAAATCTGAGAGAGCCTTTCAACTCCCAACAAAATGAAAATGGGGAGGAGCAAACATCCAAATGCTAAGTAGAAGTGGAGTAAGGGAGATGGAGTGCTGAGTTCTAAAGATCTGTGCCTACCTATCTTTGATGACTGTAGCAATTAAGATTAATTATATAATGTGAAGCTGCTGTTTTGTTTGTCATATGAGAAATTCTAATGACTCTCAGAGATGAAACTTGCAATTGCTGTAGCTGAAGCTGTTACGAGTGGATTAGGCTTTGACAGTCCTCATGGGCTGGGCACAGGGTAAACCTGAAAGCTAGTGACAAACAGGTTATCCTGGGAGCTTTTGCACAACTGCAGAGCAAACACCACAGCACATTCTGGTCCCACAGAGCAGAACTGGCTCACATTAGGCCCTTGGAAAGACTTTGATGTGATGCATGCACCCGGTTGTCTGCCATGTTCAAGGAAGCCATGCTTATCACGATAACATCCCTGTTCTATAGGCAACTTACCACCTCTACCAAAAACAAGAATGAAAGAAAGCCTAAAAAGGTGAAGAAGGATTTTCATTATGAAGTTAATTAGCTTCTGAGCCAAGCTGCACCTTTTCAAGGGGAGGAATTAGAGGGATTTAATTGCTTTATCAGCCTTCTCTTTGATTTTCAGCAATCAGGCCGATTCCATTTAATTTAACTGCCACAGATGAGAAGAAAATTGATGCACTCACCTGCCTTGGAGCAGAAAGAGAGAGTGAGAAAGAAAAGTTGGAGAAATTGGCAAATGTAGTGTCTGCAGATTAATGAAAACCAACAGCATTTGCTCACAATTGGAAATGATGTGCCTGCCCTGAGGTGTTTGGAGCTGTGTGTGTGCCGCTGTGCATGGTGATGTGAGACCCATGTTAATGGCAGAGAACAGGGAAAAGCGGGTGGACGTGCCCTGGGGAGAGAGGGAAATATATTTATGAGATGATCAGGGATCAATTAATGACTGGATATGCAGGGGGGTAGAGAAGAATGGGGGAGGGAAGCGGCCAAAGCCTCCTGCCAGCAGATAAGCAAGCAGAGGTCAGTGTGCTGCACGGGCTTGGTGTGATGTCTGTTGTCATCCTCTACCAGTGGGCTGTACCCTGCACTTTCTAGGTCAGAGGGTTGGTTCATGTTACAGGTAACTGGTGTTTGTTTTACTGAGGTACAGTTGTAATGTGACTGCACTGGAAAGTATGATTTTCAGTGGCAGAGTGCTTGGATTCCACAATATTTTGCTTTGGGAGTATATGAGCTAATTTCTTCACCCTTGCTGGCCCCATTTAAGGAGGGCTCTTCCCTCTCTTGAGGAATGTTGGGCCAAAGCCTTGGTTGGAAAACTTTGTGTCCTTTTGGTCTGCGCAGCAGAGGTGAGACTTCTTCCTAGTTCTCTAACCAAGTCTTCGTTTGAGGGAAGATGGCAAGAGTAGGTGAATAAAAAGCATTCAGGAAGATAGCACTTCCTTTTTCTGTGTCCTCTCAAAAAAAGAGAGTTAAGGGAATAGATAGGTTTTAAAAGAGTGTTTCCCACCGGAGAAGACTGTTTAACTGAAAAGAGAAACTTATCTCTGAAATGTCAGTTTCACCGATATTTTGTTTCACAGAAGTTTTTGACAGAAGCCTGTTGGTAGAATTGTCACCTTCCATTTCGCTCCTTCAAAAGCAAAAGATGTTTTTCACTTTGAAATGAGTTTTTTTTTCAAAAATATGTTTGATTCTGTAGTATTCATAGGAGTTTTAAATGAGAAAATTAATTTTTAAAGATTTTATTTTATTGAAATAAAACATTTTGATTGACCCAAATTTGTTTTTGCCAGGAAATGTATTCTATTATAGATTTCTTTTTGTGTGGATTATTTCCAGTCCCATGCTAAACAAATTTCAAAATTGGAAGTTTTTTAGAAAATGAGAATTTTCAATTTCTCTATAGTTACTGTAACTGTGACTTTCTTCTCCCCTGGGATTCTGAGTCTGTTTTCTGTTTCAGTACTACATATCGAATTTAACACACTTCTTATCAAATCATACTTCTCCCATTGTTTAGACTTCATATTATCTTTGGTGCAACCTGATTATGAGAATGATCTCTAATTATTTGTTCAAGTCCACATGAAGTTTTGATCTGATTAGCTGTATTATGTTAGATCCTACTGGAACTCCATGTTAAGAAATGGCATTTTTTCAGGCAATAGTGCAGAAGCAAGGGAAAGGGAGGGTTGAGTGACTTGGCCAGGGCTTTGCAGCAGTGGGGAGTTTACTTGGAAACACTGTCTGTGTGCGTGGACCTGTGGGGAATTGCTAAAAGCTGATAGCCTGGGCTACGTCTGTGTCAGCCCATTGCTGGGCTTGATATCAATGGTCAGTCTGGAGTAGAAGCAGGAGCACTTAGAAGCTGTCATCGCCCTTACAAGTCCATCTACAGGTCTTGTGAGATGGAGGTGGTTCTTTTCTGGAATTTAACACCTTTAGGTATAGTTTTAAGAAGCAGCAGCTTTGTGGGCTATAATTAAGACTCTGGAAGAGAGATTTTCCTGGTGATTCTCTCTGCTCACCCACAGCAGGTTAAATTAAGGGGTTAATAAGGTATTATTTCCCCACAAAAGCCCTGACGGTGCATTTCCTCACAACTTGCCTGCCAGGCTTGGCCTAGCTCTGTGGATCAAAAGCTGGTTATCGCGAATATTGAGCTGTTGTAACCTCTGTCCCCTTTGATTAAAGTGGCGCTGCTGTGAATTTCTCAGTTAATCACACCTTGGCTCACAGGGTCAGCTTGCAACTTGGCAAGTTCAGAAAACTACAGCAGAGGAGAGAAAGGTAAAATGTATTATGCAAATGCAATTATGATTGAGTCTGACTCCATCCGGCCAAGGCCTTGTGCTGCTGGAGAGGCTGGAGGGAGAAGAATCAATATCCCATCCTTCAACAGGAGCCTCTTGGCAAGGAAAAGGGAATGGAACAGGAGACTCCTTTTTTTTCTCCCTAGAACTTCCCACACCACTGAGGAGAGCAGGGTTTAGGGGACCCTTAAGCCCTCAGCAGGTGCAGCGTGTTCAGGGGAGAATGTGACCTCCCAGATATTTTCCATCCTTGGGAGCTATGATTTACAGTTCTTCCTTAGACTACATTGAAATGGGACCTCTGCCAATGGGTTCAGGACCAGTAATTCTGCTTTCCACTCCAAATCACTTCCCAGAGCCTCAGGATGAGAGGAATCAGCAGGCATCACAGCAATGTGGATCCAATTTCAAAGCACGCAGTAAGATAGGTGTGTAAGTCACCAGGTGTATGTGCAGGGCAAAAGATGAAGATTTGAACCCTAGGAAGGCCATAGTGTGGAATGTGAAATTCACCACAGTTGGCAGTGAATTAGGCTAGTGAACACAGCAGCCTAACCTTGTTTTGAGGATCCTGAGGGATAGGACTGCTGAATAGAAAGAAGAGATCATAAGAGTTGAGCCTTTTTATGAAAATCACTCTTTCCTGTTCTGTGTTTTGATTTCCTTATCTGCACTTTAGAGTGTGATGGATTGCCATGCCAGATGGAGGTGGATATGGGAGTTCCTTAGCATTCAGGATATGGGTTATTTTTTATTTAGGAAGGGGCCCTGTTCTTAGTAGCATTTCAGTGGTCTATAGAATCAGTCTGTCAAGAACTGGGCTGTCTGCAGGCATGAGGTAAAGCCATATGTACATGCAGAGATTTTAATGATGTAGAAACACCAGGATGACGTACCCAGTTTTGCAATCACAACAGAAAAGCTTCACTGAGCTCTGTACTTTCCTAGCAAATCCAAGTGAAACAAATTACGGCTATAACTCCACTTTTTGCTATTACTGTTGCATTTTCAGGTGTGGTTCTGCCAACCATCTATTTATTTATCAGGGTTTAAATCCTTCTTTGCAGAGTTGCTCCATGAGAAGTGTGCAGCCTAGGAAAGGTCATAGGTGTGGCAGAGTGACTGAGCCGTGGTTACAAAGAGTTCACATTAAGGAACAGAATCGTGTGCCCAGAGATTCAGCTCTCCTGTGACAAAATTCATGCTTCTAGTGGCCCTGGCTGACTTTAGCATTGATTCTCAGATTCAGGAGGTTGCATCCAGACAAAGGGTATTTGTCGTTTTCACTGTCCTGGCAGCATCTTTCCTTATCAGTACACAATCTGTTGGGATCCCAAACTAATCTGCTAAATAATCACATTCCTACCTTTCTTCCTACTCCTATGGAAAGAGGTATTTTCCTGTCACTGCTGAAACCTGTTGTGCTTTCTGGCTGTGCTAGTGAGAAGAGGGAGGGAAAAGAATGAGATGTTTCTAGGGAGACTGGTGTTCAGGAGTGCTGGTTAAGGAGGCACAGGGGGGTGTTTCAGCTCCAGCTGTGCTGCAGAGCTGAACTGGTGAGCTGAGGTGAGGGGAGCAGGCAGCACAGGGGCCTCTGCTGCTGTAGTGAGGGTCTGAGCAGGGCACAGAGCGGGAATGGGGAAGGCTGGAGGAAGAATGAGCACAGCAGGGCATTCTTGATCAGACTCACTAATTACCTGCTTGCTCTTATTTTATTTACTCCGGTCTTTCTGTTTTTGCATCATTTGTTTCCTTATTCAAGTGAAACAACAAGTAACTTTTCAAAATTTAAATTCGGAAGTGCTGGAACTGAGCTCCTGTTGGGGAGAAAGTCCTGGAGCTCTGCTCCTGACGGCTTTTGGGAACATTTTCATTGCCTCTTGCTCCCTTCCAAAAGCAGGGACCATTCTGCTCAGCTGGGGCATGTGGTTCTTATTATGCTATCAAACCTCACAAGCATGGGAACGGAACCACAATGCCTGCTGCTGTTTCAAAGACCCCTAAGCCTGAATTTTAGTAGGTAACACATACAGGCATCTTCACATTGTGAGCTTTTCCTCACTTTACATATATCTTTCCATTTTGTGCTTCTCAATCCCTTTGCACTCTTTTGTTGCTCTGAATTCCTGATGTATGGTTATTCAGATTTTTTAGAGATGTTAAAGATATGATATAGCTGGCTCAAAGGTGTGACATGGTCCTGAGAGTATTTTAATTAAAAATCGCAGTTAATAATAAAGTATAATAACAATAATAATTCTAAATTACAGCTTTTTTGTCAAAGTTCTTTGGAAAGGTAACAGCAGTGGCACTGCTGTCTCTACTGTATGGTTAAATTGTGGCTGAAATGATTTATGCAAGGTCATGGGAGAAGTTTGTACTAGAATCAGGAGGTGAATAAATGTTCCTGGTAGTCCATCTGTTCTATTATATGCTTCCTTCCTACAGAAAGTTTGTTTTCCTCCTGCTTGTGTTTTCCCATGTACTGAATCTCCCTCTGAGTTTTGTTCAAGCCTCCGAGGGAAGAAAGTGGTATTGTGCTGTGAGCCAGGGATTAACAGACTTTGCTCAGGCCCAAAATGAGTGCCTTCTGCGATTCAGTCCAAGCACTTGCAGGTTCGCTGTCCAGGAGACAGTGATAAAACACGCAGCCATGGAGACTGCTCCTCGGGACTCAGGCAGGATTCAGTAGGGCTCTCTAGAACAGGAGCTGCACCTTGAACTTTCTCTGTAAACTAATGCGACTGTGAAAGAAAGGGTGCGATGGGCCAAAACAAAAACTCTTACACCTCTGCTTCTTACCCCACACTCATTACGTTTCGCCTGGCAAGAGTGAGGACCTTCAGCACAGATGAACCTTTCAGCATCCTTTCTGTGGTTTCCTTTGCAAATCTGGATCGTCTGTAAATGTGCTTAGTAAAGGAGTAAAATGAAATTCGGCTCCCGGTCCTTTTGAAATCCAGTGGAAGCTGGGCATCTCTAACTATTCAGTTAGTTAAGAAAATCTCTAGCAGGGACATACAGCGGGCTCATCAGAGCAGGCTTCTTTGAAAGACTTAATGCCATATTTCTGTAGTCATTAGTACCTGATCTCTGCAACACTGGATCCCCCAGCAGTGCTAATGCTATTGATTCAGCTGTGGGTACAGGCGGAATTTCTGTTCAGTGTGATGGAGCACTTGGTAGGTTTTCTGAACATGCAATGTTTTTAAGCTTTACAGGGCATGCAGGAGAGTTATGCCTGGGCAAACAGAAGTCATGGTGTGATGGGTCTGTGACTTGGGTCATTACAGACTCTTTTGAAGAGATATTTCTATGGACAGTCCTTTCCATAAAATACAGCATTCCTGAAGCTGCTCTGATATATTCCAATTTCCCCCTGCAACAGCCCAGTATCCCAAAGTTACACAGGAGGTAAATGCTAACCCCTTTAATTTAGAGGTCCAACATAAAAGCTTATTCCTTATTTATTTAATTTTTTTTTTTTGGTGGTGTCTGTTACTTTAATGTCCTGCTTTCTTTCCCTGCATCTTCTACCCTACCTTCTTTCCTTTCTTCCTCCTCCTTCCTTTTGCCCTTCTTTTCCTTTCTTTCTTCCCCTCAGTCCTCTACTTCCCTGCCTCTTGATTAAAATGTTGACTTTAACTTGGAATTAACCTGATTAATGTAATTGAAAGTAAAAGTCCGCTGCTCAGCACTTTGGGTGATGAGTGGAGATGGATTGAGAAAGAAAGCTTTCAGATTGAATACACTTCTCTCCTCTGGCTGTTAATTGCACCGTTTACTGGTACCTGACTCACTGACCGTCAGTGTTTAGTCCAGTTAATGATGATACACAGTCCATACTTTCCAGAGATAATTAAAAAACATTCCAGCAGACACTGCTGCAGAGAGCTTTTCTATCTGTCGCAGTCAGCAGGCCCCAGGGGTTAGGGGTTCTAGTATGTAAAGACAGAGAGTTCTCTGGATGCAGAGTTGAGCTGGCCTTGGTTATGCAGGTGTTTTGAGGAGTATCATAGAACGGTCTGGGCTGGAAGGGATCTGAAAGATCACCTAGTTTTGCCCTCTGTGTTGTTGGCAGTGACAGCTTCCATGTACGTAAAAGGTGGATTGTCCAGCCGTCGGGCTCAGGCACACAGCCTGCTCAGTAGCTGTTTCTGCACACCAGTCTCCCTAGTTGCTGACACATGGGCTGCTGAGGCTGCAGCCCTGCTCCAGCTGTTCATACCAGCACGCTGGCCAGGACTTTCCAGGTCCCCAGTAACTGGTCCACCTGATCTGGAGACAGCTGTCCCCAGGGGCTCATGGCTGTGGGTTTCACAGCTGGAGACTGGAGCTGATAAAGCAGGATCGTTACTTCACGTGTTGGCTTTGGTGTGTCTGTCTCTTGACTCTACCATGTAGCGTGCAGGTGAGCATGGAGGCTCTCTGGAGCTGGGAGTCTATTTTTGTACTTCTAAAGCAATTTGCGTAAGACATAAGATTTTTAACTAGAATGCTCTCCCCACAGTCATTTGAGATCTTATCCATAAGGGATAAGAGTTCAGTGAGAATCAGACATTTAAATGCTTTGTGCATCTGGATGTAGGTCTCTTGTGGCATACTTTTGCATCTGCAAAATAGGAATGCTCAGGCTTCCTTACAGATGGGGAACTCTCAAATTACTCTGGACAGAAATTTACAGAAAATGCCTTGGCTGACGTATTCTGGAGACTTGCATACACTGAAGTGATGGCAGAAAAAAATTCTCCAAATATGAGAATCCGTTAGGAAGCAGACTGGCAAGGGATGTGGTGAGAATTCTCATATTGCTGAAAGAAATATTCAGGCAAAACAGCCAATCCGTAACAATTCCAGAACTGGTTCATATATTTGTTAATGACCTGAAAAAGTAATAAACATACAAAAGAGGAACTAGTAGGGGTGACAAAAGTTGGCATACTGATCAAGATCAGGAAAGGTGATAAAGATCTTGTGAGGGACTGACAGCAGTGGACGAGCAGGTAACAGAAAAAATAGATTTACACATGGAAGGAATCCTGAAATAATCTACTTTGACCTCCTAAGTGAGACATATGTTGTACAGTTTACATTAAGAGTAAGAATTCATTGTTTCGGTTGACACTTTGTTTCAATAGCTAATCACAATGAATTAAAACAGAGGGCTGTATTTTTCGTCTGAATTTGTTCTAGCTTCTAAGTCACTGGTTTTTGTTAAGCTTTTTTTCTGCTAGACTAAAAAAAAGCTCTTTTATACATTGTTTTTTCCCTGTTCAGATACTTCTATGTTAGATTCAGTGCAAGATTATGCACACCCAAAGCTATGATTTGCATTTCTTGTATGCTTTATGCTGTCAACTCAGGAAAAAAAAAGCTAGGTGTCACTGTGACCAGCTCAACAAACATAAGTATTCAGCATGTCCTCATCCACCCTCTCTTGTCCTGCTGCCATTTCCCTTTACACATGGGCTATGTTCAGTGACCTGACTATGAGCAGTGTTGAAGCTCTGGGGAAGAAGATGAGATTTTAATGAGAGGAGTGGGGTTAGTGTTTATATTACAATAGCAATGAAAGGCTCTCATGAGATCAGAGGCCCTGTCATGATAGGATTTGTCTCTTGTTTGAAAAAAAAAAAGGCAAGCAGATAATAATTTGGCTTTGTAATCCAACTGATCTGGAATTTGGGAAGCCTGTATCCTCACGCATAAGAAATCAAGTATTTGGGTTTTGAACAACAGAGGGGAGCAAAATGAGAACTGCAGCCCTCACCTCTTGCCTGCTAGTCCAGCTCTAGTATTGCAAGACCCATCTGCATCTTGGGAAGCTTTTACATTGGTATTTGAATACAGAAAAAGAGTAAGATGGTGTTTTTCTATACTGTCTCCTATTTCCAAAAGACTGTAAATCTGTATGTAGTCAGGGTATATTTTTATACAATGAAATGAAACTCTAACAGTGGTTATAGTAAATGTTAGGGGCTACAAGGCTCCTTTCCTCTGATGAGGTAACTCCTCTAGGGGATTTTCAAGCGTTTAAATCTGGCCCGTTCCAGACACAGTGTCAGTCAGGCATCAGTCTGGATACCTAGCCAAAGCATCCAAAAATAGAGAGTCCTACTTCTTCATCTAAAGGCATGTGTTGTTTGGTGGTTTGTGGGTGGGTTTTGGTGTTGTGTTTTTTTGGTTTTTTTTTTGCTTTAAGTAGAAACTTTGAAGAATCCCTGGGAAATCCCAACTTAAAAGAAAAGAAAAAGGCAAAACGTTGGAGTATGAATGTGGAGGTGTATCATGGCTCTGTTCCACAGCCTTTGTCTTTCTAATTTTTTACTTTCCATTCCTATATCTGCTTTAGCATTTGTGTCACCATCTTTTCTATGGTTATCCCATCTTCTCTGATGCATCTCTCTCTGCTCTGTAACACAGCTGCTTGTACCCTTCCCACCAGCTGCAAGGACATTTATCTTTGTCCATAGCCTCAGGTTGTTCTTTATCAGATTTACCCTCAAGGCCATCCCATGGAGTATAAAGAGTGCTTTTGTCTACATTCAGCAACAAAAAAAAATGAGACTCAGAAGAGCAAAGGGGTTTGAGTAGGAGCCACCCAGCAAGTGTTTGCTTGGTTTGACCAGCCCCTAAGACCAGGGGTACTTAGTCACTTAAGAGCTGGGTAACCTTCCTCTAGATGTTCAGTGGGTTTTTTCTTCACTGAAATTTTTTCCATCATACTAACAATGCTAAAGTGAAAAGAAGGATCATTTCCTTGCAGTGGGCTGGTTCCTGCTCCTGACTGACCTGTGCCTCTGGAAATGGGACACAGATGCACCTGAGGGCATAACTAGGGTCCTTGAGATCTGGGCACTGGGTGAGTTTCCAAAGGACATTGACCTGTCACAGTAGAGAGTAGTCCTGCTCTGGGTTTCCCTGGGCTTGATCTTGATGCTGCAGTGAGTTTTTGATGGTGCCTGAATGTGGCTGGTGGGCGAGGTTTGCTGAGGCAGAGTGCCGCAGGAGGATGCTGCCGTGGGGCCAGTTGTGCTGGCACCTGTGAGGAGGCCCGGCTGGCTGTTGTTTGCTATTCCCTGCACACACTCAGGGAGCCTCGTGCACTAAGTGACATCAAGGCTCATTATTTTCATCAGATGCCACATTTGTAACCTGTTACCAAGTAAATTGTGATAAAATAGACTGGAGCAGCCCAGAGTCTGACACTCTGTGCTGAGATGGCTGCTGTGTGCACAGCAGGCAGGTACAGAGCTTTACAGGACTGCTGGCTTCAGCATCCTAAAGGAGCAGGGAGCTCTCATGGATAGCAGAGAGTTCAGGTCAGAATCCGCTTATGATGCATCTTTTTTGCAGACACTGTGTGCTTGGGATGAGGGTGAACTATGTCCTTCCAGTGGTTCTAGGAGGTATCTTTTACCTCCCTCCTTCTTCTTGCTAATGGGGAAACTGAGACAAAGGAAAAAGAAGTGATTCACCCAATGTCACATAGTAAATCTACAGCTTCGTATTGTAGTTCTTCCCCCTGTGCTTGGAGCCAAGAATGGGTCCCTCACAAGTTACAGTCCAAATGGTAGGGTGAACAGCAATGTATCTGCAGTTTTCACATTTTCTTTGCCCCAGGCTGGAGTCCAGATGATGTGTGTGACTTGCAATGGCATCTGAGAGCACAGGAAAAAAACCTAGCTTATTACTGGAATTTAGTTTTCTGTCTTTAAAGATTCTTAAGGTCTGCCCAGGATGTTCAGGTTTTTGAAGAGGAGCTGTGTGTGTTTCTGTACTGGGAGGTACCAATTGTTTCTGTTGCTTTGTCCTCCCAAGCCTCTGCCTGCTCCACAGGCAGAGACAAATATATTTGCCCTACAAAATATTATGAAGCTGTATTAGGTAATACTTCAGTTTGTATGTGGAGAAACTGAGGCAAATGGGAAGCTAATACATTTCTGCAAGGACTCTGCTGTGCCCTTGAGAGTTAGAAAGCTCAGAGCAGGAGTCTCTTCAGAGCTCCCCCCACTCTGCAAGATTTCTAGCCTGTTTCTGACATACACAGAAGAACATGCTGTGATTTTAAGGAATAAATGGGACCTTTAGTGGAGATCAAATCTTCCAGTGCTGTGCATGTACAGAATTGAACTAACACACTTTATTTGGCTTCTAAATAAATATGTTTTTACAGAATTAATAGATGCTGAATAGCAAATACTAAAATGCTTCACATGTGAACAGTATGCGTTACTTGTGGTGCTGCAGTGGAACAAGCTGGAGGTAGTCATAATGATAGTTGTAAATACAGAGTTTCTTGGGAATTGAAGGTATTCTGTGATCCATAATAGTTTGAGAAGTTTGGCTAAACAAGAATGAAGCAATTTTAATAGCAATGTAAATGTTTCACTTTGGCAAAATTAACATGGTATTGATTTTAGAGCCTTTCTGTGTTCTGGTGCTTTACAAATAGAAGAAAATGTTAAAGTGAAAATGTTTTCAATAGAAGTATAAACATTTATCAGAAAATAATCTGTAAATATTTGCTTCCTGGTTTTTAGTTAAAAATACCTCTGGCATAGCTAAATTATGAAATACTTTATTGATATGAAAGTTATATTGTGGGGCAGAGGGGGAGTGCATGAACATTTTTTCTAACTTTAGCTTTGTGCATCTGGACTCTGGTTACCAGCTAACCAGCTCTTTACTGCAGCACTTCTTTAATGCCTACTGATCCTTTATAAATATAATAGAAGGTGTGCTCTACTCTGCCCCAAAGGTCTTACAATTTAAATTGGCAGTTCAGAAGAATTATCTCCCTATTTCAGGAACTGGAGCATAGCAAGATCAGTGATTTGCTCAAGGTGACATGGAATGTACAAAAAAACAGCACCAGCTTGTTCCACTGTCCAGTTGAAATCCACCCTCCAAGTTACCCCTCACTTTGGGAGCACTCTGACACCTGAGCTGCCTGGCTTTACTGCCCTAAGGCATGAGGTGTGGACATGGCCAGTGGCTGGGCATGGGAGTAGCCGGCCAGCTCTGCTGCAGCTGTCACTGCTCTTTGCTGACAGTTGCTGTAATCCATGGTGCCTGCTTTTATGGTGCTAATTAATCTCTTTTAATTAATGAAATCCTTCTACTTCATGTTCCTCCCCTTTTCCTCTTTGCCTCTCTTCAGCTTCCACAGCTGAAACCTACAGTCCTCCTTGAGCAGAGGCTGATAAAATCTCCAGCCTCTAAACATCTCTGTGTACTCATCTGTGGCAGTGCTGGTAGCTCCATCTGCTTTCCTCCTTTGGTGCGGTAGCAGCTTAATCTTCATGGCCTGTTATCTTTGAAGCACACTTGATTTCTCAAAAGAAAAACAGCTAAGCATTTTAGCACCCGCTGCTTTCCTTCATAGGCTGCTACATGTCATGGCTGTTTAATCATGGCCTGAGCTTGCAAACACTGTGTATGTATAAAACTATTGAATAAATCTATTGAATAGACTTATGGGCTTGATTGGGACAACACATCCAGATAATATTGCTTGCCTGCATCTCTGCACTCCAGGACTGTTTATCTTCTTTCTTTTCATCCCTTAAGTCCTACTCATAACCTTTCCTCTCTTCTCCGGGCACAGAGTCTAGTTCTTGCCCTTGTGCTATGCAACTTATTATTCCATGTCAGGTAAATCCACAAGCAGAAAAAAGGCTTGGGAACTGCAGGACTGAGTGTAACCAGGCTGTCCACCAAGTTATCATTTCTGATATTCCTGAAAAAGCAAGGACCAGAGCCCACTGCATAAGTAGTAACACACAACAAAATATCGTCCTCATTCTGAAGGACATTCAGTTCATCTTGGGACACAGACCCCATTTCTGGACTCACAGATATATGTCACTGCTTGGCTGAAAGGTGATAGAAAATTCTAGGGAGCAGAGCCACCAGCATTACAAAAGAAAGTTTCCATACTTCTGCACATCCTACTGCTAATCACACCATAATCTTCCCCTTTGTAAACCCTGCCAGATAGTTCTCTGTTTACATTTTTTTCATCAGCTTCTTTACCTCTCTCAATATCTAAATTTACAATGCCTTTTCTCCAACTCACGCTGCTGATTTACATACAAAAGAGTGATCAGCTGTGGGAAGAACAGTCTAGCGAATCAAATAATAAGTGACATTAAGTGGCATCTAAATGACATTACTTCGATTCTCTGCTGAGCTATGAGTTGCAGTGTGACCATGCACACAGTAATTAATTCCTATGCCTCAGGTCCCCAGCTGTAAAATGGGCAAGGTTCTGAGTTCCTGGGAAGTCCTGTGTTACTCTGGAGCCAAAGTGAGCAGTGCCTGTGCGGAACTGAGAAACCATGGTGGTGGGATCCATTCAAACATGTCCTTAGAAAGCTGCTAGAAAGGCAGTTACTGTGAGTGGAAAGAATTATATTGTGTCTTGTTTATATGACAGAGCAATGCTTTTACATGAAACAAGGACTGCATAGGGACCCTCTAGTTATATTAACTTTTGCTTTTTTTCTGTTCATCCCCATCCTTTTGTGTCATAACATACAAATGGTTCAGTGAAAGGTAGAATTGCAGATTGACTCCTTAGCACAGTAGAGGTCCAGCCCCAAAAAGCAGTATAGGGAGATATAGTGAAATCAGAAAAACTTCCATGGCTTATATATAATTTTACAGTTTAGTCAGAGAGAGAGAAAGAGACAAGAGATAAAAAGCATGTTTAAAGAGTGATCATAGGAAAGTGACTGTAAAAGAACCCAAGCAAAATCAAATAAAAAATTCTCTGTCTTGCTGAATGCACACTATGATTCTCACTTTCCTCATGGACTTACAGGTGTAAATACAGAATTGTTCTGTTAAAGTCAACAAGAATAAAATAATTTTCAGTTTATGTTTTCCATGTACTTGAACAAAATCAGATCACTTGCTGTAGCCTCAAGTCACTATTACACCAGAAACTGTAAATACCCTACGAAAGGCATATGCTTTTTATCAGTAAAGGACTAGATCCTTTTCCTGGTTGGACTGATGTATATCACAGATGATCTTTTTCAGGTCAGGGTGAACCCTGACAGGCTGAATAAAGCCTGATCAAGATGCAGAATTACCTGGAAAATGAAGGGAGTAATAGGGAGACCACAGAGACTTGGAAAAAGTTCCTGTCATCATCTTCTCTCATGACTGCACACAAAAGGTCTACCCCTACTCTTAGACTGTCCCAAAAATACACCCTAAGCATCCGTTGCAGAGACCTTTGCCTCTGGATCAGGGGCAATTTCAGCCAAGCAGTGAGGTGGACATATACTGACCTTTTCTCCCCAAGGACAATCTCATCCATCCTTGAAAGGACACCTGAGGAGCAGCGTGCAGTCTCGTGCTCCACCATGCTTCTCAAGTGGTAAATGAGTAGCGCAGAGAGAGACTGTGGGATCTCCACTGACACCAAACATGTCACTGAGCTGCCAATACAATGGGAGCTGGGAGAGCTGCTGGCCTAGGATCAGATGTCAGGGAGAAGTGGCAGGAGGTGAGAAGTGCCAGGAATACTGCTTCCCAGCTGGCTCTGGAAACAGTTTATGCCTGTGTCCATCTGCACTCAGATCAAAGCCTCCCTGAATTATTCAGGTGCTCTTTGAAAATTCTCATCATGCAGAAAGTGAAGGCAGCTTGGCTTTACTTGCTGGAAAACAAGCACTCATTGTAAGCTCCAGGGCCAAACCAAGGTTCCTCTGCTCACACAATGACAGCAGCTCCTCCCACCTTTATGGCAGAGTTCTCTCCTCTTGTTACACCAGGTTCTTACATATATGTCTCAAATGTGTGGGCCCTCAGTCCTTGCAGGCTTCAGTAGGTACTTTGCATCTAATTCAGCCCAGCCTTGCAGTCCTCATCCTGCCTTCTCCAGTGTCTTGAGAATGTGGAAATACATGTGCTTAAGAGCAACTACTGGCAAACTCACCTGGATGGTGTTGAGTGCTTCCAGCTGTATCAGTGAGAAGAACGTCCAGTTCAGCCTAAAAAAAATATAAGATAGCAAAAACTTGAGATTCCCAGGAGGGCAAGGGCAGCATGTGATCTTTTGTGCTGTGATGCTGCAAACACTGTTGGAGTAATTGGGCCTCGACATTGGGCCCCACACTCTGAGAGCAGCAGCACACAGGAGCTTAAAATAAAAAAAATGTCCTGAGAAGGATGAGATGGGGTCAGAGCTCTCTGCTGTCCTTTAAGCTACCAATAACAACTTCTTCTGGGGAGTGAGTCCAACCCTCCTTTTATTAGAAGAGCTATTTTGGTGTTATGGGCAGATGCAGCTGTCTTACAAGGAGGGACTATGTACAGTCTTCATATTGCTTTCTGTGTATTAAGCCCTCTGCATATCCAAGGCTGGGATGACTCCAGCATTATAAACTGTGATGTCTTTGTAATATTTTAGTTGCATATTTTCTTTCAAATGTCAACAGTAGGAGGCAAATTATTACACTGAAAAGTAACTTTCATTTTAGAATGGTGCTTTACTAGCCATGTAGCTGAAAGGTGAAGGGGTTAAAAGGAAGATGGAAACCCTCAGTTGTCCCTGTAATTTTTTGCTTTTGGGCTTTTAAGGCTGTTTTCTGACTTGCTGAACACTTGCAGCTAGCAAGCCCCATTACTAGAAAGCTTATCAGCCAAATACCACTTTTCATCCTCTGCAATTGAGTAAGTTCACAGCCTGCAGAGTCAGGCTGTTCTTACAAGAAAAGGTATCAGCAGTAGTAGTGCTCATGATAGTCCACACAGATCTCCTAGAATCACAGGACTCTTTTCCCTGATTGTCAGTATTAGTTATATTGAAAAGTCTGTGTCCTTGATGTGCGTAAGTGTGGATGATGATGGTCTGTACCCTCTGAAACCCCCAGACTCCTCCTCATAAGTCATTATCAGCTGCATCACAGTGTAATTCCCCAATAGACAGTGAAGCGGTTTAACACCTTCAACTAGGAACTGATGACCTGTTGTGTTTTAGCTTAGGCAAGTGAGTTGCCACATACTGCCAGAAGATACTTTCAGGACAAATGCGTGCTACAGAGAGGAAGGGACTGTGCAGAATGATGTCCACAGGAAAGCTGCAGTGCAGGGACACACTAACTGAATTTTTTGACTGGCAGAGAGAGTTCCTTGAGGCCGAAGTATCAAGCAAACTTATAACAGCAAAATACAGGGTGCTCCTATAATAGAGATGTCTCTTGGATTAAGCAAATGGAAGTCCAAAATATCCTTTCGTACACAGAATGAAATCTTTATTGCCTATCTTTCTAGACAATGAAGGCGATCAGAAGCGCCAAAGAAAATCTATCCAAGACAAAAGTAAATTTTCTGACCTGATTGTTATCAGATCCTCCACTATCAAGACTATTTCCTATCTGATTTCTTCTGTCATGCCTGCTCTGTGAAGGGGTAATTTATTTCTGGTACCAAGTAGGATTATTTTAAAATATTTATTTTTCCGTTGTTTTTGTTATTCATAGTGTAACTACCGTATCTGAGTGACATCAGCAATACTTGTAGTTTCAAGGAATTCATGATTCCTAATACAAAGAAGTTATAATCTACTGAAAATTATATTAGTCAGATGCTCCGTTCTGAATATTATCTGCAACTTGAGAGAATTAGTTTGTAATATGATCCCTTTTCTGAATATCTGAAATATGAGGTTTTTGAAGGCCAACAAATGACATTTGTATATTGAAGTTTCACTTTTTAAATTCGTTGTTTTCCCCATCGCATTTCATACGAAGTGCAGGGAAGAAGTGAACAGAACTAGCAGGGATCCCTGAGGTCATTGAGTTTGGTTTTTTTACCATTGGAAAATGACTGGGCTTTTTTGACTAATACTGTCTTGTAATGATTATAAAAATTGAAGGGAGTGGTTACTGTTTCTGCATGCATGCTAATACTTGCCCCACAGGCAGCTACCTAAGAGTCAGTGGTAAAGATTATTGCAGACTGTACATCCTGCAGATAAGCTAAAATCATCTTTGCCCATGTAAATTACTCATTAGATGAAATAAAAGATTCTCTTCCTTTTCTTATGTGGAATTAAGGAACAGAAAACATTTTTTCATCTAAATTTCTCTATAAAATGTTGGTTATTAGCAACAAACAGATGCTAAAAAGCACACTTAAAGCCTGATTGAGAAACACTACCATGGTTGGGCGTGGAAGGGATTTGTAAGGATCCCGTGTGACTTAAGTAGTCCTTTGTCAAATGAGCTTCCTGATCAGACTGTATCTTCCACCACACACCAGCGTTTACCTATTACTGAGTAATTACTGAGAGAGTGGAGCCGTAAATATAGATAAATATGTAGATACAGATTGCCATTAGATCAGATGTTTGTTTCCTGTCTTTTGTTGTTCAAGATACACTCTTTAGAGATATTGTTGTCTCAAGGACAGGATAGATCTCTCTCCCCAGCTTGTATAGAACACCTCTCTCTTAAGGAAATTGACACAGTTATTCCAATTTGTCAGCTGGCCTGTGATGCTATAAGGTGGTTGTGGAATTGTAGTCTTGGAAGATTGCCTTTGAGATAGGGATGGGTAAAAGGAAGCAGCCTAGTACAGCCCTCCAAGGTGTCCTCCAAGCCTTGGAAGGATCTGACGGTAGCTCCAAATTAGGAGAGTATGTTTTTGTATTTTGTGTTATTTAACTAAATCTAATATGCCATCTGATGTGCTGGAGGGTCTCTGTGTATCTAAATGCTAGGTGTGTTCTCCCCTCTGTGTACTGTGATAGGCAGGGCAAGGATTTCTGGCCTCTTTAAACTGAACCATGATGGGGTTGGGAGAGGTAAAAGCAACAGCTTTTTGCCAAGATACAACTGCATTGGTTCACCAACTCGGACTTTTGCTGTGGTGTCCATATTGTGCTGATAAGAATGAAGAGACAGGTGTTTATTTGGAGAGAAGTCTGCAGAAGAAATGCACTTAAGCCTTGTTCTTGAATATTCCCAATGGTTAGGAAAATCCAGACCAGGAATCCAAAACTTTGAAGTAGAAGAAGCTCTGTTTCTTCAGGCATCAGATGAAATAATATTGCAGAATAGTCTGACTTGGAACGGACTCACAATGATCATTAAGTCCAGCTCTGGAGTGAATGGCCCATATAGAGTTTGAGGCCACAATCTTGGCATTATTAGCACCTTGCTCTAACCAGCTGAGATAATCTCAGGGTCAGCTGGAAGGGTCCAACAGTGCAGCTCTTTGCTGGACATCAAGTGTGAAGGAAGAGTTGTTTCCTCTTGAGCAGGGTATTTGAATGAGCAGAGCTGCTAGTGAGAGGTCTAAAATCTGCAATGCAGTATCACCACTCCCAGGATTTCTTCATGTTTTTAAGCTGTCTAATGGGGGATGAAAATTTGGTTCTACTGGCCCAATTGCAAAATACATGTTCTGTTAGATTAAACCAGAATGCATCCCATTGTTTTATAAGCAGACAAGAAAATGTAAAGGGTGGCCCATGCATCATCTGTAAATCTATACCATGTGGTAGAGACATATGTCTGTCTCTTATTTAAAGGTCGGAGGTATATTTCGGGGCCTGGCTTGATGTTTTTCTGTGAGAGAATTGAGTCTTTTCAAATCCTAAAGCCACAGCAGGGTGAAGAGCAAAATGGGGTGGTGGAGGACTGGAGTGGACTGTATTGGGAGGCTGTGTACCTTTGTTGTTGTTCTTAAAAACAGGCCAGACAAAATGGTTTAGTACTTTAATGGTGGTTGATCCTGCCTTGGCAAAGGCGTGGTCTTGTCAATCTCCTACGGTCAACTTCAGCCTTATTTTCTGTAATTTTGTGAAAGGATAGAATTGTTGTTGTTGTTATTATTATTTCTGTTACTACCGTTTGAGGAGCACTTCTTAGAGATTGGGTGTTGCCTGGTGCTGTACTTGTATGTGAGAGAAGGATGGTCTTGCCCTCGAGAGTTTACAAATATGAGCCAAGAAGCAATGGCTAGTACGGACAGCTGAGGGAATACAGCAAGGAGCAATGAGACGCTATTGATCAGCAGGATAGGCAGTGCTCATAATACATCAGCAGCCTAACTGCTGTCAGACTTTTGCAGGCATCATGGCTAAGGAGAGTTTGAAGGAGGATAATGAGGAAGCTTTGCAAATGAAATCTCCAGGCTCCCACCATCCCTGCTCCAGAGCTGTGCAGCAGCAGGATAATGGTTTGCCTCCCATTTCTGACTGTTCTTGTGTCCCCACCTGCCGCTGCCCGCTCTCACTGAGGGCACAAGTGGTCCTCTTCCAAACTTGCTTCTACCCTGTATTGTAGCAGGGTGGCAGCAGATGGAGCCAGAAAAAGGCCTGGCCCTCTATCTTACATGCTGTGGGATCTCTTCCAGTGACAAGAAGTAAAGTTGATGAGTCTGTATCGAGACAGTGAAGTGACCCCCGTGCTGCTCCACATAATTAATAAATAAAGCACTGGGGGAGTTTTTGCCATGCCGGCTGCTATGACAGGGCTGTCTACGGTGCACTTAAGCATTAAATGACCAATGTCTGTCAGACTATCTCCCCAAGCCTCTCTCTCTCTCTCACACACACACACACGCACACACAAAGCTATCTTCCTCGCTCCCTGCACTTAGAGTTTTTCAGCAACTGATGGCTCCTGGTTCATTTCTGTGGAATTAATTGGTCCCTGAATGAATTCTGTTGACAGGGCAATTTATCATGTGTTTGGGTTGACAGTGTTGGATACCGGTAAAGGGGGGGAGTGGTGTGTAAGTAGGATGAGGGGAGATGGACAGGATGGGGGTGGGTGGGAGGGTGAAGAAGAGGAGGAGTAGAAGAAAGAAGAGGTGGAGGAGGAGATTGCTTAAAAAATAGAATGAAAGACAGAAGAAAAATTCTATTCCTCTTTGGCACTCTTCGTTACAACTCAGTGCAATGGATAATGCACAAGAAGGATTGGGAGAAGAAAGGGAGAGGAAGGGAGTGCCACTTGTCTTGTAATGGGAGTCACGATGCTGCTTTTCCACAATTTGCACCATGTCTTGGGAGGAAAAAAAAGGAAGGAAAAACCCCAACAATAAAAGCTCACAGTTGTTCTGTGGTGTCTCTGGGGCTCAGCCAGAAGCCTCCACCTGTAATGCCTACATCTCTATTTCCCTCTCATACCAAAGTGAGTGGGAAGCTAGTGTCACATCTGGTTAACCCTCAAAACCCTGACAGGTGCCCAAATACTGTTTCAGTAGGTACTGAGTGATGTCTAGCACCTCGTGATGCATTGGTATCTGTTGTTGTCAGGGACATTCAAGAAGGAATCACATCTTGCAGAACAAATTCTGTGATTTGTGTTCCCAGTTTTCTTCCCGTATGGGTCAGAAAGGAGTCCCATATATGCCACTGATGATCCCAGGTTACATCATTTCACATTGTCCAAGATTGAGACAATGCAGGACTTCCCAATATAATTAAAATTACATCATCATTATATTTTCATTAAAATGTCATGACTCTGGCATATGGATTCAAGTTTCTAGTCAGAGCAATGTAGATGATCATTTTAGTGCTTTTGACTTCACAACTTCTGAATGCAGAAGAGTGAGTATGCATGCACATGTGTGCGCTACAGCATGGATAATGTTAAAGCCAACCAAAGACACAAGGAAATTCTATTTGGGTGCAACAAAAGTATTTGAATAAATATTAAATGGATTTTTAAATTATGTATCTTCTAGGAATCTTTGAGTGTCCTAAAGAGATGTACTTGGTCAGTGGGAGATAGGTCTGGGAAATGTTGGTTGTATGCATGGGTACAGGACAGCCTTCATTATCTTCACCTCAGTCTCCTCCCATGGATTTCTCTCCATTGTGAGTGGGATGTATCAAAATACTCAATGCTGAGATCGGTGGAAGAGCTATCAGTAGCTTTTCTGCTCATCTCACTGCAAGCAGCATTAAGTTAGAGCTCAGCATTTCTGAAACGGCCATCCAGAGGCTTTAGCTGCAGGCTAGCGGGGCCTGTCTTGGTTTTGGAGCACTGTGGCTCAGTTTACCAGCATCCCGTCATCTTTATCTTGGGACCCAAGGTTTCATCAGTCCAGCTGTCAAAATGAGTGCCCATATCATAAACAGCCTGGAGACAGAACTGAATTTGAGCGGCAAGCCCCAAACTGGGGGTGGTAAAACACAACAGTGTGTGGTAGATGGTCTCTCTCTAATTTTGTACAGTCATACTAAATGCAAACACAAATATAATTCTCATCTGGTAAAAACGATGCAACTGAGCTTTGAGGAGACCGATTGCTTGTTTATGGTTGTTCTGCATTGTTGTTTTTACCCTGGGTTGGGTCAAGCCTCTAGACTGCATCCTGCTGGACAACATATGAGCATCAGGACTTCCAGCGTGCTAAACCAGAGTAGGTTGGGTGAGGAGATGTAGGAAGCCAGCAGCTGTCATAGTAAAACTGCAAAGGATGTGAGACAGTCTTTTTGTAGAGCCCCCAAGTTTTCTGCCAGTTAGAAAGCCATTTAAAGTTACTGTGCTAAGAGCAACTGTACAAGAAAGAACATAGGAGTTGCCTCTTTTATCTAGAGTGACTCCACACACAGATATAAAGTCTAAATTCAGGTTATTTATAAAGGGATTTTTTTCCTAATTAAAAGTAAGATTAGCAGTATTATAGTTTATAAATATGAACAAAAATAAAGGACATATAGTTTGGTAGCAAAGAATTCTGCAACATAGTTTGATCACAGTTTAGTATCTGAGAAGTTCCAGCACCTATAAGTTGATACCAGGTAAATTCAACCAGAAAAAATGTGCATATTTCCAACAGTGCAGGTAATCAGCTGTCAAAATATTACAGTTAGGGTTCACTATTTTCCAGCACGTGAATCTTTACAGTTGGTAGCAAATGTTCCTCAGAAACAGGTTCTTCTACTTCAACTCCAGCTATTGGACCCACAGCAGGAATTAATTCAGAACAGCCTTATGGGTATCTCATATCAGAGGCCAGACAAGATGATCACAGTGCAATAGGAGTCTCCTCTGGGGTAGCTGTGGCAATGAACTTGAAAACAGCTATCTTAAAAGTCAGTGCCTGATTCCAGTTTCACTTGCACACTGTTTACATGAATGTAACTCTTTTGACTTTGGAGGGCTGACTGACAGTGGTGCATGCAGAAGGCAAATCAAGCTTCTGAGAAAAATGGTTATGATCAGGCTGTCCTGAGCCAGTGAGGTGAACATGACATAGGACACATTAAAGGATTAAACCAGCATATTTTCTCCTATAACACTGAATCTTTGAGACAGAAACATAAACAATTTTATTAAAAAATTACCCTAAAAATTGAAAAGAGAGAGTAAAACCTGAAACAATACAAATCTTTCTGCATTGTGAAATACAGATGAGAAAACTCCTGTTGCTGAAGAGGCAATGATTCAAAACTGAACTCTGCATAAAATAGTGGAGACAAAATGAACCAAAATAAGCTCCAAGAGGGATGCATTTAGAACTAACCAGGATATAACAGGTAGTTAAAGTAGCAAGACAAATTACTTAAAATTATTCAATATGCAGCTCCTGCAGCAGGACCCATGATTGGAAATGTAAGCCAAAGTTGCAGGCTGTTTCCTCCCTTTTAGTGGTATTTCTGTGGATTTAGGAGCATAGGATTTGTAAGACAGGCTCATGTTTTGCCTGGTCGACCATCTCTAGTAGTAGTCTCAACAAATTCTTTACAGCAAGGTAGAACTGTGCAATGGGCAGACACAGAACCTCCTGCAGTTTTTTGTGAGCTCAGATAATCTGCAGAATGCTTGTTGAGTGTTCATAACCCTGCATTTTTTTTCTGCTTATAAAACTGTCCAGTCTTTTCTGGAATCTTGGTAACTTCCTGTGGCTACAAATTCAGTTGGTCAAAATACAAACTGTTGGGAAAAATTTTAATCAGCTTTTAATTTGCTGCTTTGTAATTTAATAAATTGCTATCTTTTTCTTGTGTTCTTGTTACCTGCAGAGTTTGGCTCTGCTAAGGAAGCTTGTGGCTTATCTTCTGGGGAGTGTTCAGGAACCATTTTGATGAATTCCAATTAAGAGTCTTTCTGACACGAGGGGATGCAGAGGTCAAAGAATGCCCTGAGCAGCACAGCAACAGACCATGTGGAGCACAGATAAAGGTAAGAAAATGTCATGATTGTAAAATTGAACAGAAGATTCCTGAAGACATGAAAAGCATTTGAATTTGGAAGGATTTTTGAGTGAATAGTGTAGCTAAGATTTCTGCCTGGAGCCCTGAAGAACTATGTAAAGATTCTTGTATACATGGTGGAGAAAGTAATAACAATGCCATGCCTCATTTGTGTAGTGACTAATCTGGAATGGAGGATTACAGAAAGTTGTAGATGGTCTAATCAGAAACAAGAGGTTTTTATTCATGTGTGACTTGTAAGGAAGAATTATTGTCGTTGCTTGAAGATGAGAGATCCCTGAGTGCCTTCTGGTGTGCTTTTGATTCAAGCAGGAGATGGCAGTGGTCTGCATAGCAATTTGTCTTTAAGCAACTCTGTTTATGGCTAGTAAAATGAAATTCAGGGGACTAACTTCATGGCCAAGTGGATACTCAGTCAGGAACAGAACTTACATATTCTCACTGACATTTGTGGAGTCAATCTCTGTCCTTAGCACAGCACAGGTAACCTGTCATACCAATATTGCAGTCTTAACTGAGCTTGATAGAAACTCTCCAATGAGTCTGAGTTAACCACAGTGTAGATGAACATCCTGCAGGATTGAGAAAAGGTACAGAAAGGACAAAAAGGCAAAATCTCATTGCTCAAATTGAGAACCATAGCCAATTGTATATACAAGTTGGTTGCTGTCTATATCATGTATTTTCAAAGACTGGAGTCATGCCTGAATTCACAGCAGAAACTTCTGTGAGTAGCAGTCTGCTACTTTGGCAGCCCAGAGAGTAGCATGAAGGAGTTCTTCTGCACTGTGTTTATTCAAGGGACATGAAGTCCTCCATGGAGGAGGTATAGCTGGTGCTTTTGGTTTTAAACTGTTTCCCCTCCCCCTTCTAACAACCATTTTCTTCCCTCTTTGGCTTCTTCAGTCTGGGCTGTATCTTAGGTGACTTGTTCAGCATTTAAATAAGAGGTTGACAAAAGCTCATTTCAGGGGAAAATACAATACAGTAGGGATAGATGGCAGAAACTATATCTTATTATTTTGGCCCTGCTAACCAGAACTAGAATCTTGCCTTTTTTTTTTTCAAGGTTGATCAGTTTAGGAGCAAGCCATATTAGACAGACTGCCCGCTAGTTTTGGGTGCCTAAGGAGAAATAGTGTCAGGAAAAACCTTTTCTGTCTTTGCTAAGAAAACCAGATGATCAGGGGCTTACAGATTTACCATGCTTTGAAATAGGGTTAATGGGACAAAGTGAGAGGATGTGAATCACAACACTTACGTCTGAAGAGAAGGAGCATAAGGAAGTTCTTGCACCTGTATGATTGTTGTCAGTATGTATCTCCTCTGGTAGCAGCATGGGGTATTTCAAACTGAGTGTCTGTTTTGGCAAATTAAGAACTGTTCTGGAGCATAAACCAAACCCACCAGTCTAAGCTTCCAGCTGCCTTCTGAGGCTTTCACTTGGCCATTTAACATGGGCTCTGATGCTCACTGTTAACATACACAGATAGATATATATTGCACAAAAAACACATGTTCTGTGTATAAGCAACCAAATAACCCAGGCTCAACTTTTCTGTGTTCTGAGTGGTTGTGCAAGGGAAGAGATACAACAAAGCCTTAGTTTTCCTCAATCAAAACCTCTGTAGTTCAGAGATAACGAAAAAACCCCTAGTACCCTTGCCAATATATGACTAACTTAGAAGGAAAGACTCCAAAAAGCCTTCCAGTCACCTTAGAATGGAACACAAAAATTACGAGGCCCAGCCCTGTGATATGACCATGGAAACATTTTCCTTTCCCTCCAGACTCTGTGCCAAGGGTCTCAAATATTCTGGTGTCTCCCTCTCTTCTGAGGGAATGAATTATGTCTGTGCTTCGGCTCAGCTTGAGAATGCAAACAGGTCTCAAGGTCTCAGAGCAAATAATTTTTTGTTTGTTTTTTTTTTTAGTTTTGTTGTATTATCCAAGCAAAAAAAAAAGAAGATGTAAAACACAGGAATAAACAAACAATAATGAGTCAAAATAGGCAATCCATACTCAAAGATAAAGCTAGTAAGGCACATTTGACAATACTGGAGATATTGATAAAGACTGTGACAACTTTCCGGAATCAAAGACTGTTCTGAGTTACTTTTAGTTTTGTTTCCACTCTCTCTCCCCTCTTTTGGTGGGAACTTCCCATCTGGCACTATGAGCCAGAGCAGGATTTTCCAGGAAGTCAGTAATTTTAGAGAACTCACCTCCAAAGAGAAGAAATGTTCAGCATCACCTGGATGTCTCACAACAACAGTGTTTTGTGGCCTTTTCCCCAAATATATTTTGTTGTTAAAAGTTTATTTTGTGGGACCTCTTTGAGACTTCTGGAGTGGGCCAGGAGCCCACTATGTTACCTGCTGTGCAAACACAAAGCAGCAAGAGAATTTCTGCTGCAGACAGTAATATCTAAATCTAGTGAGAGTTATCAGCTGATACAGACAGAAGGGGGGCACAATGAAATAGCTGTAGCACAGGGTATAATTTAAGTTTGTTCTAATTTATATGAAAAGAAGTTGAATGTGAATATATAATCTAGGTGGTAGAAAAACAGGGTGAGATTTTTCCTAATCAACCTAAACCCCAGAATTTTCAAAGAAGAGCAAGTTAAAAATAAATTAATTAATTTAAGCTAAGGTCTGAGTAGATAGAGGAAAAAAACGATGGATAGATTTTCAGGAATCTTTAACAAAAAAATTCAAGAAAGCTAAAACTCAGTGTATAATGTGCAACTGGGTGTCCGAAGACTTTTCAAAGTCTTGTAGTAAAAATACCGAACTGTACATATTTACATACCTAGCTCACATTTGGACCCTTTAAAAGAGCTGGTCACAACTGCAGAAACTGAGCCTTTGGAATATTTTGACAAAGATGAAACCAAATATCAAAATATTTTACAGTTCAGAATACTGGCCAGGTTCTTATAGTTGCTTGGTAGTGAACCTTCAAAGTAGAGTCCTGGGATGGGAATAAATCATGGAAGGAATTCCACTCCTGCATGCATCTGCAACAAAAAAAGCTGCTCATGAACGGGGAAAGTGCTGGGCTGTTGGTGATTCTGGGAAACCTGTGGTGTTTGGTTAGATCCTTGACTATGAGTTACATTTTGGAGAGCTGCTTTTGGGAATCTTGGCCAAGTGTCTCCCAAAACATTAAAATGATTGCCAGCTTTATGGCCATTCTTTGGCCTATTGTTGTGTTTCTGTGACCCCTCTGTTAGCGCTTTATTTCCACAATGCAGCATTATAACATTTCTCTTTTATTTTGTCAGTATTTTCCAATTTATCTGCGTAGACATTCTATGTATTACGTGTATGTATTCCCCTGCCAGAAAATGATGCAGCAGGTAGAAAAACCTGTGTTGAAGATTTATTACCTTTTCTTTCATTTACTTTCTGAAGAATCTCTTAAAAAAAATAGCTAGGCGAATTGACGATGGCTCCCTTTGCTTTTACCCATACTTGCATAAAGGGCAGGAGGATCCAGTGTGCTGGCAGAGCTGGTGAGATCTATATGTTGTTCATTTGCTGCCAATGATCAGGTGAGCAGCACTGAACGAGTCACTTTCCCTTTCACTTTTGTCTAATGATAAGTGGGCTGGTCAGGACAGGAAGGATGTCTTACTGTGTACAGTACATAATGCACAGAGTCATTGTCTCAGTATCTGTAGGTGATAGTAACATGGTTCGTAGTCACAGTTTGTAATGTTCCTTTCCAAGACTGCAGCCTTTGGCTATGCTACTTTGTGTACTCACTCAGTACCCTGTAATCTGCCTGCTAAAAGCAGTCTTTCAGCAGCCTTTTCAGGACCTCAAACACTAATGTACAGACTGTATTTTGACCTTATGTGTGTAGCCCAGTAAATGTGTATATGAAAGCTAACTGGTATCACCTGGTCAGTGTTTTACCAGATTCATCTCACATGAAAATTTGTACTTTGTATGCCTAGTTTGGCAAGTCTCAAACACTCAGTAAGCAAGAATAATAATATGAGCTTTAATGTCGTAAAGAGCATTTTTGCAGTTTTTAAGCTTTTTGTCCTTTATTTTTGAGCCTGTAATTGACACTGGATGGTAGAACCAAAAGAACTCACAACTGTTTTAGGGAGGCTGAGATTTCAATCTTTTATCACATATCCTCCTTGGAGCAGAAGCACAAAACTTCAATGAGGCTTGTAAGGTAATTGTGAAAAATAGTCATGTACCGTATTCTGATTTTGAGAGAACTGTTTGGCTACTGCACTGCCAGGGTAATTACAGTGATACCTGCAAACAGTGTAAGTGACATATGATGGCAGAGCTGTTCCGAGCAAAACAAAGTAGAAACAGAAAATATAGGTACCTGAGATGAGGTGCCTAAGAGGCAACATAAATTCACCATCAAGCCACAGCTCTGTGGAATAAAAAATTTCTTGATTGGTTCAATGGCAACCCTAGAGCAAGTATACAAATGAGAACACTTCAAAAACTAATTTAAAATTAGTTTTTGGAAAGCTAAAGAAAAAATTCATAAAAATTTGGCCCCCTTTTTTTGGGCAGACAGCTGAGTTCAGAATATTCCAGTGAAAACTGGACAAGCTGAGATGCCCTATGAAGTTCTGCTCTCTCTGGGGATTGTTTCCAGAGTATCATCTGCTCCTAAGTGCCAGCTCCTCTCAAGTCCCATGGTGTGAGCTATTGATTTTTGCTGCCATTTTATTTCTTGTTTTATGCCTTTATATGAAATACTTCCTTTGACATCTGAACAGTTTGCAATCCCCTTCTTTCCTAGCAGGCAGGTAGAAATACCTTCTCTGCTTCTCCTCAGTGGGTGACCAGATGAGAGTGGCACAGCAGCTTTGGGAAGGGGTTTGGAATATGTCCTGTCTCTCCTCTGTGGTGTTGTGGCTTAGTTCCCAGAGCCCCAGGGGTATGGCATGTCACACTTACTGCTCCTTCTACATCCTTTTAGCCACCAGACAACCTGCAGTTTAAGAAATCAAAGAGCTTGCTTAAGATGTGAAAAAAGCATTTCCAGAACAAAAGGCGATGCCAGTTCCTTGCTTCCCACCAGTGCTATGAGGAAGGAGCCAAGCTGCAGATTGTACTGAAAGTGAGAAGGGTAAACTCCCCCTTTCTCCTTTCCCATCCCAGCCCCAACCCAGCCCCCAATAAGGCTTCATCTCTCTGGGAATCGAGTCCCTCTGAGCGTGATGCTGAGCCAGAGGAGTGACAGGTGCCTCCTGATATGCCTAAATGAGAAGAACCAATCAGAGGAGCCTGCCCAGCTTTTGTTGTCATCTGGCTTTGCTCACGAAAGATGAGTTTGATTGACAGATGCATCAAGGTTCACAGTTTATTGGTTTTTGCAAAAGAGCCAGATCTGCCAATTTAGACAGGGGAGTGACACAAAACTTTCCATCTAAATGGACTAATTTTACCACAGGGAATTCCCAGGCAGAGCGCTCCAAGGCAGGCGCAGTCCTGTTTTATTTTTTAACAAGGACTGAATGACAAATATAAACGACAGTTCTGGGCTGACGGAACATCAGCATTTGACACTTCACAGGGGAGCGGTGAAATAAACAATAGGCAGAGAAATTGAATTAGAATCAGATGAGAGTCAGCTAGAGAGGGAGAGGAGGGCCTGATTCTCTACCAAATAATTTATTAAAAAGCAAACTGAATACTAAGTAGCTATAACATGCTCACATCCGGATTTATTAGCAAATTTAACCTACTAGCATATTATACTTGCTTGATGTTAATGGGTTGCTGGACAAAGGTGGATGATAGGGAGTGTACAAGGAGTTTCTGTTCAACATGGTGCAAACCTCTTGTGCTAATCTTACCCTGTTACTAATAGACTCTACCAAGCTAGAGAGCAAAAAGTATGACAAGTTGATTCAATTTTTCTCCTGTTCCCTCAGGCACATTGCCTGCAGAGTTCTATTCAGTCTTCCTGTATTCTGGCACTTACTGAGTTTTGGGTACCCAGCTTTGCAGCCTTGGCTCAATTCTTTTACAGCTCTTTTTTTCTCTGGGACTTTTCAAGTTCAAACCGACAATTCATGACATTTTAAGGAGAATGATTCTGTGCAGAGTCTGTCAGGAACTTTCTGAGTGTGGACCGTATCTGCTTGAGATAAAAGGTTGGCTCAGCTGGTAGCATTAGCAAGCTATTATCCTATTTCTACTCAGTTTTGACAGGGGGCTAGGCTATATAAACTTTCCTGATGGGATAGACAGCTAACTGTTAGCTAGATGTTGCTTGGTTAAAATTTGTGTTCCTGGATTTCATGTCATGTTCTGAGATTTGAAGCATTTCTAGGAAGTGATTTTAAATCTTTTTCAATTAGCAAACAGTAAGAACAAAAAGCAAGCAGTAGAAGAGTAGCTGCCTGTACAGTGCATCTATGTCCATAAGCTCACCTTTCCCAGTTACATTAAAAGCATTTTCCTTAAAAATAAACTACTGATTTTAAAAGCGTATGCTACAAACTACTGGCCTTGATGTTAGAGAAAGCAGCATGAAAATGAGGGGCTTTGGACTGATTTGCTTGGTAATGATGATTTGACTTCCATATATGAGTCTGTGAAGTATGTATGTGGAAGCTGCCTGATTAGCTAGGCACTGTAACTAACCATTGCTGGTGTATTAAGGAGGTTTAAAGGCAGTTCTGTGGTTAAAACAGGATTCTTATAGATGCTGACATGGAAAAAAAATGCTTCTTCCTTCTGTACAGAGAGATTTTCTGCCTGTGTGAAGTTTCACCATCTTCAGTCCATTCGAGTTTTCTGTGTAGGTTTTGTTTGTCTTCCTCTCAAAAGTGTTCAACAGAATGTGCTTGAAATTAGTCTCAGGTTAAAAGTCATTATAGAATCATAGAATGTTTTGGGTTGGAAGGAACCTTAAATATCATCTAGTTCCAATTCCCCTGCCATGGGCGAGGATGCCACCCTCTAGACCAGGTTGCTGAGAGCCCCATCCAACCTGGCCTTGAACATTTCCAGCGATGGAGCTATCTTCTATCAGTTTGAAAAAAAAAAAAAAAACAACACAAAACAAACCCCCTCAAAACAGTTCCTTACAGCTTTTCTTCCAATGGTCAGAAGTTCCAGGTGGTTGTGGTTTCAGAGGGTCAGCATTTGCATACAAGCTCTGGCAGCAGAAAATTAGGATGCCCATAGTAAAGATGAATGTTGCCTCCTTCCTTGAAACCTGCTACTCCCTCATAAAGGGGACTGTGGAGAACAACAAAACCAGTAAGGACGGAGGAGGTCCTTTGAATGTGTGGGGGAAAAGGAGTAGTGTGGAAAAGCCGGTAGTACCTGAGCATGGAATGTGGGGAGCTGCATGCTCGCCCCACTGTGTATAAGAAACAGGTGGGGATTTATATCTAGGAGGGTAAGAGGCAGAGAAGGAGGACGAGAGTTTACGGAGAATCCATGTGTTCCTTATGGTGGGCAACATCAGCGGTCAACGTGCCTGGGGCAGAACTGGCAAGGCACAGAAAGGGAGCTTGAAGGAAGGACATGGCTTGCAAGAAGCAGCCAAGGTTGACAAGAGGGGTTCTCCTGGTACAGGGATAAGAACCAGTGGAAAACAGTCCTTTCCAAGCTGCTACTACAGAATGAATTTGCAGGTAGGATTTTGAACTCAAAATTATCAAATATGCTTTGGATGGCACCTTCCACCAAAACGTCACACAGGAGAAAACAGGAAAAAACCCAAGTCTTTGATAAGCTTTGGTATCAGACCAGCCCTGTCAGCCTTGCCAGGAGTTACTGGGCCATTTTGAGGTCTTGTGACATTTGAGCTGCTTCCAAAAGCACTAAGCCACGAGGTCCCTGTGATGCGGTGAGATGCTTCCTTTTCACTAGAAGTAAATTTCTGACTCTTACAGAAGAAGAGGCACCATTAATAATGTAGCTGTAGATGTCTTGAGAACACTGAAACTAGAAGTCAAATGAAAGTTCTTTTGTATTTATTTTATATACATGTATATAAATATACATATATACAAAATGGTGTTATATACAAATTACATTATTTCCAATCAATCTGGTAATTTTTGCTTGTACTTGGATCATGATTTTTAAGTATCAGGTGCTTACAATACAAACTTTCTTTACTTCACTGCAGACAGCACCTGAATCATGTAAGTTAGCTGTCCTGAGGATATTTCCAGCTTTTTTCTAAAGCAGAGAAGAATTTATATATGGATTGTTTATTAGGCATATCTTCATTAACTGCTACTTTTTTAGTGAGCGAGTCCTTCCCTTAATATTTTAAAGCATTTTCCTTTGGATACAGACATCATTGTATAGATTTACTAGATTATAGTTTTCAGGATGAATTTTTTCCTTTAAAACATTGATACTGTGTTTGCAGTTCTTCCGTTTTTGCCACTCCCCAGGTCCTTACAGTTTTTCAGTACTGATTGTGTGTCCAGTAAATTCATCTGCCGCCTAAATGAATACCTTCATATGTGTATTATTTTTTCTTGTCTATACTCATTAAAGAGTGTATTTATTTTTAAAGAAGGTTGTCATCATCTCAGAATGTTCAAACTTTTCTTTATTTTTCTTGTCCAAGTAATCATAAAGAGGATTTCTTTACTTAGTGTTGCATGAACCCTTACAATATAATTTTCCTCATTAGGAAACAGACTGTGGTGCTCCTTTTAATTTTATCACATAACATTTTCACACTGAGAACTCCCATTGATTATGCAGGATTATTAAAGGAACATAATACTAGTTTGAATGGTGGAAATAGCTCTTTCATGCAAGTATTTATTTTTGCAAGATATATAAGTTCTTGAAAGTTGCAAAAGTTTTGCTGTAGTTCTACTGCCAGTTATGGAGACTTACACAGGAATGTCAGGGTGAAGATCTCTGGGCTGTATTTTGTGATACAAATGAGATAATCATGCCAGTTTCTAAATAATTCTTGTAAGATTATTTTACCAAGATGAATTTTGAAAATCCATTTAGTGTTCATCTGACGCACCTATCTGATGATTCTTAGTCTGTCTTTCACTTCTGACAGAGAATGTACATTAATAATTTCCTTTGATTCCAGTCAATTCAACATTTAGGATTCAATTTGCTGTTTGATTCTTATCACCTAAACTTTGGTAGAGGAAGAGAATTCTGATGCATAAAAAATGTCAGAATTTGGGAATCCAGCTTTATTGCAATTTTGAATGCAAACATATCCCTACCTCACATCCCAGGCCTGTCTATCTCGTAGGCAATAAACCCTGGGAACCTGAGGCCTCCAACTCCAGGAGAGTTGCCAGGCAGTTTTCCTGCAGTGTTGTGAAAATTGAATTGCTTTTACAGTCTGTTTGGATTTCAACAAATTGACTTTCACTTATGGAAAATGTCCTGTTGGAGGATTTTCGGCCTATGCTATTAATACTGCAAGGGAAAAAATAGAAAATTAAACAAAAGGAAATGCTTTAACTCTCTGATGAGCAAAAGTATTTGATTTCATGACAGCACTTATGCACAGGCTTTCCTTAAGATATACATGCACCAGCAGAAAATGGGGTCCACTGGCTTTCATGAGGTGTTGTGAAAATATTTTATAATGACTAAAAACTGTAGGAGCAAAATTGGTTTGATCTAGCCTGACTTCTTGCTACATTTCTAGTCTGCCTCTATGACCTGAAACTGCATAGGACTTCCTGAAGAGCTAATGCTTAACTGGAGAGAAATTGAGAGAATACCTCAGTATTTGGTATAGCATGCCTGAATATAATGCCCAGCTGTTTGTTAGGTGGATGGTGAACAGCTTGGGGAATGGGTTGTTAATGACTTTACACTGGGTTTTTGCTCCCCAGTCAACCTAGACAGAGTCTCCCAGTAGGGGCCATGAGGAACCAAGCTTAAAGGGGAAGGAGACTCTGGGCTTTATCCCACATCTTTCTGATGTTGTGGCTACCCAATTGCATTTTGATTTTCTGAACTACCTGGGGGTACCTGATGTGTTATGGATCATTGGGAATCAATTGAGTGAGATCAATAGAAGCGGGAGTCCTGCTGACAATGCATAGGAGTGCATGGTGGCTGGTGGGGGCTCAGAGGCTGGATTGTACTGTAGGGTGTTGCAAGCATGTGCAGTGCCTTCCATCACGCAGTGTGGTGGTTGTTAACAATCATAATGTTGTTTACATGGTGCCCAAAGGGTGCCAGGTGCAACAAATGTAACATCCCAGAGACCTCAAGGGGAATCTATTGGACAGTGAAGTGTTGGGGGCGTGGGGGAAGAGAGAGAGAAGGAGAGGGAAACAGAAACAAGCCAGAAGCCACAAAAATGACATAGAAAAAAAAAATTGCCTTTATTTCTCATGTGCACAAAAAGAGAAAAGAAGAGAGTCAAACAGAACTGAAGTGATGAGGAAAAGCCAAGAGGGGCTGCAGAAGCCTAGAATGGATGTGACCCTGCACCTGGCACTGGCCCCCTCCTTCCCCGGTCTCATGTCTAGCTTAGCCTGGAGATCATCAGCAGAGCTGCTCTGTGGTTACATTTATTGTCAGTTCTGTAATTGTCAGTTTGGTACCTCCTTCCTGCTTTGCAAGTCTGCCACCATCCTGGGCTCAGCCAAGGAGCACACTGTGGTATTTGTGGGTCCCTCAGAAGCCCTCACTCTGTCAGTGCCAAAGGGGGCAGCTCAGCTCTGATTCTTATTTCTTTTTCCAGAGGGGTGCTTTTCCTTAGGGACAAAAGGGTGGAGTTTTTCCAACAGTTCAGCAAAACAAAAATTCCTTTAGGAAAATGTTAATAAGCATGTATAATTTTATACTCAAGAGAAGAAAGAGGTGCAGATCTTCTTGTTTTCCTTTTCTTGTTTAACATCCTCACACTTATATTGTGATTAATTCCAAAGTCTTACTCTGAGTTTGATTCATTGCTACTGATGGGTCAGAAAGCATGCAAACTTCTCCCTGTTTCCACAGCTCATTGCCACCAGCTCTCCCCAGTAGATTTACAGGCCACAAGTGTCAGCTGTAATGCACCCACCTCATGCAATCCTCCCCATATCCCATTGGGCCAAAAGGATGTGAGAGCTTCAGAGAGCAGGACTCAAAGGTACTGCCCAGTTTTGAATGCCATGGTCCCTGTTGTTCCCAGCCAAGCACGGCATTTGAGATTTCACACGATTCTTCCCCCATGATCTAGCAGAGACAGAGGAGACCCAGTTCCACAACATTTCTGCTTGGTCCAATAGATAAAGCAAATGTAGCAACAGAACTAAGAATGACCTGAGAAGAAAGAAGTGAAGGGAGAGCTAAGGAAGAAGAATAAAGAAACAAAGAATGATTTGTGAGAAAAAGGAAGAGAGAGAAATGTAATGGAAACATTAATTATTATTCACAATAATGCTTAACATTTTGTTAGAATTTTCTATCCAGAATCTCAAAGCACTGAGCCGGTGCTAATTAATTCAGCTGTGCAATCCCCCTCTGAACTAGAAACTCTTGTTATTCCTATTTTACAGAGTGTTGGAATTGAGGTGTGTGGGGAAATGGGACTTGACAAAGGTTTTCTAGAGCCACAAGGAGAACTAGGGAGTTTAAGGTCCCAGACACCTGCTCTCATATCAGTAATGCTCTTCCCTCCCTGGATAGAAAAGTGCATTGGGAATGAGAAATAATAAAAGAGAGGGATAGAAATGGAATGGAAAGAGGATATGAGAAATAAATGTGAGAAAGGTAAGAGACAGCAGAATGGAGGAGAGGTTTGTGTTATACACTTCACTGGATTTTGCATAATGATTTCTTGCTCCAATCCTTTTTCATTTTTTCCTGTAACGTTTTTAAAGGAAAATAATTAAAACTCCCCACCTATAACAAAGCAGCTGTTGGCCTGTTGGGGAAAGGGTCCTTCCAAGGTTTGGCTGTTCCCTCAGTTTCTGGATTTGTGCTGTGCTTTATTGAACACATTGTTTTGTTTTCAGTGAGCACAACGAGACTTGCACAGTACACACAGCGTGTTCCTTATCTACAGGATGAGACGAGGCTGTTTTAATAACTACCATGATGAAGATGGATATGAACTTATATACAAGAGGAATTGCCTTCACATTACACACATTATCTTCCTACAAAGCAGCAATTGTTTTTTGCAAATAACATAATATTAAAGAATTGGTAGAATTTTTGCGTTTCCTGCATAGTCCAGTCTAATGGAATCTAGATGAATATTGATGGTTTTCTTCTGCATAATATCACCACATAAATCCCCATGTCAACTACTAGACTTGGGCTATAATACTGCTTTACAATGCATCCACCGACTGTAAATCAAAACAACCAACACAAGAAACTCTTTGGCAAATGTAATTCAGTACATTCGCATGAGGGTCTACAGATGGTGGTGGAAGAGGATTAGACTGCCCAGTCCTTTGCATAATTCTGCTTTCTTTTGAATTTTCCTGGTCAAACTACATGCTGTACTTATGAACTTTCTAGACCAATCCAATGCCTGGTGGAAATCCTCTTTTACCAGTGGAGTTAAACCAACAATAGATTTGGCCCTCCAATGGTCAAATCAAGCTAGCCATGAGTGAGACAACTAAATCCTGCTTTCAGACCCTAGCTCATGTCCTCAAGTTTAGTGAAACACCATTATAAAAATAAGCATTTCTGAGTTGCTGGCTTCTCTTGAGCTGGGCCCTGGGCTGCAGGTGGCCAAGTGTGAGGTGTGAGTGTCTCCTTTTCTCTAGCTTCCTCAGGAGCTTCTCTTTGCTGATCCTGGGATTTATTGCCTCTGCACTGACTACCTGCTGAGTGAATCTGGGTGGTGCACAAGTAGAGCAGAGGTTGTACTGAGAGACTAAAAGAGAGGCCATTCTAACAGGGTTCAGCATCTGTCTGGTGTCTGTGAAGGAAAACAGAAGGAGAGGTGAAAGTGTATTTTTTAGAAATTGCACAGAGTTTTCTTCACTCATAGAGTAAGATGAGACAACAGGCTGCATTCTGGTCTTGGTGACAGTGTAACAACTCTCTATTTGCAGCAGGTTACTCAGAGGTAAGATGTGCAGAATGACACTTTTAATAGATCAGGAGTAACCTCTTTGATTTTATTCTGTACAGGAACAGATTTTAGCTCTATATCTTCTATGTAAATGTCCCCCCAAATACCCTTATCATTTGGGCACCCCATTAAAGAAGACACAGACCTATAATCAGCTAAAGCCATGCAAAGGCTAAAAAAGTTAGGTGAGAGGGGCCTTTGGGATCAACACAGCTGTTTACTGATGGTGGATTTCATACATACAAGTTAAACTTGGAGACAAGATACCGAGTCCACTACCACATCTCCTCAGAGGCTTGGAACTTTGGATTTTATACATGATGTTGGCTGTACAGATTGCTCCACTGTTCACTTTTATGCCCTTTGGGGGTTTTATTCTCAGTCCTGTCTTTGTCCATGGACAATAGCCCACGAGTTTTATCTGAAACCTCTCTAAAACAACACGGATCTGCTTTGGCAGACTTGGTGCCCTGGGGACAGGCTATAGCTGCCTTCATGTTTTCTTTGAGTAATTTTTAGGAAGTGTCAATGCAAGGAACAGTTTATGAGTTTGCTGACAATACAGGAGTAATAGGCATTTCTATTGACAGCCTTTTGCAGAACAGTGTTTGTCCGTCACTTGGGAACCAAAATGAGCAGAGAATCCCTAGAGAATCATCGGGTGAGCATTTGGGATAAGGGGTAAATATTAGGGTGTACAATACAGGATTGAAGATGAAAAGATGGGGCTGTATATTGGGTCTAGCTGGTAGGATGCAAGCATATGGATTTGAATGGGGACCTATAAATTAGTAGGTATATGAGCAGATGGATGGGAATCAAAGGGGGGGCCCATATATCAGGGCTATAATGGTTAGGAAATTAGGTGTTGGGCACAGATAATGAGGTGGTTGTCACCAGCAGTGGAGATCTGGAGAATGAGTGTTGGGCATATCTAAAATTGCAAAAGTTGGGATGTAGGTGAACTGAAGTCATCACAGGTACAGAGTTTAAGGTAAAAGGACTGAAGGCTAAGGACTAGGGAACCAAGCAATTATCCCAGCCAATCCTGAATTTGTCCATCTCAGTCTCAGCTGTCCAGAGGGCAATCAGATGGGCCCACATGAAGCCCCACACTTTCCACCACACAGCGCAGTGAGAGCGCAGCTGGGCTTGTTTTCTTTGTTTGCCAACCAGTGACATGGAAAACGTTTGTTGCCTCAGAGTGCTTTTTTTGTCGACTGATGTATTTGGTAACTTTGTCAGATGTGACTTGTCCACACTGCTCCCCAGAGACAGGATTTGGGAAAGGAGGGGGAGGAGGAGGTGACCGGGTGGAGCTGGCATCCAATCCTCTCCAATACCATCATCCCATTGTAGTGCAAAACAGAAAGGAAACAAAACCCTAGAGTGAAAGAGGAGCATCAAACGTCAGAGGAACTCGTCTGCCATTCAGGTGGTGGGGAGAGATGGGACTTGGAGTTTTATTTTTGTAGGGTTTTTTAATTATTATTTTGGTTTTTTTGTTGGTTTTGTTTGCTTGGGTTTTTTAGAAAATTGGGGATTTTTTTGTTCCTTTTTACAGACCTTCATGACAAAGCATAAAAACACAGTTATATTTATATATCTATTTATATATTTCTTCATTTCGTCGGTTTGTTTGTAAATGTTGCTCCATCCTCCTGTCTGAGCTGATTGTGTGTCACAGAAATTGTGGGTGTATGTGTGAGGTTCCTCCCAACTCTGGCCTGCAAGGTCACCACCCGTGAGGTGCAGCCAGCTCTGGGGGAATCCATGCTGGAAAGTGGGGATGAGGTGCACAGAGAACCCCTCATGGGGTGCAGATCATTACTTTGTCCTTTCTTCATTGCCAGATGGGCCAGGTCTCTGTGCTGCCATCTCTGCTCTAGCCAGACTGCTCCCTCTGTCCTGGGAAACAGGGTGGGCATCACAGGTTACACACACTCAAGAGTCCACCACAGAAGAGTATATCTTTGGGGAACAGTGTTTCACAAGCGGCATTCTCCCCTGTTTCCCTGGCCCTTACCGCTCCCAGAAAGGGGTCCTGTAAGGCAATGGCTGCCAGCTGCATTGCTTCCCAGTCCCCCTCGAGTCCTGGAAGCAGAGGGGACTTGGCATGGCTGAGCTTTACCCAGGGGTGTTGGAGGGCTCCCGCAGGGGAACCACTTGGCCGCAGGCTGTTCCTGGCGTGGGGGGAGCGGTCGGGGCGGAGGGCAGGGGGAACGAGGGGGTCTCAGTCTCATGTGGTGAGCGCTTGGTCCGGCGCCTTCGTGGCGAAGAGGAAGGAACTGGACTGTGGGGAAGAACGGAGGTGTCTTCACCCTTCCCAGGGATGGAGGGAGGTGATCAGACAGGTACAATGTGGAGGCCTAAGCTGTCGCCCTGCAGTTTCATGTGGTTTCCATGGTAACTAGTGGCGGTCATAGGCAGCGGCAGCAGTGGGAGGTGCGGAGCCCCGGGATGTGGCACTATAATAATAAGGGGAACCTGAAAGTTAACACAGGAGAAGAATGGACTGGTTGAAAGGACAAACAGTAAACAAAAAAAACCAAACCAAAACAAAAAACAGAAACAATCAGACTAAGAAAAGAAATAAAGAGCTGAAAACAAAAAGAAAGGTAGGAAGAAAGAAAAGCAAAAGAACCAAAAGAAGAACTTGGAGACTGAGCTCCTGATGGGATTAGGGAAAGGCAATCAGTGGAAGCCAACTGAGGGCCACACTTCAGTGGAGAGATGCTATTGTGGCCTCTGGATATGACGCCCCTCTATGGGAAGGATATCCTTTGGCATCTTCTGACAATCAATAAGCAAGCCCATGAGCATTTGTACTGGTTTTGGCTGGGGTAGAGTTAGTTTTCTTCACTGGCTGGTAAGGGGCTGTGTTTTGGATTTGTGCTGAGCACAGGGTTGATAATACAAAGTTGTTTTTGTGATTGCTGAGCAGGGCTTACACAGAGCCAAGGCTTTTTTTCTTCTCATACTGCCATGCCAGTGAGGAGTCTGGGAGTGCATGGAAGTTTGGGAGGAGACACAGCCGGGATGGATGACCTGAACTGGCCAAAGGGGTGTTCCAGACCAAATAACATCACAGTCAGTATGCGAAGCAGGAGGAGGAGGGGGAGAGGTTTGGAGTGATGCTGTTTATCTTCCCAAGTAACCGTTTTGCATAATGGGGCTCTGCTCTCCTGGAGATGGCTGAACACCTGCCTGCCCATGGGAAGGAGTGAATTAACTCCTTGTTTTGCTTTGCTTGTGTGTGCAGATTTTGTTTTCCCTATTAAACTGTCTGTATCTCAACCCAGGAGTTTTCCAGCTTTTATCCTTCCAATTCTCTCCCTGATCCTTCTGGTGGGGGAATGAAGAGTGGCTGCGTGGGGCTTGGCTAATGCCTAGGGTTAAACCACAACAAGCATTTCAGCACAAACACGCCACACCTGATCCGCAGCCACGAGGA
This sequence comes from Melanocharis versteri, assembly GCA_013397845.1. Classification (NCBI taxonomy): domain Eukaryota; kingdom Metazoa; phylum Chordata; class Aves; order Passeriformes; family Melanocharitidae; genus Melanocharis; species Melanocharis versteri. Next base: position 159,249 of record VZTG01008120.1, on the reverse strand, counting down.
AAGTGTCAGGGCCAGATGTTCTGAGGGTACCTGACAAAGTATAATGGGTCACTTCTAAAACCAGGAGGGGAGAAATGAAACAAAATTACAGCGTTTTACTACTTGGGATTTGGGTCATATTTGGCATGAAAGATCTTTAAATGATTATCGAATGTGTGTTAAATAGTGATTGATTATTAAGATCACATTTACTGAAGTTTAACAGCACTGGAATAAAATGTGCATCTATTATCTAGCTGTTAAACCTCAGTAAATACGTAGGTAATAATCACAACTGATTTATTTTACATATAATAAATCTCCTCCTATTCCCCTGTAAAGAAATGTTATATTAGAAGTTAAGTATTGTAGGAGTTTTTTTCCCCTCTGAAAAAAACTCTGACTATTTCTGAGCGTATCAGTCACTGGAGATTGATATATATCCCTGCAAGAGAACTCTACTGGCTATTATAAATCTTGTGATGCAGCCTGTCTCCCACTCTGGACATTAGTCTAACTGGTCCAATAGGAAGAAATTCTATGGGATTTACAGATTCCCCAGGAACTGACTCTGGATTTAGCTTGGGAGAGGAGTGAAACCTTATCTGAATTTTTAACCAGGCCTTGAAAGGATGCTGGTTGTGGCCTTGAGTAGCAGAACCTAAATTTAACTTTTCGTGTAATCTGGAATAAACTGTGGATGCAGCCCATGGAGAAGCCAGAGCTGAACTGGAGTTCTGAACTGTCATGAAAGAGGAATCGGCTTCAGAACTGATAAAAACATGCATGAGGTATATACTCATTTCAAACTGGACTGGAGAGTGAGGAAAAAGGCCTCTCACCTGCCCAAATACTTGAAAACCCTCTTCAGAAACAAACAAACCAAAAAAAAAAAAACCAAACAAAGAAAAGAAAACAAAGAGACAAACAGAAGGAGCGCGAGGCTGGGGGTGTGCTGTGGGAAAGAGGTACTCACTTAGTAATGCAGGGTTGCTGAACCGCCAGGCCTCGTTGTAGGTCGTGTACTGAGGGTGGCTGTAGGGGTTCCCTGAGAACTCGCTCCCTGGAAGAAACCAAGGAAGGTGTGAAATACAGTTAGGAATAAAGGTTTATGTCTGCTATTTCATCAGACCAGTGTTCATGCTGAATCCGTTTGCCAGCAGGAAAACTAGTGTATGTAGCTTCCTTGTCCAGCTGGGACTCTGCCCTTCAAGTCACTGCGGTGCTTGTTCAGTGCAAAGTTGCTTATCCATACCATTAAGCATCACAAGATTGGCCTCTTCACAATCAAGCAATCAGTTCAAATTCAATAATACAAATAAATTATTAAAGTGGGGGTTTTCTGTTTCGTTATTTTTTATTGCCTTCTGTCTTCCAATTCTCAAGCTGCAGTAGGACTGCATATGCAAGCTTTTTATGCACTTAATTATCAGCTTTCTTATGAATAACATCCAAGGTTCTCCAGTAGTGTCAGGACAGCAGGCATAGAAGGTTGATGGGATAAGCTCACAAGAAACTCTTTGGAACTAGCAGTGTAGTTGATGGCAATATGTATTACTAAGGTTTGTTTTTAGGGTACTGAGGGTGATGGCATATTTGTGGAGAAGAGTATCATTCATTTTTGGAAATGTTCTGAGTAGGCTGTGCTTAAATATAAAACAAAATGGAAAACACATGAATCACTTTCTTTCTTACTCTGGATGATGGTATTAGTCAGAAAAGTGATTAATACATTACTAACCTCTCTTTTATGCTTAGTTAGCGAGTTATAGAAAAAACTTGCTGCATCCTAGCTCTGGAAAATACTTTTCTAATGATTAGCACGTTAGGTACTGTCCTGAATCTGAAAGACAAGTTGTGCTATAGCTCCCCTTTTCACATTAGGAAAATGAGCCCAAACCAAAATTCTTCCAAGCTTTGTGATCTAGTAAGTCTCCGAACCAAGATCTGAATAGTGTAGAGTCTTCTTAAACATTCACTTTTATTGTGCAGAAGGAGCTGAGTCTCCCGGTTTCTTAGAAGGCTATGCAGGGTATTTGGTAACTGAAGGGGTATGGTGCTGCATTCAAAATAAACAAATCTCCCCAGACTTAAACATGTATCATTCTATTATGGAAAATCATGGCATGATCTGATCATAAGCTCAATTTAATGTAGTATCAACAGACTGTGGACAATTACCGCCATCTGAAAGGCCTTATGTGCTTAAAAGGCAGTGGAAGAATAGTGTGGGTATTAGCTTCTGGTCTCCCCTAAGGCCGAGGTGCAATTATTACAACAGAAGTGTTTGAAAAGCACCTGGTAGTTCCTGCTAGATACCATGGAACAGGAAAACAAGGTAGTGCAAGATGGGATGGATGCCTGTGATACAATTACCAAAGAATGTCAATTAATTATGGCATAATCTCTGCAAATCTCCTCTTGCTGGAGTGTTAAAGCCAAACCCACAGATTCTCAGATGGTGGAAATGAAGTCTGTTCAAGTTAGGGGATTTGTACTGCTTTAAACTTGAGGAGAATCTTTCCAGCAAGGTGTTTTAAAGGTACTCAGGGTGATAACCAAAGTAGTCAGTGCAAAAATGAGTATGAATCAAACCAAATCATCATCCAAAGGTATTTTAGTCACAGTAGCTTTTCATTTTAGCATAAAACCTCATTTTGTTTGAGAGATCTTGCTAACTACTGTTTTAATGATAATAACTCAGCATAATTCCATAGCTAGAAACATCCTGCACAGAAAATCCTGACAACTAGCTGGGAAGGAATAGGTGAAACCTGCTAAGATGTCCATGCTATGCGCAGTCCAGCTTTTTCTCTACTGAATTGACTTATCTGTAGAATATACTGGAATGAGTTTGCCTCCCAAAGAAGGAGGAAAAAACTATTCACGTGAGAATTTCTGCTTTTAAAGTGCTTCATATGACATCACTTCACTGTATGGAGAGAAATTGTTCTGATATTTCAAGACTTTTCTCTCATTGCCTGCTGAGTTGACACCCTAAACTGTTTATAGTGTTGCTTAAAGCACGGGTTAAGCACAGGAGAAAGAGCCACAGCTACGGAGCGTGGGGAGGAGGGAGGGCAGCCACTGGAAACAGTGTTTATTGACGAGGAGTGAAAGCATGCATGCAGCAGGATAATGAGCTTTTGAGCTCAACTGTGACCAAGAGGAACTGAGCTATCGCCTTCCCCGATCACTAATGAAACAAGTGTAATTTCCTCATCAACATTGGATTCTGTTTAACGACTCCCTGCCGCTGCCGTCCCCAGCCCTCTGCAGGCTCCTCGCACTGCTCTGTGTAAACTTCAGTTCCTTCAGTGGATGCTCACTTCACTAAAACAGTTTGCAGAGAGTTGATGTCCTTTCTGGGAAAGAGGAAGAATTGAGATGAGACAGGGGTCAAAGGTGTTCTGTTACCTTTGTAGGAAACTTCTCTCAGATACGTAGGTTAAGTGTAGCCCAATACCCGATTCATCTTTCTCTGAGTGACTAACCCCTGCTTTTCCAAGTGTGGGCTCGAGACCACTGGCTTTTGTCCATGTTTACAGCCTGGGACCCGAAGTTACAGGAAGGGCAAATGCAGGATATGTATCTTGTCACATCATCCGCATAAACCTCAGAGATATTTGCATTTGGTGGCCATGTTGTATGAATGTAGTGCTACAGGAGACAAGCTCTTCTCTAGACTATGCAAGTAGAAGTCTAGTGAAAGATTGTCATGGGTAGAACATAGCAGCTTTGGTTAGCACTGGTTAAACAATCTTCTCAGAAACAGTTTTCCACTGGAAAGTGCTGTCTCATTGAAATGGAAATGTTTTGCTTGAGCTTGTCAGCTTCAAAAGAGTTTTGGAAAGAAAAGTTCTGAAATTATTGAAAATTGAAACAAAGTATTATGCTTCAACTTTCTTGTTTTGTTTCATTTTGCCTTTCTCATCTCATTTAATTTCCTTTCAATTCTTTCATTATTTTAATATGTCTTGACATCTAGAACATGTTGATGTTATTGAAATGTTTCATCCTGATGTTTGCAAATTGAGCTGTTGCAAGGTTCTGACTCCTCATACCAATACAAGATGAAAACAAATATCAAGGAATCAGAATTTTGAATGGGTTAGAAATGTGGTTTCTGAACAGTTGTGTGTTTAGCTCTGCACCTTTATTTAGAGAAGACAGAGCCTCTATCTCATATTTGCTCACATCTGAACAATAGGTTTGTTTGCATGTTAGTATGTTTCTTAAAGACACTTCCTGGGTAGTCATCTTGCCGGCTTCTTGTTTCCAAGATAGTTAAAGCACTGGCCCCTGAACTTTCTTGGCCTGAGGGCACGTAACAAACCACTGGCACCACTGTATTTGACTGTTCAAACTGGACTCGTAACAAAAGTTGCAAGTCAGCACACAGGATCGATCTCAGGAGGCCTATATTCTGTGCAATCTGTGCTCAGGGAATCTTTACTAACACTATTTCTCGGCATCTGTATTTAAATCTTATTGGTTTAGTCCTCTAATACAGAAACGATGAGGCATGAAGTGAGCCTAGCAGGTGGCAGGTTCAGAACAAATAAGGGAAATAGTTTTCACAAAATACGTAGTTAAGCTACAGAACTTCTTGCCAAAGGTTTCTATCCATATTAAAGACTTATATGGGTTCAGGAGACATTTTTTACGTTTGTGGAGGGAAAGCCTATTAAGGGTTTAATATTAAATAGAAAGGTGCTAAGTCTGGCTTAGAAAGTCTCTTAGCTGCAATGTGGAGACTGAGAGATCTTTCAAGAGAGTACCAATACATGCTTGCTCTGCTCTTACACCCCTCCTCATACTTCCCCTGTTGGCCCCTGACACAGAGTAGTGGCTGCAGAGATCTGCAGAGTGACCCATTAAAGCCAAGTCTTCTGTTTCTTCCCAGGAAGCCTCTTTATCTCCATCTTGTTGGCTTCAGTCACATTTGAAAACAGGAAGAGAAGGGCTTCCTGGCTGGGTCTGACCAGTGGGGTATGACTGAAACAGCCAGAACCTGATGTTCTGTTGAAAGATGCAGTAACAACTGCAGGATGCCGATGTATGCCACTGGAAAGACTTCCTCTGACTGAATGCTGACATCAGATTTAATGTAAAGATATCCGTTTGACCAGAATAATTTTTTTAACTTCGAAGTATAACTTAACTTTTTTCTGTATAATTCTGTTCCTTTTCTGTTGGAGAATATTTCTGGGGTTTTTTTGGGGGACATTACTGTCTTATACATATGCAGCCTCCACATCAAGGAGCTGAAATACCCTATTCTTGGATAAGTGACCCCTGATATTAGTGGTCTTATAATTTTTGTCCCAGTTTAGAAGTCAGTATCATCCTTGTGATGAGGACATTAAACTTACATAGCAATCACTGAACAGTTTCTACTCAAAGAGCCAGCTATTTTGATATTATTAATGACTTCTATATGCTGTGACCTCCTGTAAATTTTGACCATTAACTGATTATTGCCAACACCTACTGTTACTGGGGGGAGTTGTGTAGGGGAATGTTAATTGATTTTATATTGTCTTAGTGCTTGTCTGATTCTGGAGCCAACCATGTCCCCGAAAAATTTAGTGTAGGACATGCCCTAAAATTTGCCCCTGGAACAGGTGTCCCAGAGTAGCTGTGGATACCCAACCCTGAAGGTGCTCAAGGTCAAGCTGGATGGGGCTTTGCCCAACCTGTAAAGATGTCCCTGCCCATGGCAGGGTGGTTGGAACTAGGTGACCTTTAAGGTCCCTTTCAACTCAAGCCATTCTATGATTTCTCACTTAAAGAAATTAAGACTTTGACCTGAAAACATTTCTTATCAGTTATATTTTCACTGTCCTCACTGAAGTTAATGTTCCTTTAGCTGGCTGTTCCGAGATCTGGATGAGGGTTAAGTTGGGCTTTCCACTCGTAAGCCCTGGCAAATCATATGACAGTAATTTAAGAGCTTTCTGTCCTCAACTTTTTGCTGCTTCGGTTCTGGACTCATCCCTTCAGAAGCAGAAGTTGCAGAATGGGCTCTGTACCTACCCCTTAACTGTCATGACTCACAACCATGGGCTACAACAAGCAGAAATCACTGGCAGATGAGTTTTGAGCTACCATGACTGAGAAAAGAAACTCCTGCCTCTTCATTTATCTACTGGGGACAACTGTCATCAGAGGAGCATGGGTAATAGAGCCTGAGGTAATAAACTCTCTAATTGTCCTAGAGTACTTGGTCCTCTCTTCTTCTGAAAGAGTAGGAGAATCCATATGCTGAGATAAGGTATTTCTCCAAAGCATTGGGTAGCAAAGAAACAGTTTGTCTTTGGATGTAGGATTAGGTTGATAGTTTCTCGGATTGGAGGCACTATCTTACAAACAAGAGGTGGGTAAGTAGTTGTTAAAAGTGTTATTAAAAGTGAATAGTTAGTTTCTCGTGAAATGCTGTAAATCATTGCTGAGTTCTTAGTAAGTTTAGGCTATTTAGACAGTAGGTCTACAAATACTGCAGGTATTAAATTACCATTGATAATTTTCAGCTTGATGCCATGGCTTTAGACAGAAGACGAGTTGTTACCCTAAGTTAGTGGATAAGTGAGTATCTTGAGCCATGAGCAGTACGTAATAATCTGCATGGGTCATTGGAAAATAATTACATTAGTTAATGAATACTAAGGTTAATTAATTACCAATTAATTGCTGCAGGTTATAGCTAGCTAGCTGCCTATAGCAGCAGTGAATCAGTTACTAGGGGGAAGGAGATACATTACAAAACGAGTGTTAGCTACATTGGTTATAGGCACCTGATGGTTTCTTTATGAAAAGAATAGCTCTTCATGTCAGCAAAGCAATAGCCAAGCCAGCTGTGAAAGCTCTTACAATGCTGGTAACCGTTCAGACATGTGTGCACCATCACTGAGGGTTGGCAGCTGACTTACCAGGAACCATTCCTGCAAGAGTTGATGTTGGGTAGCTGCCTTGTCCAGTTGGGGGAACATGGGGTGGGTAGCCAGGCAAGGTGGTGCTTGCCATATCACGACCTGGAAAGGGAGAGAATCAGGACAGGTGATCAATACAGATAAGATCTTTCAATATTGATTTGGTATCACTTCTTGTCCCACTGTCACATGACTTGGTAGGCAACTACTGCACAGCCTTCTCTTACATGAGTTCTGTCCACCCGCTGAAAATTCTGGGTGAAGATTGGGGCACTTTTGATCTCACTCTGTAAGGATGGATGTTAAAACTTAGCTTTGATGAGGCTCAAAACAATTTGGTTTGTTTCGTTGTAGATTTTGGATCTATTTTAACTAAATCAAAATGGCCCTGATCTGCACAGAGAATGGCAGCATATTCATTGCCAGAGTAGCTGAGGTCCTGTCTATATGCAGTGGATGCAGTTCCAAAACTGTGGTGATGTTGCTTTAGGGCATGATCAATGTGCAAGGCACTGGGAAATGATCCAAGAATTTTCTGTGCCTGTCTCTCTTCCCGCCTTTGCCATTCACCTGCTGATGGTTTTAAGGAAGTCACCTTACCTCTCTGTGCTTCTTTTTATGCTGCAAACTCTTTGGTGCAAGGGCACACTTTTAGTACATTTGCACAGTGCTTAGCATGAGACCAATACTGGCTGGACTCCTTCCAGGTGCTGGTGTACTATATATAATTATAGGATCATGCAAATTAGTTTGAGTCTCACTTCATTTTTATCACAGGTACAAGTTTTTGGTTATAATACTTAGAGTTGTGATTTCTTTTCACCACTAAAGAAGTAGAGAGGGATGTGGACTGGGTGTATGATTGTAGTTTATTTTTCCTCTCTTAGGAAGTGCAGCTGGGGGCTTCTTGGTTGATGCCAGAGGCATTTCCTCATTTGGACTGGTTAGCCTGAAAATGGGCCAGCCAGAAGGGCATTTGCTGTTAGTGCTTATTGCATTTAAATGAACTAAAATAATCTCAGAAGCTGCTGGGAGTTTCAAGCCAAAGCAAAACAAAACAAACAAAGAAAAACAAAACAAAACAAAAAGCTAAATAAATTAAGATAATCTTTCCCCCACAGCTGCTGAGAGATTTACAGCTCAACCTCCAACACTGCCTACTGAGATGTTAGCCTGTTCCAGGCATCCAAAGCCTTTCACATTCCCTAGGTGAACCATAGCTCACCATGAAGTTTGTGCCATTTGTTGTTCTTTTGTTAAATTTTGTCTCTCCTGTCTGTTCTAACTGGAGGGCAAGAGTCTGATTTGCCTTTAGGAGTGACAGGTTAAGTATAGCCCATTAACACCACTGGAGCCACTGGAACCGTGCTGGGATATGCCAATGAAAGAAGAAGCAGCATTGGTTTAGCTCTACTACCAGCAGAATGATGACTGATAAAAGCAGGCCCTGGAACAAGCATGAACCTTGGCTGGGGAATCAGAAATAATTAACAGTTACAAGGCAAAGCAAAAACTAATAAGCATGGAACATTAACCTGAAGGGAGGAGGTTTCTCTGGGATGAGGTAGGCTAAACCAGTGTCATTGCATTCACAGGTCTTGACTAAAGATCACTGAGGTGATTTACGCAAGAAAACAGAAATGCAAGTTCATTCTTTCTCCCTGAAGAGGTTCCCGATCAGTGGCTGATGTTCCTAGCTTACGTCCTCTTAGATAACAGCTGAGCCATTTTCCAGCCACCCCCCAATACTGATAAAAATAAATACAAAATGTATCAGGGATTAATATTCTGCACTCTTTTACTATTTTATCACCATCATTCCTTTAGTGATTTGTAGCTGTGTGTTAAACGGTATGAATAACACCTAGTAGATATAGTTATTTTTTTCTCCCTTTGGTTTAAGGCAAGAAATTTTTACGTTTAAAATTCTTGTTCTTTTAGTTTCATTTATTGACTAGCCTGAGAAATAAGAACAAGTGATGAGTGAGAAAACAGTGTCAGTGAAAAGTTAGAGATAACATTATGTAGCTGCAGGCAAAATTAATTCATTCTGACAATTTCATTCAGGTGGGAACACATATACACTCACTCTGCTACTTGATGTGTGCACATATGCCCCTGTGTTTTTATTCAGACACGAGCGCACAGAGGTTGATGTTCAAAACTGAGCATGGAAAATTTGTTGGGAAGTGATCATCTGTCAAAATCCCAGTCTTGAAAAATAAGATAACAAACAAGTACTGTATCAGTAACATCAGTAAGAGTCTCACAGAGAAACCCTTAAAATGCTGTTACGTACAAACAGGCCCCTTCCATAACCTCCTGTCATTACAAACAGGTAGACAGGATTATTAAATTCTTGTACTGCAGGGCTATGGCAAAGCTAGCTCATAATGTACTTCCAACTCCAGCCATTCTTTCTCCTGCAAGAACCTCCTGAGTGAGGAACAGCACCTGAACCTCTGTGACATTGTTTGCGCTTTGAACGCTTCATCCCATCTCTAATTCCCTATAAGAGTCCTAAGGCAGAGTCCTCTTGAGAAACACAGTGCCTTCTAGGCTAGAGGATGGTCATATATGACGGTATCCCCAGATATCCCCAGATATCTGTAATGTTGGAGAGAGTCAGGAGACTTCTTGTCTTAGGAAGTGCCCAGAACTCAGAGGCTCTTACTGGCTGCGGTAAGGTAGGACCAAGACAGTGTTATGAACACAAGTCTTCTCTGCTGTTTGCTTGCTGCTGTTTACTTGCTGTTTTCCTACATGGAGGTTTAGAAATGGAAATCTCACATGACATGGCAAAGGAAGGATATTAAGTCAAAAGAGAAAAATAATATAGGAACATGAGGGAGGCAGAGGTAAGATATGTTTCTTGAGTATTAGCAACTGTGGTCTGCACTAAGACTTGTCTTTTCTGAAAAAGCCCATATTATAACCTTTAAAAAATGGTCAGTGGTCACCTAAAATGATACCCCCTATTTCACCCAAGTCACCCCTGAAGTTCTGCAGCAATGTTCCTTCAGTCTCCTTGCTCAGGAGTTTTCCCTTAGTACCTACGTGACCTTCTTCCTCATCTTCCCCTCCTGCCTGCTGTTCATAAGTGTTGCCATAAGTTCTGCAACCTATTTCTTCACTTCTGCTCTTCCCTCAAAGCCACCTACCTCAGCTCTGTATTCCTTTGGCTGTAAAACATAGTCTCTCACACATCCTTCCTGCTCTTGACATTCAGACACGATGCTGGGTTTCTTTACTGTTTGGTCTGCTGTGTGAAGGCACCAGCTCACACTGACACTCCCAAACCAGGTGACTCAAATACTGCTCACAGCATAGCTATGGCAGCGCTCACCAACTGCCCGTGTCTATCTGACCTAGTAGCTACAACCCATGCTGAACAACCCAGGCAGGCCTAGAGCTGGCTGGGATCTTCAAGCTGCTATCCTCTACCTTAGGCTAGCACACCGTATTCTGTGCCTGCAGTACTCAGGGACATTATGGCTATTAAGGCAACACAGGATTTTGCTGTATGCGTGTTTCTATACTAAGTCCCAAAACCAATCCAATCAAACTGGGACACCCACTCACTTCTAGGTAGTTACAGCTTCTTTTCCCATTTTATTCTAAAAATGAAGGACAGGCATGGAAACTTTTTGATTCTTCATGGAGCTGAGAACATATGCTGCATATGCAGACCTGGAACGTGGTTGCTCTGGTTCCCACTTGCACTCAAAGAGCTTGCAGCATTTACTGGCCTCCCCATCAGACGAAACTGAACCCCTTGCCTACAGCATCCCCACTCAGTTTGTGGCCAAGGCCGGTTACCTGCTATCAGAGGCTGGCTGCTGGACTGCCCAAAGTGGGCACCATGATGAAGGAAGGCACTGTAGCAAGGCGTGGACGCATCGTCTGAAAGGGCCATGTGGAAGGGCTGAAGATCAGCCTGCCCAGAGCCGACCGGCGTGGTGGGGGTGAAAGGGGTGAGAGAGGCTCCATGAGGCTCTTGCTTTATACTGAGGGGAGAGGAGAGGTTTTCTGTGGTAGGGTAAGGGATGGACACAGACAGACAAAGGGAACAGGGGAAGGAAGAGGAGGGTGGGGAAGGGAGGAGAGGAAGAACAAAATGGGTAAATGAAAATGGAGTGGTTAAAATCTACAGGGAAATTAATTTTAAAATAAAAATAAAAATAAAAAGGCTAGGAGTAGATCAGAGGAGCCAGTGCTGAGACAACAGCAGTAAATGTGCCTGGGGGCTAGGCTTGGACTGCAGGAATGCCTCTGCAGGGCAGCAGGAGATGAGGGGAATGGAGTGCAGCGGCAGAGGGGAGGAATGGGAGGCAGGAAGAGGAGAGGTGAGGGAGGGAACATGCAGGAGAGGAAGGACAGGAACAAGCATAGGGTTGGGCAGAAGAATGCTCTGAAGCTTTTGTGCTCCCTTTCCTGCTGCTTTTTCTTGTTGGCCAAGGGCGTATGAAGATACTACACTTACATAGTTTGGCCCAAGGAATTACACCGCTTTTTCTCTTCAAACCCAAGGTAACCTTCCTCAGAAGAGTAGCCTTGCTATAAGCATCTATTAAACAGATTGCTGGGTGTAATGGCCAAAGATTCTCAAGCCAAATTTCATAAAAGCTTGACAAAAATGGTATAGCTGGAGTTTGAGGAGGTTAAAATACAAATGGGACTGTGCAATTAATAGGTGGATAGACAGATGGGTCAATCAATTGATCTTGTTCACAGTGGCACATTTTGGAGATGTAACCATAAAAGCAGACAGGGCTGACACTGCTCCCAGAGTGTAGTTTTGCCAGATAGATACCTTGACAGAGAGACATAATGAAAGAGAGGAAATGTGGGGGACTTATAAAAGGTCTAATTTTCATTGTTGTTTGCATTGGGCCTCCATTTCTGGTGCGCAGATTTCATAGGCACAATAGATTCAGCTTTGCAACTGCTCCTAACTTGGCTGCCAAGTAGGATGTTTGGGAATTGGAGAACTCTGTGACCTAAAGCATGGGTACTCCAGAACACTCACTGTTGTTGGGTCAGCAGTATAGAGTCCTGTATTTGGACACCTGAAAGCACAGCACGGATTATGTGATCAGATCCAATCCAAATTATCTAGCAAAGCGTCCATCCTCAGGTAAACAAATTCAAGCCAATAAATGAAAACCATCTCTCTGCTGTGATGGCAACTATTGCCAATGGCCTATGAAATAAGTTAGTTCTGGTGGTTTTGATTTATACAGAGAAATAAAAATGTGGCATATAATTAGGTCAAAAATCTGACTTCATTAATGTAGATCTGGCTTAATTAACTTTAGGCACCTTGTTGCGAGGCTGTAGTGCTCACCTAGACAATAAAGGGCTGGGCAATTTCTCTCTGTGAATGCTGTTTATCCTGAGATATTTGTTTCCTAAGATTTGCTACCTAGCGAAAATGATAGTTTGCCATCTGTGTTCTCCTCCAAGTACTTCTTACATGGATGGCCAGCAAAGGTCTCTGATCACCAAGACTTCTTTGCAGCAAAGACATATGCTCGTGTTTCAATTAATTGGGAAGGATCTGTCCTGGACAAAAGGGATACAGTTTCTCTTTGTTTAGTTTACTAAGTGAAGTCCCTGGTATGCTAAGTGAGGATTGTAATTTCTTTTCCCTTTTTTACTATGAAGCTCTGTTTGGCAAGGACCTTTTGTGGAGGATATGGGGAATGGAAGTTGGAGTATCTGGATTTTATTTTACAGTTAACTGAAGTCCCCAGAGTAGGCAGCACATCCGCACCCAGCTTCTGCTTTTTACAATCATACGCTGTCCTACTATCCCGTGAGCCCTCATGTGCCAGAGCAAGTCTCTGTAGATTGAGAACCCCCCCCGGCTATTTTTCTCTTGCATCCTCTGTCATCAGATGGCAAGGAGTGCGCAGATTTACTTTCAGACCAAACAGGCAGAGTCACTACCAGCATTCTGGGAGTGCTTGAAGCCTTTATCCAAATAATGTTGATACAAGATAATTTGGATGAATAGACCTATCTGCAGGCAGAGGGCCAAAAGTTCCCTGGGCTTTCACAGGCTGTGAGAGAAGTGATATTTTTCAAGGAAGCCATTTGACAGTGATACGTAAATAAACTGGGGACGCTTTGGTCCTGAGTATTTTCCATACTCCTTTTACAACTCTCTTTATTATAGAAGAGACAGCAGGTGTGGGGAGCTGCTGAGGAGGAAAGGGCAGAGAATAAGGTGGACATGGAAGTGTGGGTGGGCAGAAGCAAGAGGTGCTATGGGCAGGGGTTAATCCTGTTTGCACAGCCCCCAGGCACGTTGGGTTTCCTAGCCCCTCCCCTGCTTTATTTCTCTTTTAAAGCATGGAATTTTCAGCTATAATCCTTCCTAAACCGAAGCATTTTTCAGGTGCTCTGTGTAAGTGAAACCATAATCTCTGGTAAAACAGACCGCTTAAGCTGCTGTAGCATTAGGCCAATCTGATCCAGCCCCTGGATTTCCGCTCTGCCCAGCCACCACAGAGAGGATTTCAGCCTGAAAGACTGTGTAAAGCCCTTGCAATGGGAACAACAGTGCTAGGCCTTGCCTTGCAAAGCTGGGAAGGGTTAAGGGACCAGGAGCTATTTGTCCCGATGTTGCAAGGCTGTTAAAACCCCTGTCAGACTCACAGTGGAGATGAGCCCAGCCCTCTCTTGAACACATCAAGGCTTATGAAGAAAAATTCCTCGCACCTTCCAGAGGCATTGCCACTTACTCAGTGTGTGGGGAGATAAAGAAGTCAACAGTAACATGGCAAAGAGACTTGAACACAATAATGCTAAACACTTTTCTCTCTAAGAATAGTGGAAAGGAGGCGAGGATAAGGTCAGACAGCGAATGATTGCACAACCAAAACTCAGACTTTTATGTGTCTATTTATCTGTCTATCTTTCCCTCTACACTCTGCAACTGCACAGACATAATTTATATCCCATGTATCTTTACTGATGGATGGCATTTACCATTTTTTACTCCTTTGTTGTCCAACTCTCCACTGACTAAAAGCACCTGAATTCTGTCTCTGGTATAACTCTTGCCACTGCTATGCTGGAATAATTGCCCCAGCAGTGAATTATAGCTCCAAAGCATGTCACTGTATACAAAATCAATTGATTGATCTATCTATCCACCTGTGAATGGCACAGTCCCATTTTTCATTTTAACCACCTCAAACTCCAGCTGCTTTTATGTTTTCAATTTTGATTTTCTCCATTCTCTAATTCTTTCATATTTGTGATGGAGAACTTGCCCCTGCCTATCCCAAGTCCCACTACTGCCAGCAAGCTGTAGAGCAGTGCCATTTTGGCTTGTCTGTGTTGTGTTTGGAGTGTTCCTCAGTAAGGCTCCTTCAGTGAATCCCAAGGTACATCTTGCTCCTAAGGCTGGAATACCAGCCTGTAATCAAATGGGAGGGGAGTGGAATGAGTTTGCAATCCCTTTCCAAAGCAGCAGAAATCTATTCCTGCCCCAGTCTCCTTTCTTCTTCTAAAATGCAAACAGTATCCTTGTTTATAGGTGACAAAAAAAATATTGCCCACTGTCATGGTGGGGGAAACTTGAAAGTCAGCGGGGTGGGGATATAGCTGGAAACGTAGCAGAGGACAACATTTTGTGCATCACCTACTCCTCTCTTTCTGACTGTACTTGCTGAGTTATGGTTGTTTTTCTTCCATTCTAACCCTCTCCTCTGTTATTTTGGCGGAGAGCAAGAACTGGTGATCTCCAGCCTAAATTCCCACTGAGAATGAAGGGATTTTGGCCAGACAGAGTGAGAGGAAGATTCACAGCTTTCGGTTCCTACGGAGACTCATCTCAGCTTTTATCATGCTCTCTCCTGCTGAAGGGAAGGGGGACGGGGGGGAAGGGGAAGGTGGTTGCAAGACTAGATAAGCTGCTTGTTTTTCATTGCTGGCTTCCTGGAGGATAAGCTATCTGCATCCTGTGCTGCTTTTCTTTACAGTACGCAAAGAAAACCAAGATGGCACATCCATGCATGAGGGATGGCTTTTACACACCCAATCAACACTGCTTACCATCTTGACAATGTTCTTTGTCTTTTGCTGAGGTCTCTATCAAATATTTGTATGACCCCAGTGCCCCACCCTTTAGAACACATATCCTTACAGCATTGCTTAAGGATCACTCCTTTATCTGTGAGAAACTAAGCCCAGAGAAGAATACTCAAGTTCGTGTAGGAACCCTGTGCCAAAGCTGAATCTTATCTCAGGTGTTTTGAATTCTATCCTTGTACCCACCTCTGAAATATCATTTTCTGTATTCGTGTTCTCTATTCCTTAGAAAAGTTTAATTGTGGTAAACAGAATGGGACCGGGTCCTCAGAACTCATGGACTGGTGAATTTACACTATGGGCAGTAGAGTCACATCACGTTCTCCCACATGTGAATCTTGCCTCCAATTCCAAAAGCCATACAAAAGACCAGACAGGACTGACACAGCATATTGTTTGCTTTTGCTTACAGTCATATCACCTCTTTTCTATTCTTAGTTTCCTAGGTTTTCTGTTATGAGAGCATTTTGCAAGTTGCACTGAAAATAAAGACTGTCCTTTTTTTTCTCTTCTCTCATTATGAGACCTTTGCTAGAAGAACTTGAAAGTGTGCCAAGATTAACCTGCTTCTCATTATCCCTTTCTTGTCTTCCTACTGACTGGAGAATGAGCCTTGTGTGTTCAGGTTTATTTTCTGTTTCTGCACACATTCATCCATGTTCTTAGCCCATTACATTGTTGAGTACATGTTTAAAGAAACAACCATGGATTGCTTTCCCCTAAGAGTCAAAGCTGTTGTGACGTCACATCCCATGTCAAATTTTGTAATCTTTTTGCCCTGTTTTTTTCATTAAACTGAGTGTTATAAATCTAGATTTCGTGTCTGATCAACTGCTGTTTTCCAAGTAAACTGACCTACTAAATCTGTATGTTCCTTTGAAGAGAAAATTTTATAGTTTTCATATAGAGTAAAACATGGAGCTTCCAGTAGACATGTGATCTGGACTTACTCTTCGAAGCTACTTGGGTACTGATTAATCACTTGATAACTCCACTGAATTCTATTTCATGTGTATCTCAGGACATTTGTTTAAAGATGGAGCTGAAGAAGGAAGATATGCTTTAAAGTTCTGGGTGGAGGGGAGAAAGATGTGTGTGCAACTTGTGCACTTGGCAAACAGAGTTCAGTGGAGCTTATATTGTCCCCTTTCCTGAGTCCCAGCCCATTGGATTTGGCAGTTCTGCCTGTCTTGAAATGTAGCATGTGCTTATTCCTTGTTGTTTTGGGACGCGAATGTTACCTCTTAAACAAGATGCTTTTGAAATATATACTGGGCAATACAATTAGAACCTGTTAGTTTTTCACGCAGTCCTCATTATAGGTAACTCCAAGGTGTCATCATAATGGTATTTTACTGATCACAAGATAGGATGGAACTTCCTTGGTAGCCTACAGCAGTCCTAAACTTAAAAAGATGGGACAAAGATTACTCTAAGCTCTCTATTTCTCTGAAAGACTGCAGTGAGCAATTTTGGTTGTACAGGAAGCGGGCCTGATTAAATCCAGTACAGCTGATGGACACCAAAAGTTATTAATATCTGCTTAACTCAGGTATAATGCAGAGTCTTTGCTACACTGGGCAAATATCTATATCGTAAGAATTTTTATCAAAATTGTACTAATTGGATCCTTCATTTAACCTCAGAAGAAAAGGCAAAACTTGAATTGCTGGAAAGACAATACAATACAATTATTTTCTCTTAAAAAGTCCCCTTTTGTCCAGCAGCATAGAGTGTGGCAGCCTGCAATGCTGTCCTCTTGCTGGAGAAAATTGGACTGGGAATGCCAATTCAATGCTATTGTCATTATATGACATTATTGTCATTCCCTGCTATCGTTCACTTAAATGCTAATTTAAGGAAAGCAAAGATATTCTTTCTTTTGGGCCCATCCATTTCTGTGTTCTTCAGTTGAATATGCCTTTAAAGCCCACCGGCTGCTTTCTTCAGCATCATAAAGTTACTGTCAGTGAAAATTCCACTGAGTGCATATAAATAGTTTTTGTGATTTCTTCCCCTCTACTCCCCACCCTTGTCTGTTCCAGGGATGATTTCATCTGACCATCTATCACTCTCAGCCATTTGGTCCAGGAGAAGAATAGTAACACCTTTTGCTTTTACAAATTCCTTGACTAGATAAGAAGATATTATCTCTTCTTAAGGAGGGGAAACAGTTGATTAAACTTGGAGATCCTGTGGACTTCTGCTTTTGCCGGTTCATAATCTTAAATATGAGAGGCTTACTCACAGAAAATACTACCTTCATTTTAGTGAGGCAGGATAGTAACAACCTTGTGGCAGATGCGGTAATGATTATCCTATTCCATTTTTGCGGCACTGGAGCATCCAGAGATGTGCCCAAGAGACTGTTTGACTGCTGGCGACTGCAGCCCTGCTGCTGGGCAGGGTCAGCACCTGTGGGATCAGCCATCACCAAAACCAACTTGGGCCCCCAGCAGTTTGCTAAACAGGTTTTCTTAAGTCAGCGTAGTCAAGCCCTGGTGCGGCCATTGCTCGCTGGTATCAGAGGCTACAGTAGACTGGAGTAAGACAGGAATTTTTCACCAGTACAAACAAGGAAAAGGGGAAGGAAACGCTTCTGCTCTCACCATAACATTATAAGTACAACTGAATGTAATGGTCAATTTTAGTCATGATCTAAAACAGCAAGCTGTATCAACTTGTTTTACATTTCCACTGTGAGGCTGTTTTCTACAAGCTTGAATTTTATGGGAGGTAACAAATATTTTGACAAATACAAAATTTACCCTAAACATACTTATTTCAGTTTTTGGTAAGTAGATGATCTGCATCATGTGCACATTTATTTAAGCAATTATGTTGTTTAATATAATTTGTCTTCGCATATTATTACATGGGAAAATAGTGAACGATGAGACCATATTATTATTTTATTAGATTATTAACTTTTTACTTGTTATCTGTGTCAAGTTATATTTGGATGGAAATTAGAATTAAATTAAAAACAGTATTTGTAATTATTCATGCTAATTAAATAAAATGACCATAAGTTCCCTGACTTCCTAAATATATTAGAACAGAAAAAGCAAGCTTTTCTAAGCAGGTTTTGCATTAAAAAATTACTTTCCTTGTTAAATAGAGGAAAGGACAGCTATATGGAGGAATTTGGACTGATTTAAGAACCCTATTTTAAAACTAATAGATTTCATCCTTTCATACCAACTCTAATTCACCTAATTTGAGGAAAACAAATGCTCCTGCTTTTTCAAATCCTAGTTTGTTTCTTCATTTTAAATGACCAGGTTATTGAACTGAACAAAATTCTCTTTGGTTCACTCACTGATCTGAAATGAAGAAAATAGTATCTTTTCACTTTGCAGGAGGCTAAAATTCTCAAAGGATCACTTAGCATTTCAGAAAAAATTTGGGTCCAAGTGTCTAGACAGTGATTTCTCCATGATCAGCATCACAGCTTTCCTGAAAACTTTCACAGAAATCAGATGCTGTTTGAATGCTACTTTTTTAATGTCTTTCAGGTATAGCAAGTATCCTTTTTTGTCAATAATTCCAACTTTTTTTGCATACATTCATGTATGAATTAAAAAAATAAACTGAAAAAAATCTGATCCCATGCCAGAGAGGGGAGGTCTGGAGGAAAGGGAAATCCTTGAACTTTTTGCTTATGTGGTGCCTTTGTTTGATACGTTGTGAGTTGTCATCAGGATTTCTCACCCTGGATGATATTTGTTGCTTTCAGGAAAAAATTATTATTTCCCAGAGAGAAGAAAATATTTTCCATATAGGACATGATAGCTGTTTTGGTGGGAGGTGATGACTTTAAAAGTTCTCTATTCCTGTTAATAGGTCCTAACTGTAGCAGAGAAGCACTCTTAAACCTCCTTACAGGAAGAGAAGGGGACACATACTCCCATTTCAGTCACAGTAGAAGTTCCTGAAGTGATCTATTTTTTCATCTTGTCTTTTACCTTTACTTTTTCTTTGCATATCTCATGGATTTTCATGCGCTCGCAAACAAGGTCTATTTAGTTAAAACTGCTGGAATTCAACTAACGGAATTTTTTCTTCACCTTTGCTGTCAATTTATGATCTATCCAGTAGGTAAATCCTCCCCTTTAGTAGTCTGTTAACAAGCAAGTTTCAAGCCATACATGAAAATCCATTGTGCTGTAGTACTGCCTCTCTGCTGGATAACTCCTGGGCTAGATAATTTAGTTGGAAAGGGTTCTGTTCCTTCCCAAACTATTAATCTAAGTCCCCAGAACTCAGAACCTGCTTTGTAGATATCTCACTTCTTTGCATGACTATTCCAAAAATTTTGACTTCTGGTGGTGCCTTAAGACAGATCTTAATCTTTGTTCTCTTCTTGATTCAAGGCTTCTGTGAACATCCTTGTGCTTTTAAAGTACTCCTATTGCTAGTGCCAAAATCTTGAGGTTCTTCTCCACTCACCTCTTGGCTGTTGAGTACCTACCTAGCTGTTGAGTACCTTCCAAACTCAAAGATCTATGGAAACAAGTGAATAAAAGAAAGCTATTGAGGTTTTCTGTGTTTATCTAGCCCTGTACAGATTTATACTCATCTTCTTTGACTGTTTGCCTCCAGTAGAAATGATTGAAGTAGAACAACTCTGAACACAGAATTCTTGTAACAATGTTCAACTTCACGTACTTGCCTTACCATGGTATGTTGGAGCTTGGATCTTTGCTTCTAGGAATTCTGATTGGTGTTCAAAGATATTGTCCAAGAAACTGAGAGGGATCTACACCAATCCAGCTATGAGAGCCATGCAACATCAAGGCAAGATGTAGCTTGCCTGCTTGCCTGTGTGGGCAGAAAGGTGAGGTGGTGTTCTCAAACAACTCTTAAGAGCTTTCTCTCTCTGAATCTTCACAAGGAAGTCAAAAATGTCTGCATTGTCTGTTCCATATGAAGGACAGCAGGGTATGTTTCCTAGCCTAGTGTCCAGCTAGTCCCTAAGTGTCAACTCATTCATGGAAATTCCTTGCACATACTTAACAGGGAGAAATAAGGGTGACCGGTCTGCTCCATAGTAAAAAAATGGTTTTTATTTACTTGCTTTAGGAAATTTGAGTAATAAATGAGCCATCTAAGATGTGTTAGTAGAATAATTGTCTGAAAGGGAGTGTTTGATATGGGCCTAGGTGAGGCTGGGCTGTACATAGCTGTGGTGCTAAGCTGTGTCTTTGAATAGATGCCCAGGACTTTGGGGAACACTTTCTGGCATGTTGAAGAGGTGGCTGCCTGTTTTACAGCATTTCCAGCTCTTCAGTGCCAAGAAGCCCCCAGACAGATAAAGGGACTTCAGCAACACCGTTCCTTAACTATCTCACTACATTTCAAGATCTTAGGTAGGTAGATATTGTTGAGGTTTTGATGGGTTTTGGAGGGGTGTATTCTCAGAATGCTGTGAGCTGGAAGAGCTTGCTGAGGACAGCTAGCCATGAGCCACAGAGAAGGACTTTCTCTTAAGTCTTCAGGAAGGACAAGAATCTGGTCTCATACAGCTTTGGTTTGGAAAGACCTAGCGATACTTTTTTATGTCTGAGAAGGCTAAGCTGGGGAGATTTGCTTGTAGACTGAAGCTCTAAATCTTACATTGTGGAGTGACTGCACACAGAATTTGTACCCTGAATGGGTAGATTTGTTTCACATTTGTTTCAGATATCACCTGGACTCACAGACTGCCCTGGGACAAAAGTAAGAGGCATTTCAAGGATGATACCATAGCAGCAAAAGAGGCAGCCAGCAATTCAATACTGGCTTATTACTCCAATATCACTTCCTGGGAGCAGAATCTGGGTGATACCAAAGAAATCTGCATGCCTCTTCCTTAATTTCCTAGCTGGGGTAGATCAGGAGGCAGCACTGAGTTCCTCATCTCTCTGGTCCTTCCTGAAAGCATTGCCCAGCCCCATAGCAAACATATCATGAATCATTCATCTTTAATAGATTATGCAAATTGAGAACATCAGATCAATGAAGATCAATACCTGCAACCATTTAATTGCCAGCAAAAACATTTTAAGAATGAGCATTATCTGAAGTCCTTTCTTGGGTAATGGCAACATTAATCCAAACATTGGATCCTGGCCCAAGTGTACAGGAAAAATTCTCCGCCCCTCTTCCCCTGATGCCTTTCAGGGTGTTGAGGGCCTTTTTCTTCCCCTTCTCATTTCCAGTTTCTGAGTTTCTCTGTCATTACCACCAGTGAACAGCCCCCAGTGCTAATAATTCTGCTTTTGTTACTCTGCACTGATTGAAATGTCGCATACAGATTGAGATGTTAGTGCTAAGTTGCCACCTGGGAATGTCAAGCTGGGTCTGAAATGAACTTTTCTCACTCTTAGATCTAGATGGATCAGATGGGGATGTTCTCAAGCTGAGCTGGGAGTGTGGCAGGGAACAGAGTAGGGGTGGCACAGGGTGGGGGGGACATGAAGAAAATTTTTTGCTTCAACCTATAATCTCTTCTGTGAGACCAAATCTATCTCCTGCTGTGCCCTTGTGAGAGCCATGTCTAAGGCTTGTGTAGTGTCCCAGCCTTCAGGAAGCCTCCTCTCACATTAACAGGCTGGAATACACCATCTTCACATTGGCAGAAGGACTAAAAAGAATTATTTTTATGGCTCCTTTGAATCTTAAACTCTGATTGTAGACACATCACCTTTACATTCAGCTGTGGGGATTTGTCTTGCTCTTCTACTGGCTTTGCCCCTCAAAGACAAGAAGATACTTCCTGTAAGAGATGTGGATCTGCTAAACAGTAGATGAACGCCAGCTGAGTTTTGTAAATACAAAGAAAGGTAGAACACTTTTGCCACAGCTAAGCCATTTTTATCTGGTTGGCTAAGAAACTGCATGGCTACAGGGATTCTGAATCAAGCCTGATGGCTGTAAAAGCCATGAAAAAGGTCTGGGATGTCATGCTTTCTAGACACTTCCTGAATAATATAGTTCATCTCCCATGTTCTCCACGAGATTTTGCAGACCTCACACTGGATATCCTCTGTGTTTAACTGTTACTAATCCTGCCTGATCTCAAAGTTCTTGGTAGCCAAAAGTTGCATGCAACAATATGCCTTTGCTCAGTGTTTGCTGCACAAGCAATGACTGCCAGCCTCAGCCATGAGCTGCTTTGACACTGGGTGCTATTAGCTGGGGCTTCTGCAAGAAAAAATTGAGATACAAACTCCAGTGCTCTTGATTCTGTGCCATCAGAGGACAGCTTTTTGGTCAAGGGGCAAGAAGCTTCTTCCCCTGCTAACAGGACTTAGACCTCTTTGTCATGAGTTGTTTCTCAGCTTCCGCCTTGAGGTTTCTAGATGGGCTACAAAAGTTGTCGAGAAATGAGGATATACCGAACAGGGACAAGTCACTTGAGCCTTGCAGCCGCTTTAGCTACCCAGGAGGAGATGTGCAAGTCTATGGTAGCTGTGTGAGCAGCCACCGATGGCAACTAAAGCCTTGAGAAGAAGGGCTGTGGCACCAGAATACTTCCTTAGGCTCTAGACACACACAGGACAGGCAGTCTAACACCAGTATCAGGACAGTGTGCGAGCGACCCAGGCCAACCTGTACCACTCAGGTTCTGCATGTGCTACCAGAAAAAAGGTGGTTTCAGTGAAGCGTCTGCTACAGAGATTGCCTCCTATTTCTCTGCATCCCGATTTGTCTGCTTTCGTGTGCTTGCTCACAGTTTCTACTCTCTCAGACACACCTGAGTTTTATGTGCCCACACATGAAGAAAGGCTGTGAACAAATTTTTTTGCCCGCTTTCATTAGAGACTCGTGGGCTTAAGGAGGAGGGAGTTTAGCAGTTGCAGTTCAGCAGATCTCAGTATTTAATTTGCAAATGCCCCTTCTAAATGCCAGGGCTGAATAAAATCTAAGCTATTATTTCTCCAAAAGAAAACCAAGTGGAGATCATGGGTGAGCCATGACCCTGTTGTTCTCAGATACAAAGGAAAAAATCACAGTGCATATTTGGACATATTTGTCCTCCACCAGCATCCAACCCTAAGCCCCATCTGGGCACACAAGTTTGTGATTCGCATCTGGGTTTGCCTGTCTTTGAGTCACATCTGGACACATCTAAGTGTACCCAAAACTGCCAACACTCCCAATTTCAAACTTCTATTGAGCCCTTATGTTCTCCACAGTCTTTCTCTCTCCTTGTTTGCCACAGAGGGGTATCTTGCATTAGCAGAAAAAGCAGAAGCTAATGGTGATGAGGGAAATAAATAAAAAGCTTGGTTCTGCTGTTTGGTCAGGCAGCTTACCGGTCACCACAGGGTACGTCTGGGGTCCTGACACATTTGTCCCCAGGTCTGGGTTAGCAGAGGTGGATAGACTTGATTTGACTTCATCGAGACCAGGGGTCAGAGCTGGGAGGGAGTACTCATTACCCTGGGGAAGAGAGGAGAAAGACAGCTCGCTATTGATGCGATGGGAGAAAGGGAAGGGTGTACAGATGGGGGGGAGGAAGAGGAGAGATGCAAACCCCTGCACAGATGGAAGAGGAGGAGGAGGAGAAAATAGAGAAGATAAAGTGACAAGAGGGTTGGGGGGGAGGAGGGGGGAGCATCCTAGGAGGAACTGTCCCACCTGCCTGCGTGATGTTGTGAAGGGGAAGAGGAGTGAGGGACCTGGCCTGTTATCTGTGGTATGGCTCAGCCTTCATTCAGTGCTGTGAGGATGGGGATGGCTGTCTGTGCCAGCCCAGGGGAAAAGAAAGGGGAAATCCACATCCCCTCCTCTTGGCTGAGTGGAGGTGGGAGGTGTTTGCCCTGGTGACAAGGACAGCTGGGGCATAGGACTACAATGACGTGACTAGGACAGGCGGGCTGTAGGAAGCAGCCAGTGTTGGCCCACTCTGTCGCCACGGTCTCTGCCTGGGTCGCCTGCCTCCCCTCCACTGTTACCTCTATCCTAGCTTTTTAAAAACAAAGAAGCCTCATCCCCTGCCTCTGTCACTCTGTGCATTGGGGTATGAAATTGGGGAGGGGGGAGCCACATGGCTAACAGAAGGGTGGGAGGGGGAGAGACATTGAATCTGAAAGGGTGTCCTGTCCGAAAGGCTCTGGTAATTGCCTTTTTATTGTGGCAGCCTCCAGACCAGACGCGGGAGCTGGAGAAACCAGGAAGGCTACAAAACAGCAGGAAAAGTTGCTCTGATTAATATTACGTTAAATTAAAACTGATTTTCTGCTCTTTCTCCTCTGTTTTTTTCCATGCACTTCCCCAACCCCCTCCCCACATCTTCCCCTCCTCCAGCAGGCTCCACGCATGCTGCCCCCTCCCCGCCCCTGTCCCTGCTTGGCTAGGACTGCCTAGTCATTTCCAATTCCTTCTTGTATTGATCTTCCTGTAGAAATCAGTTTTGTAATTAGCTGCAAATTAGGCCTTCTACTGGGGGTGAGCCTGCCCCCTGATTTATCACCAGAGTAATTCGCTGTGATCGGAGAGAAATTAAAATGAACTCAATTAGGCTTTGGATTTGCTTTATGGGCCCTGCTCAGAGTTTCAGGGGGAAAAATGACTGTGCTGGTGCTTAATAGTCTAATGAAAGTAAATAAAGGTTATTCATTGTAATAAACCCAGGGACTCTGGGATGAAGGGAGTCCACAGCCAGCCTCTCCTTCTCTTCCTTTGTTGGTTTATGGCTTGGGGCGGTTTAAAAAGACTTTTGATTTTCATTTTATTAAGACAAACAGCTTTTGGGATAAAAGGCCCGGAGAGCGGGGGAGTAAAGAAAAGGTGGGCAGAGCTGCAGAAGTGTGGAAAACTATGTTGGAGATGGGAGTCAAGTCTCAGCTTTGGGCCATGAAGGAAAATGATCCATTAAAACCCAACCCTGTGGCTCACTGGTCACCAGCGTGATCTCAGTGTGCAGGAGTTCCTGTGCAGTGCTGCCTACCAGTGAACATGGATGGGAGTGTAGGCCTGTTCATGGCAAGAACAGGCTTGCATTCAGACAGGTGCATTTGCAGAGGGAAAAGCGGTCATGGGGACACAGGGAGAGAACAGTGTGTGTGTATATGGCAAGCTCACGAGACGAGGGAAAGCTTGTATATACACAAGCATCAGCACAGTGATATAGTTACAGCTAGACAGGGATGTAAAAGGTATGTGCAATAACAGGTCAGTGTCAGAACAAGGGATGGAGAGAGGGAGAGGGATTTTGGTGAGGGAGTCTCCCTGCCATCATCCTCTCAGTGCCTGTGGGTTCCCATTACCAGGCCAGGCCCTCACCTGCTCAGATTTGATGTGCTCTGATGTTTGAAAGACGTCAGGGTAAGAAGGACGCTCAAAAACTCGATCTAAAGCTTCCAGCTGCTGCTGGGTGAAAGTGTCGCCACGAAGGTGCTTCCGCAAACTGTCCACGCTGCTCTGGGAATCTCCATTGGGAACTGAGCCCTCGGATACATCTGCAGGGCACAGACAGAGAAAACAGGGAGTTAGCACCACCCTGACTTGGACTGGTAACAGATGCGGGACAAGGACAGAGTGGGAAAGAGCGAGGCTCTCTGTCTCCACCCAGGTAGCTGTGCCACTCCTGAGGGAAGAGGAGGCTGCAGGGGTCCAAGAGGAGCCCTCCCCCTCTCTGATGGAGTGGCCAGGCTGCTCCAGTGGGTTCTGTAGGACTCTCCTGCACAGGATGAGTGAGGCTGTGGAGAATGGTGCTTAGCTCAGAGATGAGTTTCGGTTCCGCTGATTTTCAGTGTTAAAAATTGCCAAATCTCCACTGCTGAGCATAAAATGGGAGCAAAGCACAGCGATTAGCATCGCTAGAAGACCACTGGACAGGCAGTTCACAGAGAAACAAGAATGCTGAGGATGGGCTGTACTGGAGAGGACTGAGGAAGCCTGCAATGGGAAAAAGGCTCTTACAGTTTGGAGCGGAGCCAGTCTCTGTTGTAGCTCCCCAGTCCCATGAGCGGCTATCACTCTTATAATATCCTTCTCATTTGATCATATCCTAGATGAGTCTTTCATCCCCCTTAGATAACAGGAAGATCTGGTTTCCGACTCCATGTTTCACCAGAGACAAATCTCTCCCTGTGGGGCAACTGTTCCATCCAACATATGTTGGTTTCTGTCCCATTCACCTATGTGTAGCTTGTGATTTATCGTGACCCATATCTCTGTTATAATACTCCCTCCAAAATGAGATGAACCTTTATCTCTGCCAGTCTCCCTTCTTATCCAAAATGAATTATTGTCTTACAAAACCTAGCCCTGCTCGTTTGGAATCAGCCTTCTTGGTATTACTTTGTTCTTACTAGGAATATACCTGCCTTCTGATAGAACCTTCCCTAGAAGTGCATCGCTGTCCCTACAACAGCCCTCTGATACAGTCCAATCTCACAGCAGTGCCTCCTGCCATGTTCCAGGGTGTTTCTATTTCTGACGTGCCATCCCATATCACTTACAGCCCTCTCATCCCCTCTGCTGTGAGTCCATTATAAATGCCCTGCCCTATCCAAAGTGAATTTTTTCCTGTGATAAACCATCTGATCACCTATCTGGGTTTGGGTTTGGTTTGTTTTTTCTCCCACTGTTATCCCCCAACTTAAATGAGGTGCATTTTTCTCTGTTATAACCCCATTTTATCTCAAGTGAATCTCCTGCTATTAGCATCTGTCATATCCAAGGTGAGTCTGTCTGTTATAACCTCCTGTCCCAGCTGAAGTGAATCTTCCTCTGTCATAATCCCTCATCTCATCTGAGCCAAGTCTGCTTATTATAATCTCCTCCAACTGTGCTGAGTATCCTTCTGCTGTCACATCTCAGCCTAACTTTAGTGTGCCTGGTTATAATCCCCTGCTTCATCCATGCTGATATACCTCCATACTCTCCATGCTGAATCCCTACCGACTGTGCTTCATCAGACACAAGTCTGACTGCCTTATCACCCTGACTTACCTAAGATCAGGTTTTCCCTCTTGTGCTGTAATTATCTTCCTGGTTTTTCACTAATATGCCTTATACTTAAGCCTTTCTTGGTGGCCTCCAATCTGTGAATCTCAGAAACCTGCTGTATGTTAAGAAATTGGTCGAGGGTTCTGTATAGACCTTTTCCTTCCTCCATGCAATCATGAGGTGCTCATGGACACATGATGCTCCCAGGAGCCTGGACTGACATTCACTGTGCAGCATCCAGAATAATGCCACTCTGCTGCTTCCTCTTTTAGCTCATGGATGGTGCCAAGATGGTATTTTCCTGGCACAGTTAATGCCCAACTGGTGGCCCAGAGTTATGACTGAGCCTGCTGCCTTCTGGCTATGAGATATATCCGTTTATAGGTGATTATACGATATGATATAATCAATAGTACATTATATACAGTAGCGTAGTACAGTACCACTCACAAGACCATAGAAAATATTACATATTGATTTGTCCCTGCCAGAAGCCTTCCCTTGAGCAGCCTCTTCTCTCTTTCTTTTCCACCCCAAGCCAGAGCAAGGCTGTTTACTGGCACTGATCCCTGCAGTTTTCTCCTCTCCCCAGGCTTATTTGCACAAGAGAAAGTTATCAGTTTCCTGAAATCTGGAATTCATGACAGATTTGACTAAGAAAACAAAGCCAAGATCAGGCATGGTGGACTGCACACTGTGTGGGTCAGTAGAGTTTTCATGTTTTAGATGGACTGAGCTGTTTCTGCAGGGGGTGGCTTTCAGGAGGACTAGGAGAACTCTGGTCGTCTCTGCAGAAAGCTGGCACAGAACTCCTGGGTCCAGACTCAGGAAAAAAAAATGTTTCTGTATCAGCCTCAACCTTTCTGCAGCCTGTGAAGCTGTTTGCCTTTGAGGATTTTTCCGCATGTGTCAGTCAGTGTGCATGATTGTACACACCACGATGCTAATACACAAGGGTATTTTTGCAGTAGATAATTATTCTGGTATTCTTTAGATTCTACATCACAGTATGTGCCTGACCAGGCATTTGTCTGTGGCTTCTGGTTTTGGCATCTGATTTTCAAGGATGGCAGCCCTATACTCTGCATGGTGTTTGGTGTGAGTGGACAGATGTACAGTAAAACTTTCACTGATTGTCATAAAACCAGATTTTACCCTTAGTGAGTTGCCCTGGGCAGTTGCACAGATTTGTGCACACATGCACGTGTATTTGCAATTCTGTCTGCCTTCAGAGCACTGTGCACATGTGTCTCCCGTGTGTGCAGAGGCCATGCCTTTGTGTGAAGAAGCTGAAATCACAGCTTTCCCGAGTCGCTCTAAGAGTCTCTTTTCCTTCATTTATTCAGGGGCCCTTCAGATCTTGACAAATCTGTCACTCTAAATTTGCGAGAGATTATGGTGCTCTCTGCCTAGCACGGAGAGAGGTGATATATGATATCTGCTGCCCCTATTGATTGCCTGATCTGGTGGCAGAGGGCTGGCGAAATGAACTTGAAATGAACATCATGCCTCAACTCATTGTGCGTATAATACACTACTTAATCCCACATTTTTGAGCCGCTATGGAATTCAATTGATCAATCATGTCCCTCTGATAGTACTGTTTTAGGGGTTATTGCTGCTCTGCTCACTGACCTTTCTATTTATTTATTTATTTATGTCAGTGTGTGCGTGTGCATGTGCACACATAAGCGTGTTATGTGTATTTGGGAAACCCAAGACCAGCTGATGAGAGAGGACCTGTATAGTTTATGGGAAATGAAAGATAAGGATGAAGGAAAGAGAAGGGTAAAGAAAGGGGTTAAATAAGAAATAAGAATGATCAAAGCAAGCAAATGGATAGAGAGGGGTGCAGAAGCTGTAAGAAGAAAGACAATGCTTTAGTTTAGGTGGAAATTCCTGGAGGGGAGAGGGAGGAAGGAGGGGGATGAACCACTCTGCCCTGGCCTATGCTTTAAAATCTGCTAAAGCAAAGAAACTTTTGACAGAGGCCTGTAGGGTACCTCAAGGTGGATCTGGTCTAAACAGCTTGCAGTAGTATTGGGCTTAATAATGGTAGGGCACACGAATCCCAAATGTCACAGAGCAATTACATGAATTGTGCATATATATTTTACTTATGAAGCAGAGAAGGTTTCACAGAGGTGATCCTGAAAGACGGATTTGTATGTCTTGTGTTGCTAACATTGAGACATTCACCATCACAGATGATTTTATTTTCTTCAAAACCAGATGATTGTAAGTCCCCTGTGTTTGTTTTCTAGTGTCAAAATCTATAGAGGATGTGTTTTCATTTTTTCCCTGAAACTGCAAGGGCCAGACACTTATATCTGGTTTTAGATCAAAGTTGCAATTCTTATCTAAGCCTATGACTCTGTGAGCTGGACTACCAGGAGAAGCTTGAAATAGTGTAATACACAAAGTATGAGAGCTGACAGCCACGTGGATATGAGCAAAGGTGGCAGAAAAGACCAGAGAGGACTTTGAGGAAGAGATGGGGTCCATCAAAGGGCTGTGGGTGATAGTGAAGAAAGGGCTTATGGGGAAAATTTGAATTGGGAAAGACTGGCAGATCCCACGAGGAATGGCACTGTGGTGGGCAACAGTCAATTCAGTTGATGAAGAACAGTGCTAGGAGTAAAAGCTTAATGGACAGGGGTTTGCCAAGAAAGCAGATATTGGGAGGGGTGCTGTTCAAACAGCTAAAGCAAGGCTTCAGCTGCAGGATGAGTCTGGGAATGCCACCTAGGTAACTGTGGTAACTGTACCAATAGGAAACAGCACCATCACCTTTCCCAGTTCCTTTTTAGTGGCAAGGGAAACCTCTCTTTTAAATCATAAGAATCTTAACAAACACCTTGGGAGGCGAACCATGGCCTCAGCCACCGTGTCCCTACAAAGGCACACATTGCTGTCAGTGTGATCAGGCCTTGCACATGTGACAGGAAATATCTCTCCTCCTCCTGGGGGGCATCCGAGGGAATACACACCGTGAATGTTCAGAGTAAAGCCTCAACACAAGAAACAGAAATGCTCCGCGGGTGTCACAGAAGTATTCTGACAGATAACAAGGAAATGCTGTGCCAAAGAACAACAGAACAACTGTAACTACATCTGACACAGTGAATATGCCCATTAAATAATTCCAAAACATGGAGGCATTCTCAGGTCTGGAAGCCACATAGACATCATAATGTACAAGTAACACAAAGTAGCATAATACATTACTTCCCTGGCTACAAGTGACAGACAGAACTCTTGCTCAGGGTGGGACAGGACCATCTCAACAAAAAACTCAGAAGTGTTGCTGACATAGGGAGACCTTTGTGGCACAGAAACATGTAGGAAGGTCACGAGAAACTGTGCAGCTGCCACACAAACATGGAGATACTGCTCCCTTTTAGGGAAGGGGCTGTTATCATCCCCATGACATATCTGCCTGCAGTGTTGTGGGGCCCTGATCTCAGCTGGGCCCTCGCAGCTCTACCAATAAAAATCACAGTCATAATAAAAGTGAATGTGACTGGCATGAGAACTGCCAGCCAGGTGACACAGCAGAACCCATCTAATTGTCAAAGGCTCCGGGGGAAGCACAACTGTCTGATGCAGTGGTGCTGAGCTGGCTGCTGCAATGCCGTCCCTCTGCATCAGAAAGGCGACCCTGTCCTCTCCTGCCGCCTTCCTGCACCATCTCTGCCCGGGTGTTTAACTCCGAGCAGCCCTCTCCCACTCTCTAAGCATTTGTGGCTACATGTGCTGCCCATTCCCAAGTCACACTTATGTTTAAAGACTGCTCTTTCCCTTTTTCCGATTTCTCATCCCTTTTTTCCCCCTCTGATGTGTTCCTGTGTCCCCGTGCAGCCTGGGCCTGTCAGGCAGCTTTCCTGTCTGTCCCGGGGGGCCTTTCCCCACACTGCCAGTTGTTGCAGTTTCAAACTCAATTGTTCTCCTCGGTACTGAGGCAAATGGAGTCATTAATTACCTTCTATCGGCTGGGCCGAGTTCAGAACGCGATCGATAGCCAGCGCTTGTCATTCACGGCAGCCAGCCCTGCGCAGACCCTCGTGTTGCATTCAGTGCGGGTCCGTGAAGGACCCCAGCACTATTGGAGCTGGGCTTCAAACCGTGGTCTCAAGCTCCTGCTGGGAATAGCAGACCTCCTGCATCTGTGTCTGCACTGACCCCCAACCAAGAGAGATCAAGGACAAAGACCTTGTCTTTGAGGTCTGGTAGTGGATCAGGTGGTCAAGATTGTCTAGTACTGATGTCCTGATCTACACAAGCTAATCCAGTCTAGCTGTCACAATCTTTCTAGAGACACTGTTTGCATCCTCAATAATTATTAAACTAATACTGTACTCCCCCCAGTAAGGACAAGCGCAAGGATTGGCAGTCCTAATCTGGTGATCTTTTCACCTATGTAACTTTCTTGCCCTACTCGTTAGAGGTTTGGAAATAGAAAGCTGTAGATTTTGGATTACATTTCCTTCCAGGAGAATTTTTGTGGTCTTTTAGACAGTGTGAAAGAAGATGTCACAACTAGATGGGTCAGTTCTGTGTTTCAGCATGTAGCAGCATGTAGTAGTGTTGCAAGAATTTTGAGTGTTTTGATTATGATAACTGGTGGGGAGAAAGATGAACCTCAAAATCAGATGGGAAGGATCCTAAGGGAGTGCATAGTAGAGAAGATGGAGCATGGAAGGGGCTGGCAAGGTTCAGGAATGCATAGAGAAGGAATGTTATCAGGGATCTACGCTGCGATGGTGAAAGAAGATAACAGTACAAGTTCAGATGATGTACAGTATCCTGCAGAAATAGGGGTAGTGGTAGATAAATACTGGAGGATTATCACCTCAAGGAAGTCCATCAGCCTCCATGAACTCCACAGTTGTTCAGATTCCTGTGTCCATTTGCCTCGAGGGAATCCACAAACCTGAATTTCAGTATACTAATTGATAGCACTGTGCTGGTCCATGTGTCTCCGTAATTTGTGTCAGCAACACATAGACTGTGTGTATTTCTTTCTTAAATGCTCAGGCTTAAAGCAGAAAGGCTCAGAAACAAAGGGATGTCACGTTTTGAAATGAGGATATAGCTCACATGAAGAATTGGTGAGTAAGGAAGGCTGCTCATGCAGGGAAGTGAGTGTGCCTGACTGAGGAAGAGTGAGATGTGTGCTGGTGCCTGACAGCAGTGTTTTTAACACAGGGGTTGTGTATGACTGAGTACCCTAGATGGAGCAGGGACGGGCAGTGCAGCTTTAATGCAGGGCTTACATGAGCAAAAATGGCAGTGCTCAATGAGAATGTAAATGTAATGAATTGTGTGTGCAAATGTGTAATGAAGTGTGTGCTCAGATCTGTCTTGGATTATCATGGGAGCATGCAAAATGCATTTAAGGAAGTAAGTGTGTATATGCATATGAAAATCATATGTATTTACTACTGTATCTAAGTGTATGATTGCAAATTTGGACAAGAACATCTGGGAAACGAAGTCTTTGTGGGATAGTAATACTCAGCACATTCAGCCTTACTGAAAATGCCAGCAAAAGTCTTTCCAGGTGTTAGGATGCAAGCAGCTGTCTCAGATGTGTATTAAACATGTACTACAGCACGTGTGGGTGTGCAGGTGAGGGGTTTTAGCCTAGGTAGTAGTTTCCTAGGTCCAGGGTCTCTTACTAGTGCTATTAGGCTTGACTGTTAGACAAATAGAAATGCAGCTGCCTCCAGGATCCAGTACACTGGCTTTGTTTATGTTGACAGAGGAGCAATCAGCACTCTCACACAGTGAGCCAGATCCTCTGGTCAGTGTAAATCTGTAAGTCTCTTGCATTCAATGGTTATACTGATTTACACATCCTAAAAGTTATCAGAAGGGTTATCCTGATTTATGGTCTTGTGATGTCCACAACACTGCCTTTAATGCAGTGCCCTCGGGGACAGCTGGTGCTGCAGGGAAGCAGGGCTCCAGAAACTATGCTTTCCCTCTGCCAGAGAAGATGATGTTCTTAGCATCATTGGCATGACTTAACTCTCTTCTCTCATCTTCCTAAGCATGTTTGTTGGGGAGCTACTTCTTGGCAGGATCCCCCTTGGTGAGCATATAAAAAAGGGTGGCTTTTGTTAGCTCCAAAGGACAGAAGCAACACAAAAAATTACATCGCATGCAGCCCTAACTATGCTTGTTTAGAGAAACTGCTTGCATTTATGAAGTCTTTGGTGCGGAAAGCAGGGTTGCAAATGACTGCATCAGAACGACAGTAAAGGCCATTAATTTCCTGTTATGTTTTCCTGTGTTGGGGGCTTTATTAATTTAATTTTACACTGTCGAACAACAGCGAGCGCTGACACCGCCACACTTGGAGGGTTTTTTTTTTTTTCCTCAAGCAGTGCTTTGCCTGACATGCAAATCAACACTGCTATCAGGACTGCTAGAGACAAGGCAGGGAGCCCAGAGCTGGACTGTCACCATCCAGTTCCACCTCCCAGTTTCTGGGAATCCCTGAGATTCCAGTGGAGAGCACTGAGAGGACAACAGCACAAAGACTCAGCAGATCTGGGTCAGACCACAGACTCCTCTAATGCACAGTCTAGAAAATATTAATTCCTCTTTAGCCTGCTTGGTTCCATTGGCTTTGTCCCTCACTAATATGCCTCTTAATACCTCCTTTCCTTCTGTTTCCCTTGCTCTAGACTTTCCCTTCTTTTCATTCCATCTATTTTCACCTCATACACACTTTTACCTTCACCTCAGCAGTCAAAGGAGTCTGTACCTGCCCCTGAGCCAGATACTTGTGAATCATGTTATTGGAAGCTCTTCTGAGTCAGCACTAAACCAGTATTCAAGCAGAGTGTTTTTAGAGCTGCCATTTTTGACATGCCATAAAACAAAGGCTCCAATCACTCAGAGTCATTAAAATTCCCATGGCATTTTTTGCAAGAGTGCAGACATTAACCTGGCTGTCCTGAACAAAATCCAGCCTGAGTGATTACCCACAGCATATCTTAATTCTCCTGTGGTTTCATTTGGACATGGCACAGCAAAATTTCACAGTTGATGCTCTGTATTGTTCAACATCTGCCATGGTCCACCTGAGAGTCAGTCACATTTCAGTAGAAAATGAGATTTTAAGAATGGGAAGGTTAATAAACAACATATGATACAGGATGGATAATTGTGAAATACCATTCAATAAAAGAGCTACAGGCTTGCAATAGGCAGCAATCTGCTTGAAATGTCACCATGCAAAGTCTTTTATTTTTTTTCGAATGCTCATTCCTATAATAACTGTAAATTATTAGTAGAATAAGTTGTCATCTTTCTGCACGAGGTCACATAAAGGCCATTATCGGTATATGAAGGAACCTATACTGATATGACCTCTACAAAATATATATTGCAGATATGTTACAAATTGTAAGAGGTAGTCTCCCAACAAGAGAGGGCCCAGTCGTGGGCAGCAATCAGTTTCACAAACAAGTGAGGTCTCTGCAGAGAAGAGCCATAAGTATCTTTGAGAATTAGCTAGTGGAGTATTGCTTTTCATTTGGTGGGATTTAGTAAAGTCGTTCTGAACTCTAGAACAGTTCTGATCTTCTTGGAAAGTCAACCCTTCTGTTCAAGGCCTACTTCTTCTCGGACTAGATGCCAAAAGCCAAAGCAAAAGAACACCAGGTCCTTTAGGGAACCAGGCATGGAAGTATGCCTGTCCTTTATAACAGCCTTTTCTAGAGCTTTTAAGAGAGAATGCACTCAAGGTTTGATGGACTTTCAATACACAATAACCACCTCATTAAGGTTTAACCACATGTCTACAAATATGTTCCAATGCAGATCCCCTAGCTTAAAAACAGAATAGTTCCTCTGAGCTCCCAAAAAAAGGCAGGGCCAATGAAAGAAAGAAACCCTGACCTGATGCACTTCCAAATGGAAACCGTGATACCCGTGACCTAGCTCCTGTTCTGGCACTGTACACTTGTGTGTTTTCCTGTAACTGTTGACCTCTGTGGGAAGAGGCCTTTGTACCTTGAACCTGTTGGGATGTAAGCAGTAGGATGCTTGGATGAATGAAGGAAAAGTGAAAGGAAAATGTGGATCTAGGCACCATTTTTAGCCCCCTTAACAAAACTGTGACATTTTAAAGGGCCTTAAGATGGGCATGAATTGCATTTGACACCTATTTAAAGCATCCTTCATTTTATCTGATTGACGCTTGGAAAAATCACCTTTAAAGAGCTATGGATGGAGACAGACAAGACAGAACATGTCTGATGTGTATCAATAGATAGATACAAATATGTATCTGTAACTGCTTCTTTCCAGCCATCTACTATTAACAGAGTTGTCCTTCATATGTAATATCCTAGAGCTTAGCATAGCCTCTGCAGGCCAACACAAAATGCTGTTTTTTCCACATCTTGCTTGGCAGCTATAGAGATAGCTGGAGTAAATCCAGTGCCTCCTGAAAGCATCTTAAAATGTTCACAAACTGAATTTTTTTAATGCAAGGTCAGGTGACAAAACTAAACACACTGGTTTTTCTTTCTTTCTCCTCTCCAATCAAATTGCCTCCTTGCCACTCATCTATCCAGCCAGGATTCTCACAGGCTAATCGCTTGGTGAGATCTTGTTGTTCCCCCTGGGATCTAGTGAAACAAGGCTAGAGGATCTGATACTATCACTTAGGGAAGTAAAGAGCTTCTGCTTTCCTTTCAAACAGCAGCAACAGCAGCTCCCATTTTGGGAGGAGGGGTTTCTCTGGTCCTGACTGAGAACAAGGTGCTTAGTGTTTTCCTTTAGCACAAGACACTCTTCTATAGGAATGATTTACATCTATGAACAGCAAGCAATGCTTAACATTACATTGATGTAGACTTGGGAGTGCAGAGATAGCCAAATTAGGAGCTAATTGGTGCACTGGGGATTGACTGTTGGGCCCCCTTGGCTGCTGGATGTGATCACGAAGAGAAAGAGAAGAAAGAAAGGGAGAGAGCAGGAGCCATCCTCCAGCCATCGCCTCTCTAAAGGTTGGGATTCCTGAGGCCGCTGCTGTCTAGTGCTGTCAAGGTCAGCAGGTTCAGGTTCACTGAACGGTCAGGATGGTTTGAATTACTGGCACTGCCTGCCGATTCCTCCGCTGATCGTGATCTGTCTTCCAGCACCAGCTGCGGGATGATGCTCCCCAGCCATGTGCTGTGCACGGTGTGGGGCACAGGGAATGTCAGAGAGGCAGATGCTCTTGTTAAAAGGATAAGTTTTTAGGAAGATTTAAGGAGTCAAGGCAATGCTGAAGAAAGGCGCACACTCCAACGACTGAGCATGTGGAGACCAGGTTTCTAGAAACAGCCGTTCTGATCCATTTTTCTTTTACCTGGATAACTGCCCCCTGCAAGCTTATTCCTTCCATGAAAGTTAGGAGAATGAATTGAACATGGCATATCAAACCCTTCTGGGGTGAAAAATCTGTTAGTGAAGACTTCTGTCTGGTTCTAAATAGGTAGAATGCTCAGTGAGCAAAGACTTGCACATTAGTATGTGCAAGTCTTTATGTAAACAACACTGCTTGGACATTTTCTCCCCAAACACACGTAGCTGTGTGACCAGGCTAAAAGGCAGGGGTAGCCAGCGTATTCCTACAAGGCTGCCTGCAGACAGCACCAGAAGGTGCTCAGAAAGCTGACTGCCAGCGTGCCCTGCAGCAGGTGGGCTTGGAGCCACTGAAGGGACCTCCCCAGTGCAGGTGGGGAGAAGCCGTGTCTGCAGAGGTATGAGTTTGCATAGTCAGGCTGCCAGTGTCACAGATGTGTGCCTGGGGTGGCACCAGTGTGTGGCTGAGTGCCTGCATGTGTGTGTGTATGTGCCTATACTGTACATGTGCTGTCCAAGCAGCCACAGCAGCAGTGATAGCAGAAGTAAGCATGTCAGAAAGACTGCGGCAGGAAAGAGCAACAAGAGGGATTTAGAAAATAACGGCTGTGTGGAAGTAGTGTCCAGTGTTTGTCTTCGACAAGAACATCTCCACAGGCATTTTTTACTTGCTTTCAATGGAGTTGCACTACAGAGAAATCTGGCCCTCTCAGCCTGTAAGCTGAAGTGCTTACTCTTGCTTCTTATTCTGAGCTCTGTTGTGTACCTCTGTGAGTCAGCCAGCTCCTGGTGCAGTCAGCTACATGTGCTATAGCTATGGATACATAGCTTTTGTACTCACACCTCTGTCTGCTCGCCACACACATTTCTATGCCTGTTGAAAACCCTGTGTAGGGCTAAGAATGCAAGGGACTGCCCATACCTGGTGCCCATACACAAGGCCCCTTGCACAGCACCCTCAGTGCTCACCAAGATATTTATTTATGTCAGTGTAATGCCACGAAATATCCTCCACAGAAGGGAAGCCCCCATCTCCTTTAAGCTTAGCACAAGTATTCTAACAAGCTCTGTGTGTGGCCTGCACTAGGAAGAATGCTGTGCCTACCATCACCTCTCCTCAACTCCTCTCCCAGTTCCCTCTTCCACTGCAGAGCAAGGGGCTATGGCAAGAAGGGTCAGAAACTGTGCCCAGTATCATGCTGGTTTACATTAATGAGATACACACAGTGTAATCCAGCAATGGAATCAGCTCTACAAAAGGAGGTAATAGCAGGCTGCCATGAACAGAGCAGCTCAGGTAATTGGTTTATCTATCTAGAAGCAGTAGTAGCAATCTCTGCACAGACAGAGTAGCAGTAAAGTCTCTTCCTTAAGGCTATTTCCTTTGTCTTTTCAATTGCTTGCACATCCATGTGAGATAGAGAGAGAGAGAGGAAGAGAGAAAGAGCTAGAGAGAGAGAGGGAGAAATGTTAATTTGTGAATTAATGGCTTTTCTCTGCGGAATTGTAAATTCAAATGTCACCTCACAGGGTGACACTACGCTGGGCTGCTGAGGAAGCAATGATAAGATCCCCCCCCATCCCCATGCCGACGTATACCCATGCCCCTCCCCTCCCTGAAAGATAGCTACGAAGTGGAACATGCTACTTTTAATTTGCAGTAACACCACCGCAGAGGGATGCAAGAATGACTGCTTTCCAACCCTCCCTTCCACAACAAGCCGGGCCACATCTTTCCCTTTCTACCTCTACCTCCTTCCACCCCCTCTTCAACCCCTCCCATCTTAAACTGTGTCCAAGACAACACATTATCTCAACTCCCCCCACCCTGAACTAATCAAAGGATGAGCTAAGGGAGGGCTCTTTAGAATGGATGCCTCTGCAACCCTCTCCTCTCCTGCAATAATCAGGTGAATTAATGACCCTGAAGTTAAAGTGAGCGCTGATACTCAGGCGTTGTGCAGCGTAGGGGAGAAAGCCTTCATTGTTTTCGAGCAGGAGGCGGGCAGCAGCAAGGGAGATTCATGGATGGAGATTGAATATGCAATTTTCTTTCACCTTGCCAAGAGCTGCCCCTGGGCTGTGCCTGGCCTAAATTTTTTTTTTCCTCTTGCCATCTCTGCCTTATCCGGCCCTCCCACCTCCCTTCCATTCTTTCCAGAAAATTACCTTCAAAATTGATTTCCACTTTTACAAACAAATATAATGGGAACATGAGGGGGGAAAAAAATCTTGGGCTGTGATGAATTAGGGCTGTCAGGTGCTTCCAAGTCTCCTTTGTTTTTGTTTTACTGCCTGTTAGGTTCTTTGTTTTTCCAGCAACCGGGAGTAATGCCCCTGCCCACAGAGTCCCTATGGTCCATGGCTACCTTCACAGGATACGGCCACCACCTGATGTCATCACTGTGGTATCCCTGCTCTCCATCACTGTGAGCAGACAGCCACTGCTAACAGACTGCCCTAGCCCTTCACACCAGGACACAACTGATCCCATGGAGACACTGCATGTCCCACACTGCTGGTGGCCTGGGTCCTACAGCCCAGGTACAGGTCTGTTGATTTGCCTCTGATCTTCTTCACCCTGCTCCTCCTGTTCTCCCTTGCCTTATTCAGCTGATGGACAGATTCCAGCTCTCCCTGTTCTGACAGATCAGCCTGGGTCATTGGCATGTCACCTTGACCCATGTTTTGTCTCAGTGCCATGTCACCTTGATTCCACAGTAGGATTGCCCTTATGTCTCTTTGCCATGTCACTTGACCTCAAAACAGTGTCTTCTCTCACTGTTGTCATGGCATCCTCATCCACTGTTATACAAACAACCCTCTAAAATACCATTTGCCTGCACATTGCCAGCTATTTCTGATTCCTTTTGCAGTCAATTCTGTCATCCACTGTGCATTAACCTGGGATCCTCATGGATTCAGACACCGTGCTCCCTCTGACTCTTATGCCCTTTACATCCATGAAAACATATAAGTCACCTCCCTGATTGCAGGCAGACCCAATGTAAAACTCATCTAAAGTGAACAAGAAGATCCAGAGAGGCAGGCATCCAGCAAAGCTGGGGAGCAGCCTTTGCACAGGTAGATGCACGGAGGAGGCAGAGACGCTGGGAGGAGTTGTAGCTGCCTGACTCCTGTTGACACATTAGCTGCAACAACCCCTCCCAAGAATGAGTCAAAAAGTTGAAAAAGATCTAACCACAAACTCAATACCCATAATAAACAGTCAGACAAGCACACACTCATGGTACTCACACAAATAAAGGTAAAGAAAAGCTCTATGCGTAAGTAGCACCCACCAAACATAGCAAATTAATATTAAAGACACAAGAATGCAAACTGGGACACACAGAGGAACTAATGCAGGTGCATGGCAATTAAATATAATTTCTGAATAAACAAATAACTTACAAAAGTATAGGTACACTAACTAAATGAAAACCTGTAACTCAAAGTAATTTCCTTAAATTAACATGTACAGAATCAAATCATGTCAACAAATACAAACTATTTACATAAATAAACAGCCTTTATACAGGCAAGAACAACCCATATGTGTATATATATATATAACATACACACAAATATATAACCTTAATGCAAATACACATCTGTACAAACTATATACAGAAGTGCACAGCACTAACAGGCTACATATTCATATCCAGCGGTTGCACAAAGATACAGTGATACTCCAAGTATGTAACAGCACGTACACTCAGAATATACATACAAATATACAACATTCACATATATGCTCAAAATGTGAATACAAATACCTCACATTCATAGAAATACATAGCACTAATACTGAGCCATACATGCCCAGACATCCATATGACCCACAGTATGCATCCTCCTACTAGGCAATATTATACACAGCTTAACATACACATTTTCCAGGTCTCCATAGGCATGCACAAAAATACGGGTCCAACCTGCCACTCACCCCAGTACATAAGCACAGATAAGTAGAAACCAGCGATCCTAACACAGAAATAA
The DNA here is from genome assembly GCA_013397845.1 of Melanocharis versteri. Lineage (NCBI taxonomy): Eukaryota > Metazoa > Chordata > Aves > Passeriformes > Melanocharitidae > Melanocharis > Melanocharis versteri. Next base: position 118,915 of record VZTG01008120.1, on the reverse strand, counting down.
AAAAACCAAACAGGCGTGCATTTCTAGAGACACAAATACACCATCAGAGATGCACACAAATACAACTGAAGCCAGACCAGCTTGTCTTCAGAGAATACCAGCTCTTGCCAAACTAGCAGCACTATAAGCTTTAGAAGCAGGGCATTCTGTCCAAACCGCTTTCTGTGATGTAAGCTGTTAACTCTCCCTTACCTGACTTCCTGCTGAGCAATGCGTACTCCCCAAACTCAGAGGGTGTGTGCAGACACGCTTACACAAACACACGTATCCTGTTTCTCCTGCTTACAGACTGACCTCCAGATTTCTGGTGCAGCAGCCCACATTTCTGACAGTGCTGTGCTGCTTATTCGTTGTCTTCTGCTTCATCCAGTTTCCCTCTCCTCTCTTTTCCCATACATACTCTCCCTTTTCTGACATCCTCCTGCGGTTTATTTAGAGAGGTGCAGGATGAGTAGCAGGTGCTTTTCTTACATCCTTCCAGGAGTCTCACTAGCCAAAGACCTTCAGGCGGGAGAAGTGGGTGGCTACCTAGAATAAACTCCCTCTTCAATTTATATTTTCATCTAGAATGGCAGGGAGTGTTACCTAGGCTTGCGTGTATAAACACAGTGAGCCTGGTCACCTGTGACCGCTCCAGTTTGCAGAGATACACCGTTGCTGCAAGCCGCCAGCCACTGGAAAATCAGGCACACTGCATAAAACAACACAGTCCCAGGGAAAGTAGGAGAAAGACACTGTGAGAGTGTGAAAGACTCCAGAATCTGCTCAGCCCATCTGCACAGCCATAAACTGCTGTGTGCACACCCCACAACTGTGTGTGATGGTTGGAATATGGGGTTAGCACCTGAGGCAATACAACTGCATGTGTCTCCAGTGTCATTAAGACTATTGCTGACCTGCAATAAAGCAGTCATATAGAATAACACAAACAGGTCAGCTATGGTGACAAAAAATCACACTGTGAAACAATGCAGGCTCGCCAGAGACAGTAGTGCTGTTCCATCGCCCACAGGGGTCCAAACACACTCTGTTGTCTTCAACAATTATTAGGGTTTAGGGAGAACAGAAATACACCTAATATGCCCAGAGATGAACATACATCAGGCCATGACACAGTCAAGTGGGATGACTCATATTCTTTGCAAACATATGCAGGCAGCATAGAAAACTGAATGAATGTATTTCCCTACAGGACAGTTACGGGCTAGACCTCTGCTCTGGTACAACTCCAGCACAAGCAAAGCATCACCATACTGCAGATGACAGCATAAGCACACTGTATGTTCTGAAACGACCCCAGTATGCTGTGGAACACTAATATCACACTTCCTGAAAACATACTGTTCTGAACATGGCGCTGCAGTGGCACAGCTGTATTGACTTCACTGTAATGCCCAGGTGACAGTCTGTTTTCAACAAACATGTTACATCAGCTGCAGTAACAACTCTGTGAATTGCAGTGACAGCACAGTAGAAACTGCACCAGTGAACCAACAATTACCATGTTGAAACAACCTTACTGCATGCTGTGATGCAAACGTACCACAAGAAACAATTCACAGCTGCTTCTGTGAAGAGTGTAATGGTCTTGAGTGTAATGGGGCAGCAGAGCAAGTAGTGATACAGTTAATCTCATCATTAGTGTCACAAACCCACAACCTATAGTAATAGTTACAACAACAGGATAACCACAACTGCACTGCCTGCAAACACATACTGGTGCCACCAACAATGACACAGTGATCTGAAATGTCACAGAATCACAGAATCACTAGGTTGGAAGAGACCTTCAAGATCATCGAGTCCAACCCATACCCTAACCTCAACTAAACCATAGCATCAAGCACCACATCCAATCTCTTTTTGAACACATCCAGGGATGGTGACTCCACCACCTCTCCAGGTAGACCATTCCAGTACCTTACCACTCTTTCTGTAAAAAACTTTCTCCTAATATCTAACCTATATTTCCCTTGCCGCAGCTTAAGACTGTGTCCTCTCGTTCTATCAGTTGCTGTCCGGAGAAAGAGACCGCCCCCCACCTGACTACAACCACCGTTCAGGAAGTTGTAGAGAGTGACAAGGTCACCTCTGAGTCTCCTTTTCTCCAGGCTAAACAATCCCAGCTCCCTCAGCCGTTCTTCATAGGGCTTGTGTTCCAAGCCCCTCACCAGCCTTGTTGCTCTCCTCTGGACACACTCAAGCTTCTCAACATCCTTCCTGAACTGAGGGGCCCAGAACTGGACACAGCACTCAAGGTGTGGCCTCACCAGTGCCGAGTACTGGGGAAGAATGACTTCCCTGGTCCTGCTGGCCACCCCATTCCTGATACAGGCCAGGTGCCATTGGCCTTGTTGGCTGCCAGGGCACACTGCTGGCTCATGCTCAGTCGGCTGTCGACCAGTACCCCCAGGTCCCTTTCTGCCTGGGCACTGTCCAGCCACTCTGTCCCCAGCTTATAGCGTTGCAGGGGGTTATTGTGATCAAAATGCAGTCATAGCTATGTCTCTCAAATTATATTATCACTGCCACTCTGAACAACACAAATGGGATCATACTTGCAGTGGCATACTCAGCTGCTGTATATCTACTCAAAAACTTAGACACATTACACACATTTCCACTCTGTGCTACTTTCCACTTGAAGAAAATTTTGAACTCAAAGTCTTTAAAACAGTCTACGTCCCAGGGCAATATTTTAAAAAACAACTTTTGGTACTGGTACTGTCACAGATGTCCCTGCCTCACAGTCCACCGGAAGGAGGCATCTGTAATTTCCCAATATGAAAATGAGATCATGGCAAGGTAGGGAAAGTCCTAAGCTGAACACTGTCAAAACCCTGCTCTGCACTTAGAGTCCTCCCATTTGGAGTGAGGAAGGAGAAAACCACCTGTAACAAAAGCACTAATTTTCAGTAGAGGGTGTTGTGGCAATAACAGTCAGAAAATTACATGAGCAGCATCAAAGAGAAGGGCAGTGATGCTGCCTATCCTATAGCTACAGGATTAACACTGCAGGTGCTTGTAAAGATAGTGGGCAGCACCCTGTTTGGCATAGCTCAATCCCATTTGAAGAGTATAGTGAACCATCTGCACTGATACAGCTAACACTTCTTGGAAAACACGACCAGACCTGTAGAAATTTTGGTTACTCTTCACTGTCCCCCTGCACTGACACAGCCCTGCGTTACTAGGCATCAGTGTAACTCACTCTAATCATCAAAATGACAAGTGAAGAAAGGGAAGGAGAGACTTCTGCCTTCTCAGGTTTGCTCCCCCATCTGTGCTGGGGATTCCTTTACTGCAAACACCCTGAGTATTATTGCCATTTACAGTAGTAATCACTCCGTCCCCTCCTCTTCCACAAACCTAGTGCAGATATTAGCACTGATCACACTAACAAGCCTTTGGGTTTTATTACTACTGATACTAATAATACTGGACACATTATGTCTGCTCCCACCAATAACAGGCTGCAGATATGATCCCTGCTAATGCTGATAATACTGGGGGATATTATCTCTGCCATTGTCGGCACTGCAGATATTATTGCCAGTAATGCTGTCAAATACTACAGATACTGTCAAGGACCAAGATTAATAATGCTGAGAATGTTACAGTACCAACCTCACTGGCAGATGAATCCCAAATGAGAATTTGGGTTTAGACAGGAAGTCTGTTTGCAGCCTATTACAGAAAGAAAGGGCCATGTCTTATAAGAATGGTTTTGTAAAAATCTACAAAGTTTCACCTAGCTGAAGGTGCTGTGGTATGCTGGTAGTAGTTTGATAGACTGTTTTCTTGTTATCTAATTATCTATCTATATCCATCTATCTACCTATCTATCTATTTATCTGTCTAGCTTTCTCTGCATTTCTCCTTTTTTTCTCCTTGTACAGAGCTCAAGACTACAATATGAGTGATACTAAGTTTTTGTTAGTGCCTCTGGGTCACCCCAGTTCTCATTCTTTTCAATTAAGGGGTTATGAAACAGCAGAAATAGTTGCATATTTTCCCTCTTTATCCTTCTGGACATTATATTGCTGCTTCTTAGTCTGGCAATGACCCTGCTGAGCATGGTTGGCCTGCCGTCACAGAGTACTACAACACTCGAACCATGAGGAGACAGGAATTCCTGTTTTCTGATGCAGCTTGATATTGTAAGAACCTCACCGGTCTTGAGAAAGTCTTTACATGCTGCAGGGTCACCTCTGCCTCTGGAAGATGGTGGGTGTAAGTGCTGGGGAAGGTCAGAGGGAAGTTACGGCTCCACTGGCAATACCCACAGACCACAAAAAATGGCACACACTGTGCTACACAAGTGGTGGTGAACTTTTTAAACCAAATTGTTTTAAAAATCACAGGAGACAAACTCTGTCTAATCTATCATAAAAGTCAGAAATTTTGCAATCACTGGTTAAAAACTGAAACAAAAGGGTAATGTGGTCTTAACAAGGCAAATCCTGACCATCCTTTCTCAGCATTCACCTGAGGAAGGCATACTGAGTTTTGAGGAAAGACTTGTGACCAGACAGTTCCTTGTTGTGACTAGCAGACACTCAGAGCTGCTGCCCAGCTAGCTCTCTCTCAATGTCATAGATTTCTCAGGCCACCCTTGCACTTGCAACCAGTGTATTTGGTAGGTTAGGATTCCCACTCTTCCCTCTAACTCCCTGTGAGGGACACACCTGGCTGTCAGCGTCCATCTCTAAGCCCACCTCATGCATCCGTCTGGCTCCTTCTGTCCAACTCGGGAGTTCTGCTACATCATCTTGACACATAATTATCTCTCCTCTTCTTAATCATCTGTGCTACCGTCTAATGTAGGCACCAGCTGCAGCAAGGAGGACCTGGGGGAGGGGGTGTGCTCACACAGAAGCTTCTCTGTCTTTCTCCCACCCTGTTCCCCCTAGCCATCACAGAGGTTGCTAACAAGGTTTTCAGAACTGGTGATTCAGGAACAGCTTGGTACTTCCCCTTTCTGCTGAACTGCATTCCTCACAGAGGAATCCTTGCAGCAGAGCTGGTCCAACAGAGCGGAAAGAAAGAGAGAGCAGCGCTGCTTCTTCTGCCTCCTTCAGGGAAGGACCACTCCCTAAATGCTTGGAAAGTAGATGTGCAAAGCTCACAAGGGCTTTTCAATGTGAGAATAAACCCTGCAGTTAAGAAAGAAACTGCAACAAAGTGTTCAGAAGCTCTGGGAAATACTGAGAAGGCATATGCATACAGCATGAGCATGAAAGAAATACTTGTGTTATATCTCTTGACAGAATTTCCTACTCCCCATTTCAACTAGGAACAATCAGAATCTTCAGAACTACAGAGGAGATTGCCCAGGAATGAGTGAAGGTCACTGGCTTTGCAAAACTTCCCCTCGGACCCTTCTAACCTCAGGACCCAGCCCTGCAAAGGGATGATGTTTTTCAGCATTTCTGAAGGCCAGTGTGAGCCCAGATAACTCAATTCATGGTTAGAGATGTTCAGCAGCTAGCTGGGGGTCCCATGTGAGCTTTCTCTGGGTCAGGAGCACAACGTGTCCCTGCAGCAGATATCTAGGATGGCAGGATTAAGGCTGTTATCTAATGCAGTTGCAACCATGTCATGTAACTGCCACCTAAAACTCTGAGAGCTAAAGACAAGAAACATCTGCAGGATTGTCTGGTTGGTACCTTTTTGATTCCTAGTGGGATATGTGGGCACTTGGCCAACAGCAAGGAACTGCATAGCGTCACTTGCCTAAATCAAATCTGGGATGAATTAAGGACAGACACAAAGAATAGTTCTTACTGTCAATATATCATTGTGAAGTGTCACAGTCTTAGATGGCTGCTCTGTCGTTTTTTTGTTTAATTGTACTGTTCCAAACAAAGCTCGAGTTCTGAGGCTTCAAGTGAATGTGTGGCTGCATCTAAAGTGGGATGATCTTTCCAGGTATAACCTGAATAGTAGCTAAAGCCAGATTGAAGAGCTTCATGTCCAATGAGATGTGGAGGCACCATGTTGAGAGCTGGTGATCACCATATTGGACTGTATGAGAACAGGGATTCACAGAACCCCTAAATAACTGCCAGGAGATCTGCACAACCATTAGAGAAACATGTCATTCAGTTTGAAATGTCACTATTTCCTGTATAAGTAATGATGGCAAATGCTGGAAAGGTTTGCAATACTTGTAGCCTCCTATTCCTGACATTTTTTGACTTTGAGGCATTGACTCAGCCCTTCCATTGCTACACTTTTCTCTTAGCTGGGCCCTACTGCCATCTAGCTGGGAAATGGATCTTCCTCTGGGGCCTGATCCAATTTCCAGTGACATCAGCAAAAATCTTCCCATTTGCTTTAACAGAAGATGGATTGGGTCCTTGCATCTAGTTTTACTTTGTATTAGGGAGAAAGGGAACATGACAACTGCGTTTTATTCTTAGGATTATTGTGCTTATTTGGATCAAAAACTTACAGATGTGAATCTCACCAGAACCAATGCTGAGAAAATTACTAGCAAAACCTCAAAATGCAGCATCTGTCTCAGGAGAGCTTTCTGTTCTCACCACACATCACAGAGAACTCTCATGTTCTCTCACTGCCCAGCCTTGGAATTACAGCACACACAGCACTCCGAGCCACCTGTCTTAAGAGGTCTTTCCATGCAGCAAGCAACACAACGTACTGAAATCAGAGCTGAACCCAACAAACTGGTCAGTCAGTATTCTTTAAAAAGTTCACCTCCTGGCCCTCAATTTTAGAACAAATCAAATTAAGAGACAGATTTAAGGGAAAGTGTTTAAAAACCACCATAAGAGCACCAAGACCCTACGCACCCCTCCTGACTCAGTCTATTTAGACCTAAGGCTCCAGCTTTTGATCCATTTCAGGATCTTTGCCCTGGATACTTCAGAGCAAGTAGGAAGCAAAAGGAGATAGCTTAATCCTATTTCCTTAGAGCCTTAGTGAAAGGCTTAGAAAACAACCTTAGGGTCACAGTACACAGAAGACCTCCTGTTCTGCTTTCAGACTGTTGCAAGCATGACAGTTCTGCTGTGGTAGATGCTACCCATGGAAAACTGGACCCTTGTGATCACCAGCTAATGTAGCTCGTGGCACGTCACAGGGCAGGAACTTGTTTGCAAGGGGAATGAAAGACAACTCCCACATTGCTGGTGCTTCTCCGAGATGGCATTTAGTTTGAAATTGAGTGAGTCGGGGAAACCATGTTTACCCACAGTTCAAAGTCCGGGCACCTGCTGGCACCTGGGGAGTTCAGTTCCAGCCGTTTCCAGCAGTGAATGAACTTGGGATCAGCTCCAGCAATGGAGACGGCTCTCTGCCTGCTGAGCAGATGTCTGGAGACGCAGCCTGTCATGAAAGGGCCTCGGAAGAAGAGCATTCCAAGCCAGCAGGGCAGTGGCGGGGAACTGGTCTCTGTTGCTAAAACTGATCTAGCCCCTGGAGCAGCTGCAAACCTTGGCCTGAAATTGGAGCCTGTACATGGGGACAAAGAATATAAAAGGGAGGATGAGCTTCTCCCCTCCCCCTACCTTCATCACGTTTCCTCTTCTCGCCATTCGACCGAGGAATCCCCAGGATCCCGTTAATGGAGTAAGAGCCCACTGGATCATTGGAGGCACTGGAGACAGGAGGGGATGCTGTGCTGGGCACTGGACAAAAGGAAAAGGGAAAAAGGGCCATCAGGAGAGCAGCACAGCACTCAGGGATGCCCAGCTGAAAGCTATGCATGCCACCAGTCTAATAGGAAAGCCTGGGCACTAAGCTGATTCCCAGTCCTTCATGCTGAAGGACTTACTCTACTGTATCCCAGCAAAGCTGCATCCCAGCTTTGCTTGTCCACTTCTATACTGTTACTTCACAGCCTTCCAGTACAGGGCCATTAATAACAAGTGTATTCCATCAAGAAGCTAAAAGTTGTTGCTACATCCCAGTTCAGAGCAGGCTTTCAAGGTAATTGAGTGAAATGCTGAATAGGCCACATTCTCTAGTGACTTCATAGTCCATCCATAGACCATTTCCTCTTAGCATTTTTTCACCAGGAGCGCACACGTTCTGTCTCAGGCAGACTAGCCTCTTACATGCCCACCCAAAACACTTAGTGAAACATTACCTTCTTAGCATAGGTTAGAAGCACTTCAGTGCTGGACTAATAAATTCAGTTCCCTACTAGAATGACTGGTTGGTGATACGGCTACCACCCAGATTAATGAAAAGCTAGTGCCTTCCTTTTGTACTGACCAGTATCAATAGGCAGAATGCTCTGGCCACTTGTCTGTCCAAGATTGCTCATGAATTTCCAATACATCAAAAGTGACAAGCTGTCCAGATTAGAAATGATCCCTTCATGATAATCAGGCCTTTAGAAAGTAGGCCAGGTAGAGCTCTGCATCCAGCCGGCATACCTGTTGTGTCCCAGTGTGTCCCAGTAATGGAGAGAATATCCCAGTTCTCTTACAGGCCACTATACATCATTCAGCTCATAAAGCACTGACCTGAAGCAATCAATACCTCCAACAGAAGCCTTTCAGGATGGAGCAGAACCTTTCAACACTATCCAGTGTAGACCCAGACTTTTCAGTACATCCCAAAGCAATGAGAGACTCCACTAGAAGCACTTACAATCACTATCCCAGCTCAGCCATTGCATTCCCTAGACGTTGCACTACTGTTCCAAGAAGGAATAATATCTGCCAGCTCCATCTGTTGTGATCAGTGATTGCCAGTCCAGTGAGAAAGTCCAGATTAAAAGGGCATCCAGAAATGCTCTTCCATATTGGCCCATTAATTCCATTGTATTCCTGAATGTAATTTGTGTACAGGATTATATCTACCAGCTCTGTCCCATGTAGATGAGTATTTTCTGGTAAATCGTTGTGTAGCAGCAGATTCTCAATAACCAACAGAATCTAAGAAAGTCTTAGGCTACAAATAAGCCACTGTATTTCACAGTATCCCAGAATACTGCATGTTTTTCCTGCTCTGGTTTGTCACTAGATAAAGCTATGCTAGCAACAGCAGGCATACCCACCACACAGCCCACAGATTAAAAAGCATCTCATCACACATCTAACACAGCACCTTTAAACCAGGAGGCATTTAGTCACTATATTACAGCCTCCATCTTCTGTTCACCTCAACAAACCAGCAAAACATCTCCCCCAGCAAAAAAAAAAAAGCGTTTTCTCAGTGAAATACACCCATGGGATACCTGACTGCAGAGCTAGAACAATGAAGAACTTAGTTGTGAGGCAGCTGGAATATCTTACCCATGTTTGTGTATTACTAGCGCTAAGAAATGGACTAGTTCCATCAAAGGGAGAGGAGAGAAGGAAAATTGGTAGGGGGGAAAAAGAGTCAGAGTAAGGACGAGAGAAAAAGTGAAGACTGACGCTTAGACAGGACAGCAGTAAATACTTCTCTATAGGGAGATGAAGGAGAGAGCATGAACGTGAAATGGATGTTAAGGCAGAATCACTTGGGCAAACCCCTACTTTGGGCTAGTTTCTCTGTGATTCACTTCTCTGCAATGAACAGGGGAGACGAAGAATAGAAAACTCTGATTTCCATGGAGGCTTCTTTCCCCCCACCCCCTCCTCCCTTTTGCTCTGTTTAGCATCTGCTTGTCAGACTTTGTTCCCTCAACTAAGCTTCATCCCCATTTCCACTTGACCTGTCATCACCCCTCATGCCAGTCTACTTACCAATAGTATGTCCTGGTGCAGTCACACCTGTCCCACTCCCGTCTGGTGTTGGGTGAAAAGGTTGCTGAACTTTGGTTCTGATGATCCTGGAAAAGAGTAAAACACATTCAGGACTCAAATGCATCTTCTCTGTGCCTTTGCAGACCCACAGTCCCAGCTATCAGAACCTGAAGTCTTAATCTGAGCTCTCAGTGCAGCAGAGCGGCTTCGTTTGCCTAGTGGGCCTGATTCTACTGCTTTAATAGTCCAGCTCTCAGAGAATCATCCTATTTCTGCTCTGTCATCTTTATCCCAAACTTGGGTGTCCACTGCATAAGGATGGTGTTCACTGAGTAAGCTAGGATCTTCTGTGTGTTAACAGCTGCATTGTCATTTATGGTCTGATCTGTGAGCACAATCACAAGGCAGTCTTTGCAGCTAATAGAGATATTGCTGAATTTACAAATGGTGTAGCTTTAATTTTGTTGTCTACCTGAAAAATGCCCTTCTGACTGACTAAATGCTTTGAACTGTGGAAGGCTTGCCCAAAGCCCTTGCCCTTCATAAATGAGAAGGTGAAAGCAGAAGGCATGTGTAGGGAGTGATAATGGGATATAGATCACCAGGAAAAAGAAGTTCCATAAAACAGGGGAAAAAATTGGTGTTTGTCAGATGGTGAATGAACACAGCATGGAAACTCAAAAAGACATCACAAAGCTCATAATGTAGCTCAGAATGACAATAAACTGAACTGTAATTGTCAGTGCTCCGTTTCTTGTTACATGAAATCTTTCACCTCTAGGTCACTGGTTTAAATCCAGCTGAGGTCAGTGGTGAAAGAAAATCACTAGTACCTAGTACCTGACTGGCAAGGTCCCTGACTGCTGGCAGATATTGGGTATCTGTGAGTTGGGAACAGCTGTTCCACCAAGGAACCTAGTAAATAAGCCATGACCTGTGAAGGCCATGGAGACCATCTTACTTTCTGAGATTTAAACAAGCCTCTCCTCTCTTCAGCCACTCCAGTTAGGGTGTAGGCTGCAGATTCTGTTCAGCCTGAGTTTCTGGAACTCTTAGCCCTGCATTATATTAGCTTTATTTTCTACCCAAAAATCTTTCCAGAAAGTGAAAGCAAATAGAAGATTCTTCCTGCCCACTTGAAAGCTTCCCTTAAAAATTTGTTCTAAAGAATAGGTTGGCAAAACTTCAAAGAGTAAATGTGCGGGTAGTGGGTGGTATGGCATGGATAGAGATACGCAGAGATATTGTGAGGGCAATTTTTAAAAACCACAACTCCTGAGATTGAAACCTTCTTAGGAAAAGAAAGAGAACATCTCACCTCAGCATGTTAGAAAACTCTGCTACACACTTGATAAAGCCTGACCAGTAGCTGGAGTGGCAGAGAGGCTGCCTGTGACATCGCTGGAGACAGAGAATGTCAAGGTTCTAGCTGAGGATGGAGATCCAGATCCTCACTCCATATAGAACAGTGGTACCAGATGTCCTAATCTATAGTTGCTGAGAACCTATAAAGGAAGTGTCTGAAGGCCTCAGGGCCAGATTCTGAGGTCATACGACTCATAGTAGGTGAGGAACTGATCTGAAAAGTGTGCTATGGCAAATAATATAACTTTTTTTCTTCTTTTCTGGTTTTCTTCCTATTTTTCCCTCTTGTCTCACATTCCCCCTAAAACCCCCTGAAGTGGCACTCCGGTTGTGTGAGTTTATTGATTTCCCCCAGCCCAGAGAAACAGAAAAAGGGGATGGGGTGCAGGCAAAGGGATGGAAATAGAAAGCTATAAATTATTTGTGACAGGAAAGCAATAGTGCCAGAGTGCTGAGCACAAGTCCCGTGTCACTATTAGATTCCTTTTAGCCTGATGACACTGTAAAAGAGGTTAAGTGTCTGATGGAATCGTACACCTTGGGGGCAGGGGCAGTCCAGGAGCAGAACAAGCCACAGAGAGCGGGTATATCAATTCTCCAGGCCAATAATATTCCCCTCATTGATCGCAACACAAAGTTCAAAAATCTCATTATAGCTAGGCAGTCCTGGAACTTTTTTAAAATCAATAGAGTGATATAATATATGTATACTTTGTATAAATGTTTCTATCCATCCGTCTATCCGTCTATCCAAAATCTGCCTGAGGGTGTCTAAGTTAACCTACACATTATACTGTGTTATGTTCTATTGTAGTGTAGCATAGTGAATGGATTAGAAGATTTCCCCTGCAGCCTTAGATGACATATTATAAAACGTCCTGTTAGCACGGAGGTGACATCAGATGGTTCAATTCATACTGAGATATGACATCAGATTTACCATTTGTAATGGAAGATGGCACCAGACAGCTCAGCTTCTACTGAGGGGAACTATAAGATGAGTCTAATTATACTGAGATGGCAGATCAGGCTGTGCTGAATCATGCTGCATGAAAATTGCAAAGTTTCAAAAAGCCATTTAGAGTAAAAACAGCCTGCGAAGCGCTGCAGGTATAAAATGCCTGTCCATAATATTCCAAAAACCCAGGCAGGGGATGAAGAGGAAGGTTCAATTTCCTTCCCCGTTCAGTTTGAGGTCTCTTGGCTGAGAACACCAGTTAGTGCCAGTTGTAACTGTGTTTACTGAGATGTGTCCATTAGGAGCTGGAATGAGACTCACCAGCTCATTGCACCAAGTAGCTGTCAGCTGGTAATGATTTTCGGTCACTACCAAGCAGGGCCAGATTTCTGCTGGTGACCCAGAGGTGAAAGGCTCTGTTCAAAAATATTCCCTTCCTAAGAATGAAACTGGTTTTATGTCAAAAGAAAGTGTCCAGAAGCCGTGAGCAGAGGGAAGCAGTTCTGGTTGTGCAGCCACCAGTGGCTTGGGTCAAATAATTTTTGGCAGCAAATGCACAGTGAACCTAATGAGGTTTCTGGTAGAACGTATTTTCTATGGCTAAAAGAAGAAGCAGGTCTTGAAAAGGCTCTCCCCAGCAGTTTCCCTTTGCCCTAAAGTCATGACTGAACTCCAGTGTCTTAGGAAAAGAGGAGAAATTTCAGGATCCTAATGCTTAGTACAGAACACAGCAGTACATCCCTCTGGGTCGATTCACTTAGGGACAGTGATAAACAGCAGGATAGCTAGGCAGCACTGCTGCTGCTTTAAGAGGCTTCAAGTGAGTCTGTCCTACACAAGACCACCTAATGAAACAGCAGATGAAAGATGAACAGAGCTGACCCGGCCCCGTAGCAACAAATGCAGCATAATAATGCTGTCTTTAAACTTCAGTGTTGCTGAAAGCTTCTCACCCTTACCAGGGATTGAAATACGCACTAAGCCAGCTGTGCTGCCTCAAATCTAGGATTTCTGGATTACTGCTGCGGAAGAGGTCGCAAAACCTCGATCATCTCTTGCTGTCTTTGATGGCTTTTTCTTGCCTTCAGAGACTGGAGAAAGACAACTCTTGCAGATTACATTCTCAGCCCTTCCCAAAAGCAGAAAGGACACAAGTCCTGGCACACCAGTTAGCAGTGCTGATTTCTTGAGGTGAATGCCGATATTTTCAAGTATCTTTTTCCAAGAGAAATTGACCCTTTGGGCTGAATTCATCCCTGCTCTAATTCCATCACAATCAGTGACTCCAACAACAGCATTTGTATTTAATTAGGAACATAAACTGATACTTACTGTAAATTCCCATTTTTCATTTTCCAGTGGGAGATTTTTGCCAAGTTGACTACTTTGAGTTTTGGATAATATAAACAGATTTAATACATAACCTTCTGAAGTTTCAGCAACAGGACATTTATAGATCTTTGATTGCAGTAAAGCAGCTGAACTTCATTTCACAATCTGAATTTAATATGCAATATTATCTTAAGTGATGGCAAATAATGTCATTACAGTAAATAGTATCATACTGTGAATTATACATCCCTCCTGGAATTCGTGAGTTGCCATAGTTGGCTTGTAGTAACTCCTTCTAGAGTTAACACCACACACAGCACCAGCTGAAACGAACTGCTTATTTCCAAATGCCTTTGATTTTATTAAATGTTCAACATTATATCATGAATTTCCAAAGTTTGATTTCTATTTCATTATTTTTGTCAGTTTTAATGGAATTCCTTTTCCTGAGTCTGACTACAGATAGACAGACAAAAATCTTCTCTTCTAGTATTTCAATTGTAACAAGCTCTAATCAAGAGATGTAACAAGAAATATTAATTGAACCAGAGTGCTTCTTGAGAAGAACTTTCACTCCTTGTAAATAAGCAAGTAGAAAATCACTTCTAAACTTGCCGAGAAATTACTTGCTAAAAGAATGACAGATCATAGAAAACTCACCTTGCTTCTCTGACATTTCTATACAAACTCTCTTACAGCCTAACATACTCTGTGGTTTCTTCTCTCTTACTATGGTTGGCAGAGTCTTTTGACAGTATCTCAAATAAAAAAATCATACTAGGGCTGATCAGAGGGAGAAAAGGCAGGACTGAATCATCTGGAGTCACAATCTAGCAATTCTTTTAATCCTGGAAGAATAGAGCCAAGTTGAACTGAAGGAAAGACTGGTGTGTCCTGCTGCCTCAAGAAGACCCTGACGGATTTCAGAAAGCACCGGTATCCTGACTTTGATCATATTCCTTTGTCGTGGATTATTTTTGAGAGTGGAAGGATACACTCAGCAGAGCACCAAACTCCTTCTAATTGTTTTGGAGTATTCATATTTTAAATGCTCCATATTAGAAGCACATTACAAGGCCCCAGGGTGTGCATTACTGGGCAATTAAAGCGGTTCTTGGAAGGCTAACGTTGTGAAGCTTCAGCCTTTTCTCTGCAGTGTGTCCAGGGGAGGCTGCGATGGCCAAGGCACACACACCCTGCTGCGCCGCGCTGCTTAATTAGTGCCGGGCCGTACTGCTGAGCCGCGGGCTGTGCCGGCGCTGCGCGCAAGGCAGCCTGCGGGGCGCACGGAGCGCGGCTAGGCGAGACGGTGAAGCCTTCTCTGCATCCGACGGCTTCCTGCAAAAGGGCTTGTGGCCATCCCAGTGATGCTGGCAAAGCGGGACAACATGGGATGGGAAGAGGCAGCTTTGGGGTCTTTGGTGAAAGCCCCCGTGGAGCCAACAATATCCCACCTGCAGATTGGTGCTGCTGAGGCACAAAGAGCTCTGGACGTGGCTTCGGTTCAAATAGGAGACAGTCTTACGTCTCTGTGCATAGGTTGAAACACAGCTGAATTCACGGCTGAGCAAAAGAAGGGGGGAGGGAAAGTCTTGTTTGCACAAAGTTCAAAATGGAAAGCAAGCTTTGTAACGTGGTGAGGAAAAACAGCCAAGGGATTTGGGGGTGAAGGAAGGGAAATAGAAAGTCTGATAGTTGGAGCCTAATCCGATTTAGGGAAGGGCTTCAGTTCTTGCTCTGTCATGGACCTCTCTCATCAAGAGTTTGGACAAATGGCATTTCTCTCTGTGCTCTGTTTCCTGCCTGAAGTGTGAAGATAGGAGCATTGCCGTGCCACCTGGGGCACAGTGAGGACAGCTGGAAGGAGGAGTGAAGGGCTCAGACTCTCTAATAAACAGGGGCCAAGTAAGTGCTTCAGCGAGCTGTAGCACAGTATTGGCTTCATTCTCCTGCTTGAAGCAGAAGTGACATGTACCCTGCTGACAGTGACTGTATGAGAAGGGAAATAGGCAAAGGCAACAGGAATTGTATTTCAGCTGCACAAGCTTTGGTGGTGGTGTTTGAATTTGCAACAGCAGATGCAATTCGGAAGATCAGAGCTGCAGTTGCTACATAAAAGCCACAACATAATTTCTCCTAGGAAGTAGGGTGAGAGCGGTAGAAGCTACTGTTCTCAAAATCTACTGCAACGCTTAGAACGCTCAGAACAACAGCTGACATTGGCAGGAGCAGCCGACTCAGCTTCCTCGCTAGCTGGCCTGGGGCTCTAGCACTCCCTGCCAAAACAGCAGAATGCCTTCAAACCCTGCCATATTCAGGGGCCACAAGCAATATTCATGCGTTCAAACTTGCTCCTATCATGAAAATTGTTTTTTCTTCTCCCTGCCTTTTGGAAAAGGAGAGAGAAGAGGGATGATCGCGTACTATGTTAGTATATAAGCACAAGTATGACAGACTAATTAGATTTATTAGATTGATAGTCCTAAAAGGTGCATGAAGAGGGATTATTTGTTTTCCCAAAGCTTCCAAATAGATGAGAGGTCAAAATGGAGATGCCTTACATATCTCAAAACACAATCCCAGCCCTCTCTGAGGAGAATTGACTCTGTATCTGCTGTTAATCTGTGTAGGTCCATCAATTTCACTGGGGCTATACTGACATCATGCCTGCAGACATGGGGAAAAAAGTGTCATGTTGTTCCAGGTTAGCCTGCTTACTATGAACACAAGAGAAAGCCCAATCCTGCCGATTTCTCTCACTGCATTTCTTGACTGCACTCTAAGAAGACGCACAATTCATGGCATCAGTTTTACTATCTGAAGGGCTTAGAGAGGAGCTAGGAATTTTTTTGTTGTTTTAAATCAGTGACCCATGATGACACCATATGGTTTTATTTCATTTAATTTGAGCAGAGCATTAACGTTCAGCTTCTAGCAGATCTCTGCCCGTTCCAGTTCTGCTGTGCTACGTGGTACAAGTGCAGACATAAGGAAGAGGGGTAGAAGGAAAGAAAGGGGAAGATGCCTGCCTTCTAAGAGTAGATGTGCCAGGCAGGAGGCTGGCCTGCCTCCTCATTCTGCTGAGCAGTAACACACAACTTCATGCCCCTGGTACTGATGATTGACAGAGGTCAGCCCCATGTGTATAGATTGCCTAGCCTGACCTCCTAGAATGAATTGCTGCATGAGGCTGTAAGAACCGTTTTGCCACCTGGGAAACAGGTGTGCTTGAATAGTTGCTGTGTTATGCAAAGCTGTGGCTACAAAGCCATCAGGATCCAGCCTGGCTGGCTTAAAGCTGGCTAAAGTATGTCTACACGAGCTGCACTCAAGCAGTGACTGCAGTGTAGGAATGTCCTCAGGCAGGTGTTTCTACATTTATTACACTCAGCTCACGTCTGGAAGGCTTTCTTCCAGAAATTCATTAAAATCCAAACATTTAGAAGGTATAAGTTACCAAAATGTTGGAAGCAAACTTGATCCTGGGGTTTTGACATCCTGGATTTAAGGTGAATTAAGGAAATCTTAAACGGCAAGAAGAGTTCTACTGGTCTTGGATGTAGAAACACAGGCCTGGGAAGAACCACCTGGGTCATCAAGTCCAAATTTTAATACCATAAGCAACTATGGGGCAGACATTCCACTCAGAGCATCTATCAAAGTATCCATCAAAGCAGCTACAGATCTGCATTTCCCCCTCAACAAATTCATAATCTCTGCAACTGAAGACCAAAAGCTATAAAACCAAAAAGCCACAGGAAGAGGACAGGAGAAAAGCATCATCAGTAGCTAAAGACCCCTTCATTAGTAAGACATTTCTGCCATGAAAAGGCGCAGAAATTTTTGAGCTCTTAGGAATTAAGTATTGATTATACCTACACTGCAAGGACATGTAGTTCAGAGTGTCATCTTCTGTTACTTCTAGACTGGCTGGCTTGGGTCCTGCCAGCAGTGTTGCTGCAGCAGCATGGAGCTGGCATAGGGCACAGCCCCACGAGCTGCCAGCACACAGTGACTGCCACGCGGCACGGGCTGGAGCTGTCAGAACAGCGGCTGTGCCAGCAGGTGAGTTAAGAAGACCTACAGAAATGCATGGGCTTGCCAAGGTTAAATATCTTAATCTGGAGTATGGGAACTTTTAATTGAAAGCTTTGCTTTGAGCCCATTTCCAGTTATTAAAATTCAGGAGTCTGTGCTGAATTCCTTGTGGACATTCATTTTGATTAACAGAAGACATGTGTGTACCAGGAAGGGAGTCTTGAACTGGGAGGAATCAGATAAATGTAGATAACATTCTCAGCCCTCTTGCAAGTTATGCCATACCTGGTATTTTG
The DNA here is from genome assembly GCA_013397845.1 of Melanocharis versteri. Classification (NCBI taxonomy): domain Eukaryota; kingdom Metazoa; phylum Chordata; class Aves; order Passeriformes; family Melanocharitidae; genus Melanocharis; species Melanocharis versteri. Next base: position 101,219 of record VZTG01008120.1, on the reverse strand, counting down.
TGTAAAGCCTCAGATCTTGAAGATAAACAATTAGTTCAGCTTTCATTTAATACCAAGGTATTTTTGGCTTTCATAACTGCAAGGACCAGGTGGAAGTGGGACCTGGCTGCCTCCCAAGGGGCCAGAACTGGAGGCAAAAGAAAAAAAAATTCTTATTTACTGCATTGGGAATTTTATGCCAGTCTCTTCATTTTGGAGGGTATTGACTCAGGACTTTTTAACTTTTGAGTTTGGCAGCATTGTGTATTAGCTATGTATTATCTCTGTATCCTGCAGAGTGCTGCACTGCAGTATGTGTTGGATAAGTAAATGATCCCCTTTACAGGGGTGTCATTTTGTGTGCCTTACTTACATTTGTCAGAACTGGGGAAAATTTTCACAGTGGACCCTTTACCATTAGAAGATTTTTGCCCAGAAAAACCCAAACAGTGCTGAGAATGTGTCTATTTAATCTAATGTTATTTTTACCCTGGGTTTTAAAGAAATCAACACAATTGTAAGAAAAATGTAAGTCTTATTAGAATGGAAAATTGTGAGTTTTCCCTTTAAGATTACCTTTTTCAGGTGAATCGGTGACTATGCTAAAAAATAAAAATACGGATAATATGTTTCAATTTTATTGAAAAAGCAGGTTCCAACTACACTGAAATGTAGCTGTAGAATTTTAATAAAGTTCTGATTCAAAAACACATAGAAAATATTCACAGAGAACCTGAATCTTTCCCTTCCTGTTTTAGTCCTTGTTGCTCTTGGTATAATTTATTCCTTGCTTTATCATGCCAGCCAAAGCAGTTAAGCACAAGTGAGCACTTCAGGGTGTGGGTTCTACATAGGCTCCCAGCATCAAGTTGGTGCCTGTCTCTGTAGAAGATTGTCTGGTTTTCATATTAAAGGACAAAGCCAGTTTTATATAGCGAAAAGATAAATCTGTAACCAGCCTGTTTGGCTCATGTATGTCACTGTCAGGTCTAGTGTTTAGAGATACAAGCTGTATGGGTATGTGTCCATATTGTCTTGGCAAATGCATTAGGGTTTGTTTCTTAGCATGTTTTAATTCACCACACAGCCAGCATGCTTGTTTATCTTTGCCTATAGGTCTGCATTTATAACTCTGGCTGCATGGAGTTAGACATTTGGGTCGTATATTATATATTCAGGCCCCATGAAGAATTAATACATATTTGTTCAACCATTTCAAGTTTTAACAGAGTTTTATGGGAAAATATTCAGATGTGTGGCTTGTAACCATCATCAGCTATCTACATGGATGTTTTTGTACAGCACACGCTTATTACAAATAATAAGTTACAATCACCTAGAACTAGTCTTTAACAAGGCTATAATATCTATGATGTGATAGCTAACATATCTGAATACTGATACATAATTTATATGGAACACTGCTGTATTATAAGGCCCATACCTCTGAGTACATTTGCATAATTTTGTAAGTTTGTGAATGCAGATCTGCTCTGTTTTTTAAAAACATATCTGGCTTCCATCTGATTAACTGTGGAACTGAGGGTTTCTCTGAGCCTTCACCAGCCTATTATACTCATCCTTTTCTGTTACAGTTGCAGTGGCTGGTAGAGTACCCTGGGCCTCTGGGTCCCCTTTTCCTGGCTCCTGGATAAGTACAGTCTCTGTCCATAGGAGCTAGCAGTTTAAGGGTTTATCTACATAAGGCTCTGCAAAATAATTTGAATTAACTGAATGTGTGAAATTAAAGTAGTCTAGTTAAACTGCATTACACCTCTGACTCCCTTGTTTAGAATTAAGGCAGCTTTAATTTAGTTTAGCTTAATTCACTTTGGAAATGAAGTGAACTAAATTCAATTTAGGACACTCAGATTTTGAATGAGCACCTGAACAATGTTTTAATGCTTTTAACCAATGTACTTGCGAAGTTAATTCAGATTAATTTTCTTGTTTGCCCCTGTGTAAACAAGCCTGTTTTCTATTCTCTTTCAATGAAACCATCTCAGCTGAGACTCCTTCAACAACTCCGAATTGACAACCAACCTCCCAAGAGGTGCAGTTTAAATGATCTTCCCACATGCACAAGTGTTTCCTTATCCCTACATCCCCATGCAGGCAACTTTTCTCCCAGTGAGCTTTAGTGATCTCTAAGACTGATTTGTCTAGAGCTTGACTCGCTGAACCAGGCACTAGCTGGGGTAAACACAGAAGAGATGCAGCAATTGTTTAACATTATCTGAAGACCTGAATTACAGATATTGAATTATTCAAATTTTGCAGTTTAGGATTTTGCAGTGGAATACAATATTGCAAATTACTGTATATTATTTCTGCAAATCATGATATTCTAGAGAATTTTAGTGATTTTATTCAGTTCTATTATTTCAAAACATGGTCTCCTTAATCTGAATTAAGTACTTGTTCACCTAATTAATCAGAATGCCTCCAGCTGTAAATCAGCATGTATTTCATTTTTTTAATCTAACTTAAGTTCAACAAGATCAGATGCAATCAGGATTCATAGGCAGAGGAATACAGAGGGACGTAGGCAATGGTATTTTAAAAACTATACTCCCTTTACATTTTTTCTTGAGTATATTGTAGTCTAAGAAGACAGGGGGTATATAAGGTAAACCAAAGATTCTATCATGTCATTTTTAAAAGGCAGTTGCAAAATCAATCATGAACAAAACAACCTTGGAAGTAAGACAGAAGCATATTTTAATGCAAGCATATTAATATTTTTAAAGCATCACTATGGAAATTTCAATTTTTTCATTACCTTCCTTAATTTTAAAACGCACTGTGTATTTGGTCAAAAGATATCTTAGGAAGGCTGTCAAATACCTTTATTACAATGCAAAAAAGCCCTTGAAAAATTGCCTTTTGGAAAATCTCATCTCAGAAAGCAGCTGCCCTAAGATTTTGCTAAAAAAAATTTTGTTTGTCAACCAGACAAACAAAAAACCCAAAGAAACCAAAGAAGGCCACTTAAATGTCCCAAGCCACCCAGTACTGTTTGATTCGATGGTTAGGCTATATTTTTGTGTGCTGTTTTTTATGGGGCTATTGCTTATGAATAATGTTGTTTGATGGCTACAGCAATCTCAGATCTTTGACTGGTAGAAAATTAGCATGGTTTCACAGAAACAGCCACAGTATAACGCAATAAGAAGACAGTCCTATATATTAATATGCTTGTGCAGAATGCACTTCAGTGTATGTGGGCACCCATTCATGTGCAGCTAGCTAAGAAGATATCACTGTAAGTAAAATCTAGGCTTGCAGAAGCAGTGACTTTCAGTGTGGCTGTGCTGCTCTACGGCGCTTTATGGATGTATCAGTGTGTGCGTGTGTGCTTGTGGGTTTATACATGCAGGCCATTGCAGGTCTGTCTGTCTGCAGGTGTGCTCCTACTTCTGTGTGAGATCCGGCTGCGCTGCTTTCTGAATATCAATGAGCTTGGTAAAAGCATGTATGTATTTGTATCTGTGTGTGCATCTATCTGCGTATGGATGGGCTTGCATGGTGTCTGTAAATCCATTTCTTTGTGTGGTTTGTGTGTCCCTTCTGTGAGATGGATGCCTTCTTGAGGCCTGATCTCGGTCACTGTGAGTGTTTTCATTCCTGTAAAAGGCACCATCGTTCAGCAGCAAAAACACAAACTGGGCACCAGGAGACCTGGATCCTTGTTGATGGTCTCTGTGAGTGAGCAGAGTCTTTTAATTCACTCTGTGCCTCAGTTTCCCCTCCCAGACTTTTTTTTTCAACTGAAACTGTGGACACACAGTCCCTGCTACTATATGGGCATAATGTAATGCCCTGTGTGAATGGCTCTATCTAGTTCAGCCAAAATACTGAGCCCTGAGAGGACCTTCTAATGCTATGCCACTCCTCACAGTAATGTTCATCCCTGCATTTACCTGCCTTTGTGTGTTTGTGTTTGAGGTGTCCATCTGTGTACTTTGTGGCTGGCTATTTGTAGTTTTTATCTCCCCTATGTACAAACAGAGCAGGGGAAGATGGAAAGGAAGGAGTTATTAAATGCCAAGCGGATATGCAATAAATCCCATTGATTTTACAAACTCCAGCTTGTCTTCAATCTCTTTCGGTTCTTTATCCTGGGGGCATTGCAACAAAACCCTATTTTAAATACCTTTTCTTTCCCTTCCCCCTTCCCCCTCCTCTCACTCCCAAAAAAGTGTCAATATTTTATTTGGATTTTTAACTTCGCTCCATAACAGTTGTTTGACCTCCTGACTCATGTGAGTCACATAAATTCTGGGACTTTATTCAGGAGCCATGTTCCTTCTATTGAATAAGCAATTTGGGAGGGTGAATTAATGACTTGTGCTGTTGCTGGAAAGTCCCTGAAGAAATATTAAAATTGCTTGCAGACTGAATCAATACTCACTGAACACCCAGCATGAGGACCTGGGCTTTTTAATGGCTACAAGCAGCGGCACTGGGTAGAGGAAGGGGAATTCCTGTACACCCAGCGCACGCAGGCACACACAACCAACAGCAGCCTTCCCCCAGCCTTGCTGGCTGTTTCAATTACAGCATATTCTTGTGCACACAACCTGCTACGAGCTGATGCCTGCTGTGCCAGGGAAAGGACTTACAGTCCGGTTCCCCCGTCTCCCTCCCAAGAAGATCATGCAGGATTTGCAAAAGCTGGCTATTTGGGCTGTGTGTTAAGCGCTTGGGTTAGCATGGTCTGGCACAATCTGTGAGGCACAAGGAAGGTTGATTATTGTGGCATTATGAGCATGTTCTATGTCTCACTTTGCTTTTTTTTCCTCTCTAAAGAGGAAAGACACTAGTGCTGTGTTAGGTTTGGGTGTGCTGTTGTGGTTTGGGAAGAGAATTTGACTGTGCTGCAGAGGCACATCTGTGAGATGGCTCTGTGGCTTTGGGTGCTGAACAGTATTTTCATCTGTCCACAGTGTGAATTCGTTTTGTTTGTGATGTTTTGTAGGATTTCCTTTCTTATATTGGCTTGTGTTTTGGTGAGGCTTGAATGTCATGCACCCCTGCTTGTGTTAAGAGTGCCTGCATGATGCTTTTGGTCATTGAGCAGGTGTCACTTCACTAGACCAGTCTATTTCAAGGCTGTGGGTGCAATCCTGAATGGTTCTGAGTGCCCTGGGAGTCCACCAGCCTCACTAGGACATGAATGTGCTCAGCTGCGCTGCTCAACAAGGCTTTTACTATTTGCTGCTCACTAGACTGACAACTGCCAGATTTTGCCCATGCCCTAAGACCCCTCTGGCAAGGCTGGGTTTTGTTACCAGAGTTTTCAAGTCTCCTTTGAGAATGTGGCCCCATGTTTTGGTGTTTTGCCCTGTGGTTGTGAATGGCTGTTTTGTATTCCCTTGTTGGGCGGCTGTTATTGTGTATTAACACCAGGCTGGGTGTGCTTTGTATGACCGCATGTCTGTCTCATTGATTCCATCAGTATTATTTTGTAATCGTGTGATTGAGTTAGTGTGCATTTCAGGGCTCCTGTGTATTGAATAATGATGTCAGGGATTGGGTTGTTTGACTGGGTAATGGCCTCTTTTCAGTGTTGTAAGTGAATGTGTCCTTCTCCTGTTTCCCTGTCTCAGCTGGGGCAGGATCATTTACACTAGGTGATTCCTTAAGATGCTCACATGCACTAAAAGAATATCCCTTTGGCTCATGAGCTCTCTCTGCCATCGAGGCACGCCAAAGGTACGTCTCTCGTGTGTGGGGGTGACACATGAGGTGGCATGTCTGGCTGGTTCTCAGCTGCATGCCTCAAGGTGTGTGTGTCTTCTGGTGTGTTCAGGGATTTTGCTAAGACATTTCAGTTATGTTTTTGGATAAGTTTCTTACAATTACATGCAAGACTATACTGTGCAGTTTGAAACAGATTTGACTGAGTCTGTGAAAGGATCTATAAATTACTGCAGGTCTTCAGTGAAGTGCACGCTTGCCTTTGCAAGGGTCTTCTTGTATGACTTTCTACATTAATGCAGAGAAGGGCATCTGTGTCAGTTAACAGATGCCTCTGATCTGTGTGTGACTGACTAGCAATGTTCCCAAGTCTGAACTGACCTGGGTCTCTCACATATGTAAGAACAAATGGGATTCCGTGTCAGCAGCATTTAGCAGTAAATATGTGTTAAGAAATTTTAAACGTACAATGAATCTCTGGGTTTGTGCAATGGCTTCTGACTTGCGCGGATATTGTGCAGTAATGCTTTAAGACAGTGTGGCCACATTTGGTCCCTTGGAAATGAACAAGAGAGTTCAGTTATTTTTCAGCTGATGATTATGTGTCATTGCTGCATGAATTTATTTGCTCTGCGCAGGCAATGTGTCTGGCATTGGGCCTGTTCTGTCCTTCCTCAGCCATCAGGATTTAGACCAGCAGCAGTCACATCCAGACAAAGTCTGTGGAAAAAGCTGTGAAAGATCCAGAAAACTTCCAGAGAGAGTTGTCAGTCGTACCCTCTCATCAAAATACCTCATCAGGGAAAGATCTATGACCTCTCTCAGTCAGGCCATCTATATGGCTGGGATTTAGCAAGCCAGTGAATTTAGCTTATATTTTTCAGTGAGGTTACTAACAGGTAACTCCTTACTCATCCTTGCATTAACTCAAGCCTTGTTACTTTCCTTGCTCCCTTGTTTGTGCTCTCACACTCTTTTCCCCACTTTCTCCTCTGTATTCTGGCCTGAATTTGACCTTGAACAGATTATATGATCCTTAGCCCACCCACTGCTTTACCAGATACCACCCCTCACACTGGGGTAGCAGTATCAGGGTAATAGAGAGAAGGGAGAAAAATGAGGGAGAGAGGGAGGGAAAGAGGGAGAGAGACCTGTTTGAAAAATAATTGGAGGCTGTTAAACAGAGGAGCCCAGCATATCACTCTAGTAATGGAAATAAATTCCATTGTATTTGCATTTTAATTTTCCACATAAACAAAGGCCCGGAGTGAGCTGGCTTCGCCAGAATCACCGGCCAGAATTTAATTAGAAATGAAAAGTTTATAGGGTCCTCTTTAATGCGATTAATGCACAGTTAACATTTATCACATACATATGCTGGAATCGCCTTTTTTAAGCAACCACCGGCCATGAAATGAATTTCTTTTCAACTTTTTTAGCATGCGTGAGGAAGGCTGTCTCTGGTGAGGCGGTCCAGTGAACACACTCCTGACAGCTTGGTAAACTGCAGCCCACAGAGGCTTAGTAGCCCCCATCCTCACTGAGGAAAGTTCAAGGTGGCTTAGAGGGAAGCATGGTCTAGTGGTTAAAGCCTGAGGTTGGGAGTCAGGGGATCTGGGTTGTATTCCCAACTCTGCCACATGCTCACTGCATGACTGACTTGCTCTCAGCGTCTGTTTCTCTGGGTGTTAAAAATAAAAGAGAAATCAGCTGGAAGAAGATATCTCAGCCTCAGACCCCTCCGTGTCTCAGTCTCTCCAGCAACTTGCCCAGCCCTGTTGTATGGGATCTGGATTGGATCCTGTACTGTGTTGACCTCCCAGCTCATCTCCCTGTGCCTGAGCATTCCTACACCAGCTGCAGGGGCAGGGGAACATCCACAGAGCTTGCCTGATGTGAGAGGCTGGGCTTCCTGGAGGGACTTCTTTACAGCGCCCCAGCTGCCTGCACATTCATATGTATCTCACATGGGCATGGGCTCCTATGGATCTTGCATTGCTTCTGTGAGATACACATCTTCCTGCCAAGGAGTGTGTGTCAGGAGTGGAACAAACTCTGCCTTTGCGGTGTGGGAGCCCCGGCTGTCCTGCCATGAGGACCCTTATTCAGTGCTGAGACAACTTCATGTTTCTTAAGGGGGTCCTCACATGCTGGTTTGGTCCAAAAAACTGCTAAGAACCGCTTGTGAGATACTGGGTCTGTCAAGCCTGAACTTCAGATACTAACATAAGCCTTCTCAGGAGCAGCTACCAGCCCGCCTTGTGGAAAGGGTAATTATGCCTCAGTCACCCTGAGGGGCCCTGAGAGGTCATCCTGTGAGTGCTTATAAAAAGCTTGAGCTTGTCTGCACATGGATATGCAGGGAAAGCAAGTCTAAATCAAGAAAAATTATCAATATCCTTTCCTTGCAGAGCACAACGACAAGATAAAAGGCCAAAGGTGAACACCTCCCCTGTGAATCTGTGTCCCTGCCAGAGCCAGGGGAGTATCAGACTTGTCACCTCACTGCCTCCTCAGGAGTCCCAGAGGGGACAGTGGTCTCTTCCTTATGCCTCCTTCCCTGCTCTGGCTGTGTGACAGATGGGCTACAGCCCCCCTCTAGTCCTGCACTTCCTTCCCAGTCTTGCAGACAAGCAGAGTAAATAAACCAGGCCCATGGACACAGAGTGTTAGCGTGTTAGGGACACAGCAGGGGAAGGAGGAACATGAAACCTCTATTGATCCCTTGAGGAATGATGTCCCTTCCTTATCTTATCAGATTCTCTTCACTCTTCAATTATAGTCTGTTGAAATTGGCCTCTTAACCCAAACAAGATAACCTGGGTAATGAGGAAAAGAGTGCAATGGGAGGGGAGAGGAGAGAAGGGCAGAGTCTAGTGCATTAAAGTATAGCTATAATTAGAAATATCTCCTTTAGTGTAATCTCCTCTGCCCCTACTATCCCCAGGTATCCTCTTCTTGCATCATGTATCAGGTGAACTACCACACATCCACTCCCTGGCAAATGTATCATGCCACATACGCCCCTCATTCCCTTGGTTGCACTTGGTACCCACAACAGGCACATGTCCCTACATTTGTACATTACGTTTTCTTGTGTATATGCATTTGCCCTGCTGTACACCTTTTGCGTTCACACGTCTCAGCAGATGCCACTTTGTCATGCACATGCTTGCACACGTGTTGGTGTTATTGATGCTGCCCATCTCACCCGCTGTGCTTCCTCAGCACATTGGCGGTATGGCTGCCAAAGCACCTTGTCCCCACACCTGTCCAAAAGAACTGCTGACAAAGATATGAGCACTGCTAGGACTGCCCCCTGCATCTGCTTAGAGCCACAGTTCATCACTGCATTTACAAGGCTCTCTGGCCTTCGGGAAGCAGTTGCGCAGAATCCCGTGCAGGGTCCCACGTATTGCCGTGCCTTTGTTCACCACTATGAAACCCTGCATGTAACCGCAGAGTTGCGACGCTGTTTCCATAGATAAGACTACTCTTAGTTCTTACACAGACCAATAATACCTCCTTGCTATAAGCCTATACTCCCAGCTGGACGTGTTGCCCTAGTGATATGCCCATGCTCCTCCTTGTACACATGTCGTGGGGTATAGGGCATGTCTCGCCCAAATATCCATTACGGAGAAGATTGTCTAATGGAACAATAGAGACTCAGAGGTTTATCTGCACAAATGCACCCAGGTTTCCATGCTCAAATTACTTCACTGTGCACTGAGTGATCCTGGAACATATTCAAGTGGTCTAGAAGGTGCTTTCCTTTTGGAAAGGTGGTGCTCTGAACAGTGCTAAGGCTTCATTTACAGGGCTGGCATCCTCCTCATGCATGCTTCAAAAGACTGTATTCCCCAGGATCACTTTATCTCTTGTCTTTCACTGTGCCAGGGGCATTTCCTTGTATACACATCCACCTGTAATGGGCCACACTCTCTTCCATATCATATCTCCCTGAGCCACCAGCTCTCCCAGTTTTGTCTGTGGGGCATGAAGAGCCATAGGTATGCCATAGGCATGTATTTTTCTTTAAACATTTGTGGGTCACAAAGTCTCACATAAACTGCAAAGGGGGTTTAGAATCATGGCACTCATCTTTTTACAAATTTATATGTGCTTTCTCATGTGCAAGCATACAAACTCACCCATGCAGTTCCTCCCTGCTCTCCAGCCTGTGCCCTGCACAAGAATCTGCACACAGCCAGACCCACTTACTCTGTCCTCATCCTGTCTGCCTTCATACTCACAGACCCTAAACTCAGGCACACAAGTAGCCTGAAGTTGTTAAAGCCACATAAGGGAGTTGGATATTAGTACTGAATGACTCGGCGTCTTGTTTGGCACAGTGGCCCAAACTACCTTCTGGAAAGCTACAGCAGATCTGATTTTGACAGCATACAATTCAAATCTGCTTTAGCCTTTCACTCCACCCTTCTCTCTTGCCCTTTCCTTACCCAACCCCACACAACTGTGCTCTCTTCCTATCCTGGAAACTTCATGTTGCGGCTCATCTGTCAGAGTCAGCACTACAAACATTGTCTCTTTTAAACTCTAAATTTGCTATTTGTTCCATAGGGAAAGGGAGTTTATGACATTGCACATTTTCTACTCTGCCTCTGCTTGCATTGCCTTGCCACGTTTGTATGTAGCGTATCCTTGAAATACACTTCCCCTATGCACTGTCTGCAAACATATCCTTTTCTTCAGAAATATTATTCCTTCCTTTTTTCTTCTCTTATACGTCTCCTGCCTTTACACTGATCTTATAAATGAGTATGTATTTTTTGTAATTGTGTAATTTATGTATAAATGTTTAATTTTTCAAGTTCAAAAGTCTGCAGTTAAACAACCAAGAAGTGGCCTAAATTTAGGCAAGTATTAACAGCAGGCTACATCATGCTGTGGTCTTTCTTTTTAGACACAGGTGACTAAAACTTGTTCTTAAAAGAATTTTTAGAGAAACGTGAATATATTGAAAGGCAGTAATCCCTTTAAGAAGAGCCCAAATCTTAGTGCTCAAACAATCTAGTGCAGTTTTAAAGTGAGAGCTTGAAAGTGGGCAGTGGAGTAACAAGGTTGCTGTCGTATTTTGGCCGAGCTAGAAACAAATGAGGATTGGTTTGGGAATCAAAAGGCTGGGATATTAATCCTTCCTGACCAATGAAATGAGTACTCTTTTTGTTGCCAGAACTATGCAAACTACCCTGGAACTAGAGGTGGTACAGGGCATCCTGTCTGACAGAGACATGAGCATTTCTTTTGTGACTTTGTTGGCCGGTCGCAGTCTCTGCTTTTCCTTGTGTAAATTAGCAAACAGACATCAGTCTGCCTTGCAAAACACGGGTACCACCCTTCTCACATGAAATACAGTGATGGGCATTTTGAGCAGAGCAGACTACTAATCTTGAAGCAATTTGTCTTCCAAGCAGAGATGGCTATTTAACCCTTACGCCTTGGACCAATACAGAGAGGGAAGAATTCTTACCTCTTGGAAGGAGGAGGATCTGTTAAAAATGGAGTTAAATGTAGGAATAGTAAATTTACTCCCAGGAGAGAACAATTATTAGAGGCAAACTCCGTCATACCTGTGTATGTATGCATGTGTGCATGTGTTGGGCAAGTTGCTAGAAGCCTGGGGAACAATATGCTGTGCAGGTTTTAGAAATGCTACAGGAGCTGCAGAGCTAGGGCATGACAAAAGCAAGAAATGTCCTATTTCTGTTTTTCATGGAGGCAGAGACAAGGCACCAGAATCTCCCTTCCTGAATTAACAGTGAGGTTTGGGTAAATGTTTCATATATAGCATTTTCTGGGAAGTGTATCTTTGGACTCACAATCCGTTAGCTCAGGCTTTTGGCACATCACTCTTCCTCCTCTCTGTCAAAGCTAGTACACACATAAATCCCAGGCCAGACAAAGGACAAAGGAATATCCTTCCCTGACTGCATCGAACTCCTGCATACGCTTCCTTTCGCGTACCAGCGTTTTGTGTCACCATCTATGTGCCTGCTCGGAGACACTTGTTCTCTACCACACACCAATATGTAGTATCCAACCAACAGGCACATTTCCCCAAAGGTACCTCTCTGCCTTGCACTCAGAGTCCCTGTATAAATGTCCTATACAAAAAAAATGAAGTATAGTTCAGCTTTTTTTTCCCCATACCCACCTCTGAACACATCAACCTTTCAAATTTGCCTACTATATACTAATGTACCCTCTACACTCCTTCTACACCATCACTCCTCCTCAATATCTATATGGATAGACATATTCTCTCCATATGTCTCAAACATTTCATGCATATATCCTGTCATTCTTCATACCCCAACCACAGCTATTCCTCTCCTATGGCTCCAGGATTGAACTATTGTGTTGTCCATTTCCCGGTGACAAGGGGTCTAGTTACAGGGTTATTGATTGGTTTTCATGCAGACAGATGGATCTGCCTTTGGTCTCCCCACCAAAATCCACCTCTGTATGGGCTGATTGTCACTGCTCCAGGGATAGGATTTCACCAGGAGACCACCCTCCACGCAAACATCCTTCACCCAGGCCACGGATGGTAATAAATGGAGTCAGGCTGAGCCATAATAAAAGCAATTGAGTGGGTTACCTGTGCAGACATGAGATTTATACCTCCTCATATTTGATGTGATTGTTTTATTGAGTTCTCAGTGCAGTTAGGATGCCATTTATTTATTTATTTATATGCCTACTTATCATGGGAGAGGGGGGAGGCTCTTTCAGCCTAGCTGGTGTTCAGCCTCCGTCTTGTCAAATACGAGCCCATAGAAAAGGATTCTCCAGTTTTCCGCTGCTTTTTACCTAGACTTGGACTTGATGAGTGAGCCCTTCCCACATATCTCATTTCCTATGACAGACAAAGATGTTTGTTTCAGGACCCCTGAAACCTTGAGGACTGTCTGAATTATGAGCCTAGTAGAAGCTAAGGGGCTGGTGTAAACCAAGACGTGTATATGCTGATTTTCTAGAAGTGCCTCTTGAAAGAAATTCCTATTTACGCTGTGCCTATTTTGGACAATGGTTTGTGATCTATGCACAGAGTCTCTTTATGCTATTGCAATAGAAATAGTAAGCACTGGCATTGCTTCTGACTCTGTGATCACATGTGAGCATTGAGAAATATTAGCAGGTGTAAATTGATTGGAAATGAATATTTGTAAGTGCACCCTGAGGAGTTTGGAAACCAAGTGATTAGATTTGTGATTTTCAGCTGGGTATATAGCCATGTAAGTGCTGCAAAATCAGCCCTCAGTTACTGGCACTAGAGAAAATTGGAGGCTAGTGCTGAATATCATAGTGTCTAGTATTTCATCACAAGCCTAACAGTGTTTTTTGTGGGTTTTCCAGGTCCTCTAGTCAAGCGGTAGCATGAGAATTTCAGTTCTCATTTAATAAAGTATGTTGCCAGTGCTTGTGGGGGCTTGAAAAGGGACCTGTCAGCTTTCAGAAGACTCAAAGGACTGCATTGTTTTTAAAGTTGTTTAATAGGAGTCAGATATCCAAATCCCCTTTAAAATTTAGAGTAGAAAAGAGAAAACAAGTGAAAACAAACCTACATTGCATTACAAGAACTCATTATTATTATGCCAATTACACAGTTTAGGCTCTGCCTTGGCATTTTTAAACAGTTGGGACTGATAAATATGGCAATGCTGCTATAGGCTCCAATAGATTAATTTGGATTACAGTGGAAAAAATCCTCATTCCTGTTAGTCTCAGTCTAGAAAATATTCATTTGGGAGAAGAACTCAAACCTTTCTGATGCTTTCATGGGTAGTAATCATTGTTAGAGCCATCTACACACAGAAGGGATTTCGTAAACCCCCAGTGAGCTATGTGGATGTCAGACCAATGGCAAATGCTCTCAGAAGTCTCTAGCTTTTCATTTATAGAGACCAACACCAAAAGTGCGATCTCTAAATATTTTGCCGATTTTAAGTGGAGATCCTAAATTCCATTTTAATTTCCTCATGCCTTAATTAAGGGTAATGGAGTCTAAGTGAAGCTCAGCCTTGTTCAACTGTTTTGAAGTCATATACTATTATTCAAGTAATATGCAAATCTTTTGTTTGAATAGGCTTTGGGGTTAGAGATGGGAGTTTTTTGACATTTGATATATGTCTGAAAACACGACTTTTTTTCGTATGCACCATGTCATCATATCATAAAAGGTCCAGCTGGTCTGCTAGACCATTATCTGTCTCTTTAGCCAACACAAGATTATTTCTTATTGTATATTTGCTTGTTATTAATGCCACCTAGTTATATATATTCCAAGAAATCAGGAATTCTTGTGGGATGCAATTCCACGTTTTAATGGACCTCCCTATCAGGGGATACCTTCTGCTACCATTTAAATATTTCCTTTCTTATTTCCCTCCCTTCATTCCTGCCTATAGTGCTTTGTTTAAATGGGAATAACTCCTTTCCTGTTGGAAGGACTGTGCCTTTCAGATCATTATATTGTTCTCACCCCTTCGTCATTTCTTGGCCAAGCCACTTATATTTTCTGCTCTTTTCTCCCAAAGTCAAATGAGTTTTTTTTCACATAATAGTGATTCTGGTAAATGAGGTTTAGCTCCGTAAGACTCACTCACCCAGCGCAGAAATGCAGCTACCTCTATGGCAGAATGCAGCAATAATTCAGTACTTGCAAAATCTTGAAAATATTTAACTTCCAGCAAAAATCAAGCTTTTTGTACATCTATAAAAAGAGGAAGGGCTGGGATTTTTAGGTGATAAAGGGGCCGATATGGTTCTGAACTTCGAGGTTCACAGAACAGGGAGTTCAAAACTTCCCAGGCACAACCAATTCTACTTGCTGACTGCCTCTGTTGAGCTAATATCTCTGCGATATGAAAATTAGGAAAAATGCAGCTAGCTTATTGTATTTCTCTCCATACAACCTTCCAATGGCCAGATACAATGAATAAGACAAAGAGAAATGCTGTGAGCATTCATTTACTCTTTCAGCTGCAGTAACATTGTCTGTAACCTCTGCTTTATGAGCCTGTCCTTTATTTGCAATGATAAAAAGAAGATAATACCAGGTTTGTGTCTGATGGAAAAGAGTCTGAATTTAAAGGAGTATATTTCCTGTAATGAAGCCCTGTGTGACCCGATTACATTCTTTGCTCAGCTGGCAGTAGAAGTCTTCTACCTTGAGAGCATGCCCTGATGCAGGAAATTGCATAGGAACTTTATACTCAGCATCAGCTGGGAGAGAGGGTTCCTGCTAGAATCCCGAGTTTCTTCCGTGCGTGCTAGGAAGTGCCGGGTTACAAGTCCTGGTAATTTCCATTGAATACTGTCCGACAAGTTTTCTTTACCCCTCTCTTGCACCAAAACAATGTCGGACAGAAGCAAATCCAGTCTACATGACAAGTTGAATATGGTCTCTATATTGAGAAAACTGACTTGTACCTACTAAATACTAGCAGTGGTGATAGGTTTGTGTGACACACAGAGAAATGCTTGCAGGTTAAAACTCAGGCAGTTCACCCCGAGTTCACTGCAGACAATGCAGTTGTCACTGCTTTTGATCACTATGAACAAGCTGCCGTTAGAGATGCTCTGTACTCTTGCAGCTTCTCCCTAGACTCATTACCTGTCTTCCAAGAATTCCAGATTTGTTCAGGGAAAAAACAAGAAGAGATTCACCAGTGACTTTGGCCAGGATGTCCTTTGGGGAATTCTCATGTGCTGCTGGCTAGCAAGGGTGACTCAGAAAGCTCTGTTTGCGTAATACTGATTTCTTTCGCGTATAACACAGCCCCTGCCCTAATACGCCTGATTTTGCCAGACGATTGTTTGTCTTGAAATGTTACATTTACCTCAATTGCATGAGCTAAAGCCTCAGCTGATGTAAAACAACCTAGCTCCAGTTTTGAACGTTTTCTCATTATGTGTTGAACTCAATGGACATTTTTAGTGAAAGATCCTACTGAGTTTTACAAAAGTAACCAAAAGCTGTTGTTTTAATTTTACAAATGGCAAAACAGGCTCCTAAGGAGTCCGTGTGACCTGCCCAAGATCAATCAGAAAATTAATGTCAGAACTGGTAAGAGAAATCTGATCTTTGAATATGCTATTCTTTGCTCTAAACTACAGGCCTGCCTGCAGCCACTGAAATTGGCCATATGCTTAATAATATTTCAATGTACAAGTATATTTCACTGGTCTTTATAACCCAAGTCAATGTATGTGTCTTTCTGTATGTATTTTTAAAAGCACATAATTATTGGAGACTATAACTAGGCATCATTAGCCAATTGCTATATTGTAAAAATGGAAACATTTCCCTAAGCCATGTGCTTAACACTAGAAATTAATGGATACCCAATACCTAAGAGAATATCGAAAAAGCATCCAGCAGTTTGACTGAGATAATATATCCACTAAACTCTATTCTCTGCCATGGGGCATTAGTTAGGTCTGCTCTCAGGAACTCAGAGTCCAAAGAGTATCCAGAAGACTGACTGAACTCTGTAATGCTTTACCTTTGGCATCTCTTGGGTAAGAACTAACTGGGAGTCCCTAGTACTGAACCTGGCCATCCAAGAACTGAGATAGAGGGACAAATCAGGAGGAGGTTGTTTTGCTTTGCCTTTCTGGACCTCATTCATTAATCCAAGATAATTCATTAATTTAAGAGAAGCAGTAAATAGTGCTTAAACTACAGTGTCCATTGCATAACTTGCATTACCATGAACGTATGTCCATGATCTGCTCCATCCTGTTCCTACTAAAGTACACTGTCTAATTCAGAAGATTTTTCTGGGATGATTATCATTTCATGAAACCTGTGTTCTTAGGTGAACTATACGTTCTGCTAAACAAAGGAAAAGTTCTCACTAACGTCTGCCTCCAAGTTCATTTTTAGGAGACTGCCACAGGGAGCATCTAAATTTAGCAGGGTCTAAATTCAGTTGAAATAGTCTAACCTGAAATGACCAAAGATAACTGGTTTATAGTCGTATGATAGATGGAAAAGTTTGGGCTGGCGGAGTGCTCAAGAAGCAAGGTGCTCAAGCGATTTAAAGCATTAATTGCTTACCGAAGAATTAACATCTTCTGTCATTTGCCTGCTTCTCAATTACATGGACTGTGTATCTGTGTGTGAGTTTACATATATGCATGTATATATACACAGTTGTATATATGTATGTATGTATACCTACACATACACAATCTGTATGGTTTATACTGCATAGTACTTAATGTATGAAGCGGGAGCAGGAAAGCTCTTGGCGCAGAGATAACTGATCATGATCCTGTCATTTCTGGTGCACTTCGCTTATTAACTCGTATACTCTCTAGACTTTTTCCCGTAATTAAAAGAAATCTACCACATAGCAGAAGACTTTAGTATTGTTTCCTGGATCTTGACAGGGTAGTTAAGTCATGTTTTTCACTAGAGCTTCTATCTACCCTTTGTCTGCATGAGTTTGGTATGAACAAGTTTCTGGTAAAACTCAGAACTGAGTAACATATCATCCCAAATGCGTCCTGCTATTCTTGGTGCAATAGTGACAGATCAGTGCAATGTAGGCACACAGAATTAATGTATTAAAAAAATAGATATATTTTTTTAAAATGTTTAAGGGAGACTTTTAAAATGGAATTGGAACTGTGTTGTTTTGTAGTCTCTCACCAAAAGCCTTTACTACTGTTAGACTAATTCTCAGAAAGAAAATAAAATGTAATTAATACATTTTCAGAAAATCTTATATAAACCAAAAATAAGTTTTTTCAATGCACAAGGACATCTCTATTTTGAAGCACAGTATTCGTAGTCTATCTAGGGATATAGGTAACTTCTATTTCTGTAAATGCCTTGTTAATTGCCTTAAGATGTTAAAACACTCCTGGATGTAGCTCTAACTCTTCTGGACACCGGGCCAAACCAGATTTTGCTTTGGAAACTCCACATTTTGCAGAAGTAAGAAGACAGATATTTATTGATGGCTAGGTTTTAAAATTGTAGGCTCTCTGAAGCTGCTCAGAGACGGAATGTTAGATTAACTCCAATTTGTGATTGGTGATCAGAGAGATGACAATTTACTGCAGGTAAGGGATTTGCTGTTACAAAGAACTGACGCGATTCTGTATGTGAATTTTTACAATGAGGGAGAGAAAAATGTATATTTAAATTGTGAACTTAGTCCCTTCTTTGTGTTTTGTGAGTTCTGTGAGCTGGAGTTATGAAAGTCACACTACTACTACTAAGAGTGATGAAGTTCACACTACTCTCCACAGCACTAGGATTGGGCCCTAATATACTCAATATTTCCTATTTCGCTGTATTTTTTTCCCAGTTCAATGTCCTGCTCTCGTCTAGGACAGACTTGCAAATTTTATGACCTGTGTTATGGGCTCACTTCCTCACAGATGCGGGTTTTGGGGAGCCTCATGAAAAGGTGAACAGTTGAAAGTTGGATCTGAATTTTTAAAAGGAATAGGGAAAGACTAAATCTTATGAAGCTAAAATGCTCTTGAGCCTTGAGAACTACACACTTAAATACCATTGCAGTGGTGGGTCACAGCTGAGCCTCTTTAGAATAATGATACTTAGCAGCTACAAAACACTTGTCCTCAAAGTATTTTATAAGCACAATCTAACTGACATCTGTTTCCACCTCCTTCTGAGAAAAATCAGTTTTCATTCCCAGTGTGGGGAAACCGAGGTACAAAACTCCCAAAGCCCTGCCGCAGACTGGTGGCATGGTGGGAGCCAAATCTGGCGCTCAGCTTTCTGCCCGGGACATCACAACCCAGATATGAGGCACTGGGTTCAGCAAGCATAAGACCGAGACTTCAGTGACTTTTGGATGCTGAGATCCCTTAAGCTAGCTGAAGTATAAATATATGTTGGGTCCGTACATGCTATTTCTCCAAAGAGCCTATGGCCTTTCCTCGGGACATCCGTACCACCAGCTCGATTCCTTATAGGGATAGCTGTCTGTCCTTCCACAGCTGCCTTTGTAAGGTGCCTGAATGTCAAACTGTTATTATTCCAATACCTGACTGAGAGAGTAACAGAGACCTGGAGGTTTTTTAGGAGGGTGTATAATTAGCCGATCAGTATTATGTTACCCTGTTCATAACTTAATAACCATTTTAATACAGATGGCACACACAGGGATAATTTCCTAGGGTAGCCTAGCAGTATATTACAGAGACAGTGTGTCTGAGGGAATCTTTCTTAGCCAAGGTACATTCCACTAGCTAATTCTACCTGCTGTTTTCAAGATGATTTGGGATAATTCCATATCATTTGCAAAATATTAAAACCCATTTATATAGGATGCCAGATTTAGAAATACACAGTCTGAGTTATTAGACATATTTTGATAAATCTGCCATGAAAAGTGCAAGACAAAAAAATAACACTGTGTTTTCCTTGCTATTTATTTTTTGCTTCCCTTGCTATAAATACACCGGGTTTTGGTTTTGGTTTTTGTAATCTGGCTAAATTTGTGATTTATCAAAAGGGCCAATATACCGATTTGTGCATTTCATCCATGTAGACACTACAAAAGCCTGCATAGTTATTTACACATACCCTATGTATGTTTATTTGACTGGGAAGAGCCATACAATTGAGATTGCATCCAAAATTTCATGTATTTTTTTTACTCTGTTGGTGAGGTATTTCATGCCTATGTATGTACCTTTTGCAAATATCTCTGCATTACTCTTTCTAGAGGTTGTATTTCTCTGGGCACAGTCAGGGTATCTGTACATACATAACACTAAAACAGTGTAATTACTTTTACTGTGTGCACAAGAGTGTTGTGTTGCCAAAGTGTGAAGATCTGGTGTATGTTGTGTTTGAACGTGGAGGCATGTGAACAGTCAGAGTAGTTTGGCGTCTGTCAGTACTCGGTTACATCTATTCCCTTTTCTCCTCATCGATCCTGGTTTTTTGCCTGTCATATGGTTATTTTTGTCACCTCAAACCTGAGACCAAATCTGAGTCCCTCCAACAACAAAATTTGCACCCTAGCAGCCCGGGGAGGAAGTGGGGGGACGTGTTGCGGGGGAAAATGGTTCGCTAGTGCGAAATCGATTCTGCTGCTGCCCAGCCTCCTGCGAGGGCAGGGATCAGAGACCGAGTCGGGGCCGCAGGGACCGCGGAGAGCAGCGGTCCCGAGCCGGGTAGAGAACCTCCCGGCAAATTTAGCCGTTCCCTCAGGCTACCCATGGGGAGTGAGCCGGGGGAGTGGGTGCAAGGGAATCCTTCCTCCAGCGCTCAGCGGCTCGCGGCTGTGAGCCCGGCTTGGCAGAAGATGACGGCAGCCTTTCGGCTTAGAGCTCTAATACCCTGGCAAGGCTGGAGGTCATCTACACCTCGGTAGGGGTGTTCGAGGGACACGGGAAATGCCGGCCCCGCAGCCCGTCACCCCTGCAGCCTGAACAGCACCCAAACCTTGCGGCAGTGCCGGGCTGCTCGGCGGGAGCTCGGCTGCTGTCGCAGCAGCGCTGCCCCGGCCCCCGGCTGCCCCCGGGCCAGGCGGCGGGCACGAGCTGCGGCCCTGCGGCAGCGAGCTCCGGGACAGATGCGCGCACCCGCTGCTCGGGGCGGGCGCCGGGGGAACGGGCTGCTGTTTTCGNGGACCGGGCCGGGGACTGGCAGGCCATGCCCACAGGTCCCGCTGCAGGCAGGGGACTGGAGAAGGCTGGATCTGCCCCGACCAAGGAAGGATTAGGCCGTCCTCGCTGTTGGAAGGGGTTTTATAGGGCCGTAAAGATGCGACTGGGCCGCGAGCTGCGGGGTTGCTCTTACCTGTTTATGGAGGAGACGCTGGGGACCGTGTCGTTGTCGCAGATGCCCTCGGCCAATAGCCTGTCCCGGATCTCCCAGGCGAACATTGTCGGGTTTTGTCTCTTGTACTCGGCGATTTTATCCACTACTTTGGGGGTGGCCACTTTGGGTTTGGAGCCTCCGATCACGCCGGGCTTGATGCTTCCCGTCTCGTAATACCTGCACAGAAGACGGTCAGTGGCCTGCCGTGCCGGGAAGGGCTCCGCCGTCCCCGAGCACTCAGAGCGCCCCGCGGTCCCCTGCCCCGTACTCCACCTCGGCTTCGGCCCGCGGGTGCGCGGCGTCGGGCCGTGGCCGCTCGAGCGCTGCATGTCGCGGCTCCGCGAGGCGCCAGGCGGCCTGACATGGGGCTAAGGCACTCCCTTCCCCTCTCTAAGACTCGTGTGTGTGTGCTAGAAGCGAGGGGCGCTGCCTCCCCCTTCCCCCGCTTTACGCGCACACACTTCTTTTAGGCTGTGGGGTCGGGAAAGAAAACGTAAACTCTCTCCCCGATGCAGCCGTCCAGAGGCGAAGCCCGCCGAACGCGGGATCGGGCCGGGCGGCCGGGGAGGGGGCGTGGGGAACGGGCAGTGGCAGGCTCGCACTCCCCCGCCTGGATCTCCCAGCCGGCCGCTCCCTTCTCGGGGCGCTGGCCGGGCTGCGGATGCAGGAGGACGGTTTATCCCCGCCCCGGGGTCCCTCTAAAGCGGGTGCTCGTACAGGGCAGCTCCAGCCCACTCCCCCCGGCCATTAGCTCTGCTGCCGGCAGCGTTTCTGTCCCGGCCTTCGCCGGGCACGGCAGCGCGCACACTGCACGCACCGGCGGCTGGGGCTCTGCCGCCTGCCCGCGCCGCTCCGCATCCNAAGGAGGGAGGCGGGGGAAAAACACGTCCTTGCCAGCTGGAGGAGGGGGCCCTGCTCAGCCGCGGGCTCCCACTGTGCGAAAGGTGCCGGGGCCGCTCGGGGTCGTGGCAGGGAGAGCCCGGTGCCGCGGGAAGGGCGGAAGGTCATACTGGAGCGGGGAAGGGATGCAACGTTGCAGTCTCAGGGGAGGGGAAGGAGCTGCTTCTTTCCTTACCTGCCCAGGATCTTGCTGACACAACCGTGGCTGACCCGCAGCTGCCTGGAAATGTCACAGGGTCGCACCCCCTGGTGAGCCAGCTCCACTATCCTTTGTCTCACCACGTCAGGTAGGGGCCTGCCGTTCACAAACACCCCCCCCAGCTGGTTCACACCCCCGTGCCCTGCTGGGGAAAGAGAAATAAAAAAAACACAACAACCCACGCACACCAGAAACACACCGTTAGTCGTGGATTCTTTACCACTCGTACTGCAAAATCTCCAGTCATTA
>VZTG01008120.1:0-46956 GCA_013397845.1 Melanocharis versteri | reverse complement strand
CCCTTCACACATGGAATATCAGCCCAGCTCAGAGGCAGTAAGAGCTGGGTTGGGGATAGTCTCAGAGATCCCCCAGACCCACAAAACCCAATTAACCTAATACACGCACACTGCTGGCTTGGGAGTTTCAAGCTCCAGACCCGCGGATCTGTCTGTTTTCCCTTTGTTGCTTTGTTATAAGTCTCCTTCTGAAGACGATATCTGAATGCAGGGAGCATTATCAATGACTTTTAAATAATAACAAAGGGGAAAAAATAAAAATAATCAGCCCCGCCTCTTTTAGTTTCAATTACTCTAATTAAAAACCCGAAAGGCAATTCCTAGGCAATATCTAATAATAGAATTAGCAATCGGATCCATCATTTCACACGGGGATTTACTTGCAGGGGTACTGTGCGAGCTCTATTAATAATAATAAAAAATCCTGCTAACCCTCTTTTTAAAATTAATAACTCTGTAATTATAATAATTTTATGTGCCTTTTTATAAGAAGAGGTTAATGTTGCCACAGTCTGGGGATGGGAAGGATGAAGTGAAGCGAAATACTGCTGCTTAAACTGACACCTTCCTATTTTATTAGGAGACATTATTATTATCAGACATCTGCAGGTAGAGAATTAAAATTAAAATCGCTTTCAACAATTCAATACACTTTTTATCAGCCATCTATCTGAAAATCATGAACATTCATCATCGGAGGCATTCTCCCTGAAAACAAGAACCCATTCAAATTTTATACAAATTATCATATTTATCATAGTCTGAAACTCTGGAGTAACATCTCCACAAACTGTCTGCTAACTCCCCAGGGAACTGAATTCCACTCCGCAGTCGCTCAGAGCAATTCTCTCTCCCTCTCCCTCTCTCCCGGCCCTTTCACACTATCTGCTTCCTGCGACTCCGCAGCCCCCAGAACAGAGGGAGCGAGGACGCAGAGGGAAGGGGGTGGGGGGAGAAGGATGCGGCGACAAACAAGATTAAAATAACACACAACAAGGGGAAATGCGTCCCTACTTCTTGCAAAAAAAAATAAGTTTCCCCTGATGTAGGAGACTCTAAAGATTGAAACTCTCTCCGATTTTGGGAGAATGGCACCGGTTTATCTTTGAGGTTGATGTCTTTGCATGAGACCCTTATTAGGAGCAGAATAATGGTAATAGTAATAGCAATAGCAATAGCAATAGCAATAGCAATAGCAATAGTAATATCTGATCCTCGCCAGTTTGGTGGGGTTTTTTTGGTTTTTTTTCTGGGCTTTGGTTGTTTTGGGTTTTGTGGGTTTTATTTGCGGGTTTTTTTTCTTTTAATTTTTTTTCTTTTTTTGCCTTGTATAATTCCATCAGCGCAGGGAAAGATATTGGCTGTTATTTGTGTGGGCACTAGGTGCTGGTGACAAATGACACGAATCCGTGCTTCCTGTTTGCGGGTTTGGATGAGACAAATCACTTCCCACGCTTTGCTAATGACATAAAGTTCATCAGTGCTGAATCAGGGGCTGGAGCCGCGCCGGCTCCACGCCTTCATGCATCCCCTCCGCAGATGCGCTGCTGGCGCGGAGGGACCGGCAGCGCGGAGCGGCTCTGCCCCGGCCGCGGGCCCCCGGCCCCGCCGCCCCCGGCCCCGCGCACCTCGGCACCGCGGAAAAAAAGTAGTTCCAATACAATGTTTGTTAACTAGGTTATCTAGGCTGTAGAAGATTTTAATGTTGAATTTTATAGCTTTACCACGCTCTACCGTCCTTGTGAATATTGTAATATTGCATTTTTTACAAGTTACTCTTCTGTTAATGTTCCAGCTAGTAACTTTTATAATCCTCCTCAATGAAATTTTTTTGTATTCTTCCGCACCGTTAACCTCAATGGCGGCACCTCAGCCCCTGGCAGGAGGCAAAGATGAAATGAATTCCTCTTTAATCAGAAATAATAATAATAAAAACACACAC
The DNA here is from genome assembly GCA_013397845.1 of Melanocharis versteri. Lineage (NCBI taxonomy): Eukaryota > Metazoa > Chordata > Aves > Passeriformes > Melanocharitidae > Melanocharis > Melanocharis versteri. The sequence goes on along the minus strand of VZTG01008120.1, from coordinate 45,014 downwards.
AAGGCTCCCTCTGCCTTTTATTTCAGTTTCCCTTTTCGGGGAGGGGGTGATGCCTTAGGAGTCTCCAGCCCCTGCTCCCTGCTCCTTGGGTGTGCCTCTGGCAGAGCTGGAGGTGGGCCAGGGGTGGTGACTGCCCAGCCCTGGCCACTCCGTCGGGGACGGGGGCTACAGCCTGTCCGGCTCTGGCTCCTCTGCCCCCGGCCCCTCCTTTGCTGCTACTTTCTGCTGACAGCCTGGAAGCTGGCTGTGCTGCAGGCGTGCGCTGGCGGCCTTCTCATGGCTGCCCACATGACGGGAAAGTAAGGCACTTATTTCCCTCTTCTTCCGTAATTCTGTCTGTGGGTTGATTGAGATGCTCTACAGAGCAGCAGCTTTAGAGCAAGTCCTGCTGGTGTCAGTCAGCCGAGCTCGACTGGCTCTCTGGTTTCTGTTGACCTCAGCTGGGCTGGAAGTGCCCAAGTCCTAGCTGTTTGTTTTGCTGAGTAGTCTGAGATGGATCTGGAAGAGGTACACGTTCAGAAGATGCACTCAGATGGACTGTTAATGAAATGAATCCCTTTAGATGTAAATAAAGCTGGAAATCACCTCTTCCCCCCCTCCCCCCCTCAAGTTTCCCAACTTCTAGATGCCGTTACAAATTAATCAGACTTGCAAGCAGAAACGATCATCAACCAGCAGAAAAAGGAATCATACAGTAGCAATGAACAGAGTGCCTGTTAGCTGAGGGGCTGCATTTTGAACAGGGATTGGATGCTAGTATCTCCCTTGGTCGTTAGCATTTAAGAACTTTGTCTCAGGCTCAGCCTGAGTCTTGTGCCAATGGAATACTGGAGGAGTTTCTGTATTCGTTGCAGGGCATGTGTGAGCTCTGCCTCTCAGCCTTATCTACCAGCTACCTTCAGAAGCTGCCCTGACAGCTCTTGGAATACGGTCCCCAAGATTACCCTAACAGCAATTCGTCTCAGTCCCAGCTCCTGGAGTCAAATGATTAAATGCAACTCTCAGCTTTGACGTATTTTCAACTAATATAATTGCGAGGAAAAGCCTAGCTCAAACCTTAGCAATAAAATGAGAAGGATGTAAGGTTTGTAAATTTGTTCGTATTTCAAGCTGTAACTGATTCATGATTGATACGGTGTTTGGGGATGACAATGGGAATCTTGTATATTTTATGAATCAAAACATTTTTCTTCTTTAAAAACACACAACAAGATTACTAGTAATTTCTGAGTATAATTTTTCTCTTAGAAGTCTACAGCTGGGTAATCACGTAAATTCATATGGTCCAGTGTTAAAGAATAACCCAAAGCCAAAACACACAAATAAAAAACAACTTAATTTTTAAAAATTATTTTTCATTTATACTATTCCTTTTTAAAATTTATTTTTTAAAGGTGAACAAGTCCAATAGATGCAAGTTTCTCTTAAAAAAATAAAATGGTGCAGGTAGGTTAGATTATTTTAACAGAAATGTCATTATTTAGCTAGCTAATACTTTGGTGTCTCCTTGGAAGGCAAAGATACAGACTAGTTTTTGCTCTAAAATCTTCATTTCGGAAAGTGTTTTTCTCCAAAGCACCTATCTGAGAACCTTACGGGATGCTTTCCAGAAATGCTTTTCAAAGTTACCACAGAGCAGATGAGTAGGAAAACAGATATAGTGTTTCCGAGTTACTGGTGAGAAGCAAAGGTAAAAGTAGATGGAAGGCACAAAGAAAAAGAGTAGCAGATCTGGGAACCAGGTTATTGCTGATGTAGTAAAGAACTTTTAAACAAAATGTTTGAGTTTCCCTCTCAGGCTTGGACAAAATCAAGAGCAGGTATGATCTTCTCTTGTCTAGAGACCAGCAGGTCACACCAGGTTTCCTGAATCCCACAGAGAAGAAGATCCGCTTGGCAGAAGCATTCTGGCAGTTCTTGGACACTCTTTCTTGGGATGTCTGTGCAGTGGCATGGGCTACAGAGCACTGTGTTCTGAGCAGGGCTTGGATGTTAGGCTGCTTGCATCCTACTGGGACAAAGTACCTTCTCCTGAGAAATGGTGTCAAATGTCCCAGTGGACTTTAACGCTCTGACCAGCCTCAGCTGTAGCCTCCCCACGCCCCACACCCTCTGGCCCATGGGCTGGGGCCCAGGAGGTCTATTTAAGCTCAGACCTGCACCTTGCTCTGTTTATGCAGTAGGTGGGCCTGTTTTCCTAACCATTTGGATAGACTTTGGCCTTGCATTGTAGGTAGCTTTTTTCCTAGCTGCTCCCATTATGCATGTCTTACAGTTTGCCTCCAGTTATGTGTGTTAGCTGTGACTTTTGCATGGTCTTTAGGCCTATGTTGCAGAATCTTTTCCAGTCCTGTCTGACCCTGTTGTTGGAGCCTGCTGGCAGCTCCTGGCTCTGCCTGCTGTGCTCAGGCACTGGGCAGTCCTGCCCCACCACTGTGTGCCTGCGCTGGGGCTGCCCTTGGCCCCTGGCTTGTCCTCCCTGAGTGCACAGTTGGCCCTTGTTCTTCCCTCACAGATGTCTTTTCTTATCCCACACAGCTACTGCAGCCCTCTGCGCTTCCTCTTGAGGTCTGCATTTGTTTTTGAGAGCTGATGTTCCAAAAAGAGGCCTGAAGGCTCCATCAAGGGATTGCCTGAGGTTCTTCATACTGTTTGTTTGTATCCTGGCTGCAGTCAAGAATTTGAAAGATTATCTAAAAACCTATACTCCTCAGTGTTTTTCACCATGAGAGCTCAATAAATACTTTCAAGGTAAGAGTTTAATATTTTGTGAATTGGTGGCAGTTAAAAGGTGTCCCTCTTCTGTCGTCCGTGAAATCAATATTTCAAAACCCTTTCCTAGGGTCAGTGAAGGATTCTTGGTCAGACAAAATTTGATGGAGAGATTAAAAACATTCCCTTTCCCCATCTCCTTCCCTTTACTGTTTGGATACTTTTTTCAGATCAAAACCTTTGTAGTCACTGATTATTCCTTGCAGAGACTTTAAACTTTTTTACTCCCTCTTCTCCTACTTAACATCTGTGTTAGGATACCTTAGTGCAAGTACCTTTTTTTCCTGAAGCGTTTGAGAATACTCAAAGAATGCATTGCTAGATGCTTTTCTGATCTGACCACATTTGCTCTTGTATGAGCCCTTATGGCCAAAAACCCATACGAATATTTGCAAGCCTTGACTTAAATTTGGTATTCTCTTAGCCTGGTACAGTAGTTCCCCATGTGTTTGTTTTGGCATGCAAAACAAGTTAACTTGAATTTCTTTATTTTAACAACTAAAATACAGCAGAGAGCTTTTACCTCATAATTATTTTCTTTTTCCTGAAACTCACTGCTTCTCTTTTGAAAAAATTTATACCCAATTTGAAGCTAGCTTATGACTGCTGAAGTGATTTGGAGACGGATCTGCCAAAGTATTTTCTGTGTAAGTGCTAGCAGTTTTGGACTTAGATAGCACCTCATACTTCTTGGGGGTAGAGTTAGGGAAAAGAGAAGAAAAGACATAATTCTGAAACAAGTAAGTTCATACATGTAGCTTTTCCATTTCTAGCAGATCACTGACTTGTGAAGAAAATATACTTTCAAAAAAGAATGAAAATTTCCCATTGGAAAGATCGGTGATGAACTAGCACCTTTGAAGAGAGGAAAATATTCTTCTAAGCAGGTGAGAATTCAAATTCACATCAGTGATTGTGTTGACGATGTAAATGTGTGTGTCAGAGACCATTATGTCTTCACCCTGTCACAGCTGCCTGGCCCCCTGTTTTGGCTCTTGCACAGATCTGCGCTGTCACTCTCTGCGGAGCCTGGCGAGAACGGGGTGCCCGCTGGTGAGTCCAGAGAGGAAAGCTCTGTGTGTGTTTGCCAGGAAGCTAGAGGCACAGAGCTGTGCAGTGGGAAACTGCTCATCCAGGCAAAACAGGCCCTACCACTGTCATCATCTATCGTGCTGCACGGGAAGGAGTGCAGATACTGGCTGCAAGGTCACTCTGTACAGCTCCTGATCCCTCGCCTGGGACCTGGTACTGCTGTAGTACAAGTACCAGTGGTGGCATTGGAGGTGACTGTATGGCGGGCACAGGGAACAGGGCAGAAGTTTTTTTCTCTTAAACTGGTTTGTGAGGAATCCTTAATGTTAATTATGGTAACAAATATCTGCAGTTTGACTGCTCCATGTTTCTAACCCAGTGATGAACTGCGAAGAGAAAAGGAACTTAATCTTTAGTAATGAGCAACTCTTCCCCTGATAGAAATGTCAGCAATTCTTTTCTCAGTGAGGTTGCTTTGCACACACATAAATGAACATGACTTAAAAGTATTTCTTTCTGTAGGTTTGCAGTGTATTTGCACTCTTTGCAAGCATGTTCAAATATGTGTGTTGTATGCATGTCTTGTATGTGAGTAAGTATTGATTTGTCTTAGCAGGTCTAAAGGGTATGGGCTTTGCATATGGTATCTGCGCTGAGGTGCATGTGAATGCTTGGGTAGTGAATGAGTAGGAGATGAAATGCATCTCTTGAAGTGAAGGCATTGTCAAAGATGCACATGCATTTTTATGGATATGATTATGCATGAGTGTGAGGTGAGAAAGTGTGTGTGTGTGTCTATGTGACGATGTAAGTTGCCCTGTGTATCCTCGAACACTTGGTGGATGCCCATATGCAGGCAGCCTGGAGATTCTTATGTGTGAGGTGCAGGTGTCTGAGTCATGAGTAGGAATGTGTGGGGCACATGTAAATGTGAGCCTGCACGTGGCTGAACGTGGATGTGTGGGTAAGGGAGCACGAGCAAGCTGCACATCTCCTCCCATTGAGTATAAGCAGAAAACTACAGTATTGGGAGGACCTTGGCTGACAGTCTGGAAGAACCAGGCATGTTTGCAGAAGATGAAGCAGAATAGATAACATGGAAGTTATTTTTGTCTATCAGCTGAAGCTTTATAGAGACATCAACCAGCTCTTGTCTCATGCCAGCTTAATTCCTAGTTAATCAGCAGCCTGCTTGGGCAAAGGAAGGAACTCGCATCAGGGGCTGATGATGAGCCAAACTTCCCAATACTGATTCGGGAGCCTTTAAGGAGCCCTCAGCATTGCTCTGCCTGCATTTGGCTGCATTGCTAACCATGGAGTAATGCTCTGGGGTAGCTGAATGCTTCACCAGTTGTGTTCTGGTGGAAACCACTGCTGCATAGGGAATATGGCTTGGTCCTTTGGGTATCTCTCCTCAGGTGGTGAGCAGAAGTTTTTCTTCACTGTGTGTGATTAGATGCCTTATCCAGGAAAGTTTCAAGTGACCTAAATAATCCCAAAGCTTTCATCCTCTCTCTTGGGGCACTTCCATGTAACCTGCAAACTGATTTTTGCTTGCTTCGTTTCCACTACATTTGGTGAGATCTTCCTCTCTCTGTGGTGCCATATAGAAATTCTGCTTCTTCCTTCCCTCATTCATGAACAAAACCCTCTTTTGTTCATGAGCTTTGTATATTGCAGCTGAGGGCCAGCTCACTGTCTTCTCTAACATGACTTTCCCATCTACTTTGCTGAAAAGCTACCTTTCTCCCTTTTTTCTTTCTAGCTGGTTTCTCTAATGCCACCAGAGTGGTGTGGGAGGGTATCTGCCTGCTCTGTGACTGGCATGTGTTTACCACAGACCTATAGCCAAACTAATTAAAGTGCTGATTGCACAGATCCTGGCCACTAGCCTGATAGTCACTTTCTGTGAGCGACTGACATGGTGCCTTACTGTTCAAATGTCCTCAGAGAGCAACAGGAAATCCTCATCTGTGGCTGCTTGAGATTCAGCCAAACTGGTTACCATGGGGTGAAATGACCTTGGGAATTCCTTGAGTGTTGGTTATTTCAGGCAGGTTCTGTGCATGTCCTTGTCCTGCAGCCCTCCATATGAGGGCAAAGTCATGCAGGGAAAATGTTCCTCATTTCTTAACACCTCCCACAAAAAAAAAAAAAAAGGAAAAAAAATTATTAAGCTACTACATATTTCCTGGGTATTGGAAAGCACCTATGGGTAATTGTTTTATATAGCTGGTGTTCATGTCTTCTCTGTTTTCATATTGGGTTTGTATCATGATAAGTATAGTGTGATTCAACCATCAAGCATTCAGGTGGCCCCCAGCACATCAGCTTGCCTCCAGCTTTGCTAAGCAGACTGATCTCTTTTCCTTTTGGATGCTGAGCAGGATGGGGCTTACTTCATTCTTACAAGGGAAGTGATCATCACAGAGTGGGTTCTGTGACCATAACTGTGGCAGAAGAACTTGTATTAGACCATAGACATAAAATGAGTCTTCGCTTGGCCCTGTCTTCATTGCTGAGCTGACAAAGGAGAAAATTTGGTATAATCTACTAAAGTGTTTGATATCCTTTGCTCTATGTTGTTAATAAATCTGTGAATTGGCCTGACACCAAACTCAGCTATTCTCTTCACCATGATGATCATTATTATGTTACCTTACCTTTGTTTTATGGGCCATCAGCCAGGTTTCAGTCCACGTGATGGTGTTCTGTGCAAGCCCATCTGGTGTTGCTTTCCTGTTAGGGTTTTGCCAGGCCCTTTTCTCAAGGCTACAACAATACTGCTGGACTCCCTACTCTCCTTTCCTGTACAGATACAAGTTTGTTTGTGTCCCAGATCTTTCCCAACTTCCCCAGTAGACTGTCTGCAAATGGAGTTTGTCGTTGTTACCACTGTAAGACCAACAGCTGTGTGCAAGGTGCTGTACAGACAGAGAGCCCATGTATCTAAAAGCACTGAGGCGAGGGTGGCAGAAGGGGAAAAGTTGAGATAAAAACAGGCACTGAGAAGGGAAGTGGCTTGTATTGCTTCCCCTAGTGCACTCTGATTAAGAGTTTCTCATCTCTGTTTGCTAGAAGGCCAGGTTAAATACTTCTGAACATTTTCCTATCTTGCTTCTTTTCAACCAAGTACTCCGGAATCAATTACCTCCATTGCTTTCTGAAGCTCTTAAACAATATGTTGTCTACTCCAGGATCTTCCTATGTAACCTCAGTTTCTTTGGCCTAGGGAAAATGGAAAGCAGATAGTGAGAATACTTTGATGGAAAGCACCTGGCTAAAGCCTGACAATAGGGGAACAGCTGATGTTGGCAGGAGGAACGGAAGAAATGGTCTGGAAATGGGCTCCTATTCTCTTCAACAGAGCAGTATTCCTGCTGGGTTGCTGGCCTTGGGCAGGTATTCCTCCTGATGGAGCCAGGCTAGCCAAGTTGTTTCCATGGCAGTAATCTGGACTGCATGTCCATGCAATCTCCTAAAGTCCTCATCTCTCCTTGCAGTTCATAGTGCAGACTGCTCTGTGAGTATTATTGGGCAGTGTGCTAAGAGGGGGCTGCATTATTTTACATGATCTTTTAGTGTGCTAGAGGGGAGAGTATAGATGCACAGTGACCTGCAAGTCTGAAAGACTCCAGTGACCTCTCGGTATCGAACAGGATGTGACATACTTTCCAGTTTTGCTTGGGGAAACAGATGAAGCTCTGGCACTGTGACCAGTATATGTCAATTACTGACTTCTGAAGTTTGGTGGTATTTTAGTTTTACCTCTCCTGCATCGTCATTTACCCCTCTAAGTACAGTGCCTTTATGTTCTGCAGCACTCACTCCCACTGCTTTTTGTTCTGCCTGCCCATCTGCAGCTCTTTGCCCCACCCTGGCAAAATGTCTTGTTGGCTCTTTTCACCCAGAATGCTGGATATTTGAGGCTCTTTCTATTGCTAGCAGAGCCAGAGATGTAGTCAGGGAACCTAAGATCTGACCTAGGATTCAGGTCACTTTCTGGAGCAGTTCTTGTTCTTACAGGCTGACTGTGTGCCAGTGAAATGCCTAGGCTAGATGCGTGGAAGGGCTGGAGAAGACTTGAGGGAGACAGGTCAGTGAGTCAGACGAAGTTGTGGAACGGAGGTGGGGAGGACAGAGCATGGGTAATCAGATCTATTTCCTAGAAACTTCTCACTGACCTCCCTGTTAATTCCACAGCGGTCAGTGCTGAGCAAGTGCACATCCCATCTCTGTTCTGTCTTGCCTGGGGTCTCTAATATTAAATGGTGCCATGCAGAGAAGAGTGCCACAGAGGAAAACATTCTGGCACCTAGCAGTCTGTGGCTACAACTACTGGAGAAGGAATTGAGACTGATGGGAAGGGTGGCTGTGTTTCTGCCTCTCTAGTGTATCAGGACTTGGCAAATGCTCCATGTATTGTGGTTTGCTCATCTCTTCTTAAACCCATCACCTTCATTATAAGTGACCTAGGGAGATGTTTATCACCAAGAAGTGGATGGGGAAGGCAGAAGAGACTTATCTTGATCAAAGTGGCAGGTGGAAAGTGCCCTGGTATGTCTGCTTTGGTCCTGTCCATCTTCATGACAGACTGAAGGGAACCTGTAAACATACTCCAGCTTCTCTGATTGCATCTGAGTGATTTTGGGCTCTGCCTCTGGGGCCTTGTTTACTGTTTGGGATGTGGTCTTTCCAGTTCTCCTTCCTGTATCCAGATATGGTCCAGGACTTGCTTCCTCCTTGTCAGCCCTGGCAGTGATTAATAAGGACACACATTTCCTGGGTTTTTCACCCATTTTTCTTAAAGACTTGCCTGCCAGTGGTAAGGAGACAGATTATAAACCACTGCTGGCATGTGGAGGGCCTGGGGGCAGCAAGTCCTGGAGAAGCTGTGATATAGTTTCAAGCATATAGAGAACACAGGGCAGCTTACAGAGACAAATTCTGCTGTCAGCTGTAGGTTTGTTGCAGCTGAAGTGAAACACTGGAATCTGTGGTTCATAGTTATTCACACTGATACCTTCTTGGAGGTGACAATCCCAACAGTAGCTGTTGTGGTACTTCTGGCTCTTGTGAAGCATTTCTTTGCTGTCTCAAAAAGATCAAGAAAAGCCAACAAGTGAGCATCCTGGTAGATTTCTCATTGGACTTGAGACTTTTTGCCTCTCATATAGTTTATGTGAGATGCAATGTGACATGAATCTAAGTGTTTAAGTGGATGTTCTTTTGCTCACCTTTCTCAAAGGGATCATGGTCAAGTCTTCCCTTGTAACCAGTTAGTCTGACCTAAGTATAAAGCTCAAGGCCAGCCCCCCTGTTAAAAAAAAAAATACTGACAGATGAGTGGTAGGGAGGTTTCCTGGGACTGCTGTACTGCCTGCCTGCAGTATTGTCATGTTGCCTGAGCTCTTATCACCCAGTTCCATTATAAAAGCCATGTCTGGAACACATCTGTTTTGCAGTCAATCCTTTCTTCCCTGTCCCATCTCACAGGGGAGTAATTGCCAGCAGCTTCCTTCCACTTCCATCTTTATTGACTCCTTTAAACATTCTGGTCACATATTTAATATTTAGATCTAAATCAAATCTAGGATAGGATCCAAACCTCCTGCATATTCCTACTCGTGGCTTAACTGAGTGTTGTAGGAGCTACTGTCTGAATTTATTCTGTGTTTTTACCCTGTCTTTAAGATAGCAATAACTGTCCTGGAGATACTGTGTAAGGATCTCCAAAATGTCTTGGTGCTGAAATACTAGAACAATCAAATCCATAAAAGTGATTGAGGAAAAAATATCATAATGCTTCCAGACGAACACAGCCTGCTCTTGGAGAGAGAGTGGCACAGCACTATATAGATGTAGATAGCTATACTATAGGGCATTGAACTAGAAGATTCAATCTTTGTAGTCTCACAACCAAACTAGAATAAAAATCTGATTGCAGCCAGAAATATAGGCTGGAGGATCATCTCAATCCAAATGACTAGAACCAAGTTCAAATGGACACCACAGAGCTCTCACAGCTCCTGAGTCTTTAATTTTTCTTGACTGCAAGGATGGGCTTTCCACTATAATTCAAGTGAAGTTTTAGGTTGAGGAAGCCAAGATCAATGTGTTCTTTAGGGTTGCCATCCTTAGGGAGATGTTTGGTTCTCATCAGGACTTTGTTCTCTCTTACTACAAGATGACAGTTCTAGCTATCACTTGTTTGATTGAACACTCTATTTTTTTTTAATCAGAGTCTGCTGGGCCTTTACAACAAGGAAGAGATCTAGTGCCTTTGGACTTCTGTGTCCTTCATTCTACTTTATTGTAGAGATGGGTCACTTGACCCTGCAGCTTGGGGTTTGGGCTAGGGTTAAGACCAGGTCTTGGTAATCATAGGCACCAAATTTCAACGCTCTCTGAGAACAGAAGCTTAGAGTAATGTGAGAGGGAGTAAATTGTTTTCCTGATATGATGCTGAGTTGCTCTAATGGCATGTTACAATGATATTGAGGGTTATGGCTAATAGGAGCAGTGTCTCTGAAAGTAATCCCACCCTGAGAAAGAAGAGAGATGATTCTGTACTTGTCTTTTAGTTGTCTGAAGTACTGTGAAAATTCCCAAGTTCTGTGTTTCAATCTGTCATGCTTTGAGAGGGCCTGGGGACCTGGAACTGGGAGGGGAGTGAAGCCCCTTCCCACCAGCAGTCTTCACTCCTACCTTCCTCCTCTTCCTCACCCAACACAGCTGTACCTTCAGCTTAGACACCCATCAGCTGGCTCCCATGCTAAAATGCCTTGATGAACCAGAGCTCCCTGGTGCTGCCCCACATCCTGTGGGACCTGCTGAAAGACATTGTTTTCAAGAACAGCCAGTGCTCAGCTTTTTGATGAATTTAATTCCAGCTGCCATGGGGTAAACTCAGTCTCTAGCACAGGGAGGCAGGAGAGAAGGATCACTGTGTGACTGCTGCAACCCACACATACAGAAAGGAAAGATGGAGGAAAAAAAATAAATGAAGGCAGAAAGTGGAGAGGATGCCATTTAGTAACCTCTGGAACTGGGGTTAACCATATTGCTTCCAGTGAGGGCCACATCCTGCATCCACTTGTGTGAAGCAGCCAGAATGCACCAGATCACAAACAAACAAGCGGAGAGAGGAATAAAGGAAGGCAGGAAGACAGATGCCCCTTGGGCAAACACTTGTTAAATTGACAAACTTGTAGAAAATGATTAAGGCTCTGGCTGTTCCTAGTCCAGAGGGGCCCTGAGCTGCTGCCTCGAGCTAAGATACAAAGGTAGTTCCTTGGGAACCTACAGTGGACAGGGCACAGAGGGAGGTGAAACAATTACTGCCTGTCTCTACGGTGCAGTCTCTTGTCAACTGTTATTTATGTTTCCCCAAATGTTGCAGTCTTCTTACAGGGAAAGCGGGCCCTGCCAATCTATGGCAAAATAATTGCAGCAACGTTTTCTTCCCTCCCTCCCTTCCTCCCTCCCTTCTTGCCATGTCTTACTCTCTCCAGCTCTGATTTACCTTGGACTCCTTTGATAATGAATTGTGATTTAACCTCCACTGAGAATTCAAATCTCTCACAGACTAGTAGGGTTGAGTGCTCACGTGTGCCTGGGACCCTGCTTGGATCCACCCTAAGACAAGAGACCCAGGCCAGTGCAGCAGCTCTTCCTGAAAGCATTTTTGCCATATTTTGTCTTTTCTCCATAAACTTGCAACTGAGGCAATATAAAACTTCTTCCTTGCCCTCCACAGCTGAAACATACTTCCAGGAAGGATGATTACACACCTACTCTTTACCCCTCTTGAAGGATTGCCTATGATTCTGTATCTGCCTGTTGTCCTTGTACTTGATTTTCTTTGGAGATCTCCATTGGGGCAGCAAAGAATCAAACCAAGGACCTCAGACTGGGACAGTTTGTGCTAATAAACAACTTGGAGCAGCCAGGGCTGAGTCTGTAATTGCTTAGTATGGAAGTGTGTTGCAGGGTTATAGTTGTGGTGAGGAACCTCCTGTCTTCCAGCAGCCCATGGGGTTTGTTTAATGGAGGAGCCTGTGCTCTGCTCTGTCAGTGGCACCACACAGTCCAGACAGAAGGTAAATGGAAACAAGCAGAGACCTTTGCCATCTCTTTTGGCCTCTCTTAGAGCAGGGATGCTTTCAGAGAAAGCCATCAGCACTTGGACACGGTTTCAAACTTTGGGCTTCCCCTCACCTACTGTTCTGTCCACCATCTCCCACTTCCCTTCATTCCAGATATGCATAAGGCCTGTCAGGAAAGGGTTAAGTGCTGCTTACCCCAGCCAGCTTTGCGTATTTAAAGTGAGTAAAGGTTTAATTACCAAATGATGACAGTGTCATATGGTTTTGGTGATGGCGCGTGGCATTCGATGAATGCAGAAGAGGGGAGGATGTTAGAAAGACACTGAGTGGCAGTGGGGAAGCGAGGAAGCTAAAAATGCCAAAGACAGTAAAACATCTGTAATTTGCAATTCGCTAGTGTTCGCTGATTGCTCATGGATTAAAGATTAAAATCTATTCTCTGGCAGATGGGGGAGAGAGAGAGAGGAAATTCTTACGAGCATGTTTTGCATCTGCATTTCATTCTGCTCCTCTTTACAATAATCACGGATGAGGAAATAAACCCAGATCTGGGCTGGCAGGAGGCGGGGAAAGCGCACAATATAGGCAGGACTCAGCATGCTTCCCCTGCTCGAGAAATGCCAAGCACAGAGAAGGAGCTGACATCAGGATTGCTCTTCTTGATGCCTGGGACTCTGTTTTGGCTGCATGAGGATGAATGTTCCCATGAGGCTCGGAAGTGCCAAGAGCCAGAGCAAAGTCTTTCTTCTGGTCACCCCAATTCTGCATTCTGGGGTTTCTTTGATAGGAAGGGGACGTTAGCCATCTGTCCCGTCTCAAGGGATGACTGAGTCTGGCTACAGTGTCCATGATGTGATGTTAACGCTTGCAGGCAAACAATACAAGTAGAAATAATGTTTGCAAGTATAAATCATTTTTATAACTTCAGCTAATCAGAATCTGTCCCTTTTATGGGCATGATGAGCTCTCTCTCTTTCTCCCTCTCTCATTCTGACTCTCACACAGGGTTTCTCAAGTGTGCAGGACATTAAAAGAAAAATGGATAATAAAACTGCAAATACAAGGCCTGCTCCTTAGAGAGGCTGGGTACTCATGACTGTGGTTGGCTTCACTGGAGCCAGCTTTTGTGGTGAAGCCCACAATTTGAAAAGTATGAGGCGGCCTTAGGACTTGCACACCCTGGCAGCCTTGTGGAGGTTAGGGGACTCTCCCACTGCAGTGGAACAGAGCTGCTGGTCTCCTGCCTGGCAGATCTGCCTGGTCTGCAGAAATTCTGTTCTCTGTAAGGAATAAGGATTACAACAAACGATCAGGACAGCACAAAGGGGCTCACAGTTCCTGACCCTGCTCCCGGCACTAGGTCAGTTCTTTAGGTAGTTGTGGTTGCTGGGAAGGGCAACTTCTCCCTGCGGCAGTATAAACCAGTGCTGGTGAGGAACTGTAGTTCCTTTCTGCTCCATCTGCCTCCCACTTCAAATACTGCTGCCTTAGCTCCACCCACACCAACAGGGTTTTTTCCCATGGGAATAAAAATTTTTGGGGTGTCTTTGGAAATGTTGTCTGGATATGAAGCTGCTACAGCCTATCAAGGAAAGTGTTCATTCCACAAACAGCATGCCTTGCCATAACATTTATTATATGAGCACACCTTTCTGTAAATTCATTGTTGTATGCTTACCTCCATCTGTATGCACATACAGAGATGCTCCTAAATCCCAGTCCTCATCCAATAAACCTATGCACTCTGACTATTCAAATATTACCACAATTTTTGGGTCATGGCAGTGATGTGAACATGCCAAATGGAACCTAGACTGGGCTGGGCACAATTCAAATTATATTTGCCATGATAGTGGAAAAAGGCACTGGCCTAAGTCTCCTTGGGGTCCCTCCCATCACATCTCTATTGTGTTTCCATGTCTCTACCATAGCTGTGGCTTAGCTGCCACCTCCCCATGCCATGTTGATGCCTGGGCTCTGGGTGACCCTGAAATAGCCCCACATCAACCCACAGTAAGCAGATGGTTTCACGGCCAATACCCAGGTCTTTATGAAGTGTGAAGACACACCTTGTAGGGGGGAAAGGGAATGCTCACGGATGCTGTTCTGACAGTCCTGTCTAGATATTGTGAAACTGCACTCTAACTGGTGAGTGTTGCTGCTGCTTAGTCACCTCTGGGATCTTAGGGCTCAGTTTAGAGTTGAGAGAATAAAAGAGCTGAGCTGTAATAAGAGGAGGCTGGAAAAATTCTGATTAATTGTTTTGTTTTGTTGTTTTGTTTTTTTGTTTGGGGAACAACTGGTAAGTGTTGGGATGTTGTTTAAATTTTTATTTAAAAAATTGGTTTTATATTTGCATTTGATAAGTGGGAAGGAAAGTGTCAGAGAGAGAAAAGAATGTGCGCAGGAGGAGAAAAAACCCCCAGATTTGCGGGCAAAAAAGAACCCAGCATTTGATTAAGAAGAGGAAAGTGATCTCTTTGAATTGGGTCGCTGCTGTTGGACCACTGGGAAAGCTGTGTCTCTGTTTGCAAGTGATCTGTTTCACCAAGCGAAAAAGATGAGGCAGAGCAGAAGAAAAGCTGAAGAAAGATCAATGGGAGGAGGGGGACAGCATGGCAGATTTAATTAATTACTGCATATTAAAATGTTTGTTTACAGTAACAAACAGCTACAAGAGGTCTGATGTTAATTAATTTACAGCATTTTTCACCAGTCCCTTTGCCGTTGCTGGCAGTCAAGGAGGTAACACTGTGGCAGGTAAGATAATCTCTCTTTGGATTTACAGCAGCATCTTGGAGGTGAGCTGAGGAGGCAGTGCAGTTCTGACTGGCTGCCTCTGCACAACACAGGACTGAGGGGATCTTGTCCAGCTGGTAAAAGGGACATGGTTTGGCAGCCTGGACAAATGGTGCTCCAATATAGCTTGGGAGCTGGGCAGTGTAAGGGCAGGTGCAAGGCTTGGATAAGAATGCCTGGCTTTTTGGGATGGGGTTTTGGTGCCATCTTGGTTATATTATGGAGGCAGGTGTGCTGTCAGGTTGCAGTTAGCTTCACTGTGGGTCCTGCAGCTCCAAAGAAATCCGGGCAGCTTCTGTGGTATTTAGGACTGTGTAATTTGATCTTTCTAGGATTGGCATGCAGAGAATCACTGTCTCTTCCCTGTGTGAAAGATTCTGAAGTGACGTGTTCTGCCCCAAAGGTGGATGTGGTCAGTTTCTGTGGGCACTAAGCAATTTTGTTCCAAGCTGGGATCATTTAGGTATTGGTGGGTTGATAAAAGGGGAGAGCAAACCTGGAACAGAGTTTCGCAATTGGAATATGCCTAAACGTGGCCATCTTTCTTTGAACAAATCAAAGTTCAGGCTCTAGGGAAATCTATACATGTTTTCCTCCAGCCCAGTGTGGCTTCTCTACCTGCTCACCTTATGCTCTGACCTCAGTCCTCACCTACGTGGCTTTGGAGGGCAAAGGAGATACGGCATTTTTATACCCCTGTCCTGATTGTGCAATAGCTATGTCTAGATGCCTTCAAAGGGGGTGAGAAAGTCTGTGTGAGCTGAGAAGATGGGTCAGGTCCTAAGTGCAATGCGAGAGTTCTGTAAACAGAGGAAAAAAATCTCTAAAGTTATTCATAAAGCTCTGTGTGTTGCTCTGAAATGACTGGAGTGCTCAGCAGAGGTCTGAGGAGCCCTTTCACACACTGCATAATGTGCATATGGATGGACAGGTAATTAAGCATAGAAAGAGCGAGGCTGAGTTTAAAACCTCTGATCCCAGATTCACTGGTGTCAACGTTAGCAAAGAAGCAGTACAGGAGGTCTGGTTTTCACACCTGGCTGGTTCCCCAGGCTGATAGAGCTGTGCTCTGTGCTCTTTTTCCAGTGAGCCCTTCATAAAGACATCTGTCTCCTGCCCCTTTTGGTAGGTCTTTTACAACCATAAGGCTGTTAACACCATGAAGAAGATAAGTCGTATCTTACTCCTACCACCAGTAAAGGCCTCACAGCTGAAACTCCAGCTAGAGTAAATCAGCATTGTTTCCTGAACTTCCCTGAACCTCAGTTGTGCCACCTGTGAGAGACTGAGTCTCTGTCTTTCAGCTGCCTCAAGGCAAAAAAAAGTCTTCTCCCACTTTTGGAAGCTCCTCATCTGAGTTTCTCTGTGTGGCTGCAGGTGGGCTTTGTTCTTATGTACTTGTAGACCTTTGCTGTAATCCCATAATTGATCTTTGTGGTGGCCCTGATATTGGCCCTGTCATTTTAATTGGCAGTTAACACTTGTAATTTGTCCTGACTGTATCCCGCCAGCAATTAGCTCTTGTCACTGTGGTTCACTTCCAAGTCCTTGGTACCTGGTGTTAAGAGGTCCTAACACTAGCCTTCTTAAACTGCCCTTTGCTGTTTGTAATTTGACTGGCTGTAACTCTGGACATGAGCCACTCTGCTCCGCCCTGATCTCCACCATACCCTAATCTCAACATTAACACTCCTTGTAATCTTCCTTTCACTGACCTCTGCAATCAATCCCTGTAACAGAGAATCATAACAGTAATTGAATGATAATCAGCAGAAGAAAGCACTCTAGCAGGGAGACATGCTGAAGCACAGGACTCAGAAAAACTGGGTCAACTCTTTAAATTCATGAAACATTCAGATTAACCTTTGTGAGTGTATGCAAATAGTCTTTACTGGGTGGGTGTTTCTTCATGTCTCTGTCCATCAAGGCGCCAAATAGTTTCTACAACCTGAAGAGAGAATAGAAAGTGTGGTGGGTTAAGAAATGACAAGGGGTTTTTAGGTGCTAAGCATGGCAGGGTGAGAGTGAGATTTTCTGTAAGTACCATGTTGTTTTCAGAGATAAGCCTGCAAGGCAGCAAAACCTTTGCTGACGAATGATTTCTCAAACCGTTAACTGGCTGAACATAGCTGAACATCTGGGGAAGACACCGGAGCAGCTGTTGCTGCTCTTTAACTTTCCCTCAGCTTTGCCTTTAACCAGAAAAGTGCTGGCAGAAGGCAACAAATGTGAAAAGTGGCGATTCTCAGAGCGGGTGTATCCCTGCCCTGGCTAGAGAAGTTGCACAGCCCTACAAATGAGATCACAGACCATGGCACAGGGAATATGTGTTTGCACCTGGCAGTTTTAATGAGAAGGAGACCTATGGCCTTCTAAGAGGCCTATAGACATATGTGGCTCTTGGTCCATCAGAAAATTCCTGGTTTGTGGCTATTTGCTCTTTCCATGGTTAATCCATGTTGCAGTAGTAAAGGGCAGATAACTTTAGTGACCTCAGATGTCTTACATAGGAATGAAATTTCTTATGAAGGGGAATCGCTGCAATTGAGATTTGAGGATGTTCCTTATGTATGGAATACTCAAACAAGGAACTATCTTCTAGAAAGCCTGGATCTATGAACAGGCAAAAGTAAAGGCTAAACTTGTAACAGCTTGTACTTACTATGAAAAATGTCACCCATGTTTGTGGCAAAGCAGAACATAGATGCTTATTGTGGATGTTTTAGCAGGGTTCTCCTGATGCTGTGAAATGAACAGAGGATTCAGAGACCCTGGGTTTAGTCCTGCCAATTGTATGAGCTGAGCTGAACCATGCCACTTCTCTGTATCCTGTTTCTTTGCTCTTTCTGTGTCTTATCTGTTCATGGTGTGACAGACGTAACATATGGGCTCCCGAGCTCCAGCTGGGCTCCAAGTGCTATTGCACTAGGTTTCTTACACTACTAGTAACATGTTGACTAGGGGCAGTGGAGTTATTTAATTTCTGACGCGTGGTGAACGAATCAGGTTAGGAGATGGCTGAATATCTCCACGTGTGAGCCATGTACCAATTAGTTCTATAGGGTGGTCAAACACTGGAACATGTTTCACAGAGAGCTTGTGGGGTCTCCATCTGTGGAGATATTTAAAAACTGACCAGACACAGCCCTGAGCAACCTCCTCTTGTTGATCTTGGTATGGACAGGATGGTCGAATAAGACAATCTCCGTAACTCCTTCTGACCTCATCCAGTCAGTGATTTTATGCTAAGGTTCAAAAAGATCCTGAAGGGGATCCTTCTGGTACAGGCACTGTGGGACATGGTCCTGAAGCAGTCTCCCAGTAACATCCTGAAAGTCTTTCAATGTGGGGAGCTTGGCAGTGCTGCAGAGTTGTGGGTGTCTCTGGGACCTGTAGGATGGTCCAGGAAGGATGCTCTCCTTCAGAGAGGCCTTCCGGCTGTCTGCTAACAGCCATGGCTTTCCTCCCATCTGGACTGCAGGTGCTGTGCTCTCTGGAGATCCAGCACAGTCTCTCATCTTATGTGGGATTTTTGTGATTTTTTGTTTTGTTAGTAACTCTATGTATGGGCAAGAACAGCAGCTGCTCTTTGGGAGACTTGGGTTACTCTCTTTAACTAAAATAACACAGCACAGAACTCACCAGAGCAGGGAGGGGCCACACTGTTTCTCATGAGGGTTGTGGCTGCCAGCTCTGCATAGCTCCCACCACTGTCTTGGAGCAGTGGTGTGTTTCTTTTCTTTCCTACAGTGTCTTGGTATTTCAATTTTTTTTTTTTTTTGGACAGAGATAAATGATTTCTTTAGATCTGAATAATAAGTAAGTAAAATCCATATGCAGGCTGAATTGGAAATTCTGACTCAAGTTCAGGAACATTGAAAATTCATTTTGGAAAGTTTGTGTCAGTTTTGACTCACAAGGGTTGTAGTGGCATTTGTTAACCATTCTTTCTTCCCCATTGTTTTGTTCTTTGGGTTTCTTCTTCCTTCTAGACTGATTTAGCATAAATGGAATTGAGAGCCAACCTAGCCATGCACTGAAGATGTAGGTGGAAACCAGAAATGGGCAGAAAGGCCAGACTGAAGGTCTGAGTTGTGAGGCTTCTCTAAGTAAAAGAGTAGCCTTTCTCTCGAAGATCTCATCAACTCACTAGACTGAGAGCTGAGGCTTGAAGAAAAATTGTGACTTGTATGGCCTCACCATGTAATTGCAAGACTTGGCAGTATTTTCATCATCTGAGAGTGTATCCAGAATATACCTGGTTTCTGTCTCCTTTCATTGCAGATTGTTGAAGCAGGTGCTGTATGTCATTAGTGATCAGTGCAGAATGTCGTGGAGGGGACTTTGGCCTTCCTAGGAGCCCCTAGGCACTGAGATCATACTTTGTAATGAATAACAGCATATGGACACGGGGTGATCTCGGACAGGGTCTGATTGTGCTCTCTCCCTGTCTGATGTCGGCGGGGTTTTTATATGAAATCAGTGAACTGCACTGATGTGTATTAGTGGAGTGTCAGGAGCATTGCTCCTGATTTACACCACTACAAAAGTGATCATAGACTAAGCAGGTGCAAATGTACATATTTGATGTAGACCTCTGCCTTCTTGGAGTGCTTTTGGAGTAACTTGCCAGTATATTTTTGCCTGTAAAGCCTCTAATTCTTCTGTGAAGAGCAAATCAAATGTTATTTCACAAGGAGAGTGCAATGTCTCTCTTGATAGAGGCAGCCTATATTAATCTGTAGTAATAATACCAATAATAATTATTATTATTGGGTAATCTCCTGTTCAGGATTCTGACTGCGCAGGCAGTTCCTCTGCATTTTGACAGCCTTGTGGCCAGTAAGAAAGCATTAAAAATGATGCAAGCATTTAGCATTTGTGAACTTAACTCTATAAACTTGATGGAGTGAAGAGAATCTTTTTGTTCTGTGCTGAGCTGAGAAATACTCTGGCACTCTGGACACCTGCCATCTTCCCCTTACTGCCTCTTTTATGTCCTGCTGTGAATCTGCAGTATCTTCTGCAGTGGCAGCAGCTGGCAGGACTCCGGTGCCTTTACCCCCCCGACAGCTTTCTGTATTTGTACATCACCTTGCGCTACATGGCCCAAGTTCCTGTGCAGGGCTCCTTAGGGCTCCTGCAGTGAGCGTGATAAATAATGACAATAAAATATGTCAACAATGAACAACATAACCCTGTAAATCATTGACAGCTAGAGCAAGTGTTTCCTCTTTGGAAAATAGTCACCCTCATGTCTATATTATTCTTTCACCTCTTTATTGTCTTTCCCAAGCTAACATTGGGCAGCAGCTGTACAAATCCATGGGGTAAATATGCCAGAGCACATCCACATCTGAGTAGAGGGGCTGGGGTGTTGGTAGATGCCATTGTGCAGCCCCCTTGTCCCTACAACACCCTCCTGTAACACTAAACTGGGTGTATTATTCCTGTAATCACTCAGTAGGCATATTTCTGAGAATGAGATCTGAGCCAAGAGCAGAAATCTAATTCAGGATCTCAGACGATCTTTCTTTCTTCTAACTGGTGGCCTTGGGCTCAGAGTGACTGACTCACACAAGGAAATGAGTGTGACCTGTACGTTGCTACTGCTGTGTGCGCACGTAAGGGCAATTGAGTTGGTTGATATCTGATGAAATCACTGATGACTTTTTGGTGACCTCTGATGGAAAGGTCACGTCTGAGACCAGGAGATTTTTTTCTGCACAGTGGTCTGTCATAAACAACAACACCTCATTTCCACATGCTGGCTCTGCAGGAAACAGCAGCAGTCCAGCATTTTCAAACTTTCCTGTGTAAAACTTGGGGTCTGAACATTTAGTCAGCTTAAATCAGTGTAGTTCCCTGGAAATCAAGGGAGTTTTACTTGTCTCCACAAGTTGATTCTTAAACAGGATGCACTGAATACTGTGGGGTGCACAGGTTTCTTATCCCATCCCCTGAATGGGTGTGCTACTTACACTAACTTTTGAGCTGCAGAACATTCTTAGTAGTGGAGTATACAACTAAGAATCAAATCTTTATTTTCAAGGCTTGAAAATGTTGGTCAGAAAACAACATACATGATCACTTGTAGGTCCCTGGAACTAACACATATCTGATCTGTCTGCAAGTGGTAGCAAGTGAAGAGAGAACTGGGTCACATACTATCTGGTTCACATACAACCACTGATGTTTAGGAATAAAGTCAGGGAGTAGTCAGAGAGATGAATTAGGGGAAGACTGAAACCTCTCCCTACTGGTTGCCCTGAAGAGGGATAGTGTGTGAACTTGAAGGCTGTGGACCACACAATATAGAAAATAGGTGATGGTTCGGAATGTCAGCCCCCCTGAGCTGTGGGGCTGACAAGGAGGAGGGGAGCCAGACAGACCAGAACACAACCTGCAGCCCATGGCTCCTGTGTTATCTTCCTTTACCAGTGAGCAGTCCTGCCTCCTGTCTTTGCTTCTCATAGAGCTGGCCTGTCTTTCACTTGGAAACTTTGTACTGACAGTGTGTGTGTATAAATGTCTCTTTTTTTGGAGATGCCTAACAGTATTGTTTTCCACCAATCTTGCTGGAGCCTAATCCCAGCTCTGCCTCTGCTCTGCTGTCAGCCAGGATCCAGTTCTCTGTACTGCTTTGTAGGATATCATTGCTGAGCTGGGGCTATTTGTCATATCTCAGGCCACTCTCTGGTCCTCACTGAGGCATCTCTCTGGTGGCACTAAAGTCAGGGAAGAGGTAAGGAAGAGTGCTGATATCTTGATGATGACAAGGGTTGAGCCTAAGGTTGAGGGAAAGGATTAGGCTTAACTGGTTTCACAGCTGCTGTGGTCATTGGTGTCAGCAGAGGGTTTGCTTAATTTCCTTATGTGTTTGGGGCTGCACCATCATATCTTAGAGGCCAATTGAAGTAGCATATGACCTTCCACCAGTTAAGAATTGGCCCTCACCTCATGCTGCTCCTCTGCACAGCACTGCTGCTGTTGTATATTCTTCTGCTTGTCTGCACCTTCCCTTGCTGCCTAGGACAGATTGGCAGGGCTGGATGTGTCTCGCTTTCCTACCTGGACACTGTGTAGAGTGAGCAATCACAAACCTCTAGGGGTGAAATGTGCTTTGAAGAGTCAGTGAATGGGTCTGGAAGGCCCCTTTTGCATCCCGCACTAACAAATTAAGCTTCTTGTGCCTTCAAAGTAAGATTGATAACTCCTCTGACATTTCATATCCAATATTCTGAATATTGAGAGGTGTGGGTTTCCCTTGAGATACCAATCTTTCTGCTTCTCTCCTCCTTTATCTCCAGAGAGCCTGCTGGGAGACTGAGGGGGTAGAGAAGGGGGAAGAAATATAAAAGACTTGGAGTGGGGAAAAGGAGAAAAATGACACAGAGGAGCGTTTTCCTTTTTTGACTTCATCAGCAGTGTCTCTCATTTCAGAGCCTGGCAAATAGAATTGTGCTGCTCAGCCACGATGAATGATCCTGTTTCCTTATCCCCCCCCCACCCCGGCAGGGTCACTGAAATAGGCTTCAAAACTAAAATAAAAATGTTCCTGTTTTTATGGACACTGGAATCTGTGATCTGTTTCAGTTGAGAACTTTAGAGAGGTCAGAGTTGGGAGGAGATGAGAGAGAGAGAGAAATAAAGGCGGGTCAACAACCTGAAGCATCCTTTTTGTTTTTAATTTTCCATGAGTGGGCAGTCCAGGTATTTGTCTATCCAGGTATCCAGGGGTTGCTTAAAGAATGAGAAATGGAAAAAAATAGTTTGATTGCAATTCTCCCATCCCTACTCCTTCTCATTACTTGAGGTTGTGAAAGGAAAAAGTAGTGGCACCTGGAGCAATCATGGATACACAGAAACATAGTTCTGGACATATCTTTTCCAGGTGGGATTTGTCCTAGCTCCGTTCACTCTAAAGAGGTTGGCCCAGATTGGTTTTCTGATCCAGCCTGTTAGATGCTGAATGGAAGATCTTAGATGCAACTTTGTAATACTGTTTTCTGTCTTATTATGCCTGGAAAGGAAATAGTCTGCAGTTCCTGCTATAGCATGTTGATGTCTCAACTGATGCCACCCTTTGTGACCTCTGTGTCTCATCAAATCCACTTCAGCCAGTACACAGATGAAAAAGCTTCATGTTACCTTGTTCTGTCTCATCTGCTTCCTCAGCCAGTCAGATGAGGTGGTCTAAATTCCAGCTAGTCAAGCTGGAACAGGTTGACAGGTGTTAATTTTTTTTTTTATTTCCCAAAGGAAATGTGTGTGTAGCAATGAAATTTTAGCCTGGCTGCATCTGACTGTGGTACTATTTTGGTCCATGTTGTGCCGATGGATTCATAATACATTAGCAAAGGGACCCTGTGCCATTGAGGCCTGTGATGGGCTCATCTCCAAGTTGCTGCCTGTCCTCCATTATCCCCTGAAGGCCCGACACAGGTGCACATGCTGGCAGTCCAGAGGGCAAACCTGGGAGCAGGGAAACAGGCAGCCCTGGCAGTGACATCCTGGAGCAAGAAGTGCTCTGTTGGCAGCTCAGCTTTCCACAGGTTTCCAGTGCTACAGCTGAAAAGCTGCATGGTGTGGAGTGTCTCCTATGCTGCTGAGAGATGTTCTACAGATGTGGTTCAACTGGCTTGCTTTGCAGTAGCTTGGGGGTGGCCTAATCCTTGTAGCATAAAAGAAATACGTTGTCCAGTGAAGGGGGGTGGATTGCAGCCTCTTTCATAAGAAAAAACTCTCTCTGCAGGCTATAGCCCAGGGCAGACATTCTTTGCTCACTCACAGTAATTCACCATCTCTCAAGAGACCCATTGAGCTTATTTAACAAAGGTCAGCTAAATTTTCTAGTATCCTGCTGTGAAAGCAGGATTAGCAGAAATCTTATTTATCCTTGGTGTCCAGCTACTTGACTGTTTCACTTCAAACTGCCATGCTGGCATAGTCTGAATTCGGTGTGATTGTGGTGGATAGAATCTTAAAGCACCCACTGTGGGCTGACTTGAAAGAGGTTGCAGCTGTACCAGGAGGGCTTGTTTTGCCTCCTCACTTTCCCTGCCCTGACTTTCCATGGCTGAGACTCCCTAGGTTTTGAGTCACTTCGGCTTTTCATCAGTTTGTGCAATTATAGGCAGTTTGGGCCAATTCTGACCTTAAAGAGAACTTGCTTTCAGATTCACTAGAAGCATTTGTGGCTCACTGTGTGTGCTTTCTGCTTAAGGGATGTTCCATGAATTGAGTTTGTCTGTTCTATTTTCATTGCTGCTCTTCATGGCCTGGGTTTGTGATGGTAGGTGCTGTGTAAAGCACGACGGGAGGCAACAGCTGCTCTAAAGGCTGTTTAGTCTAAAAGGACATGGCTGCCAGGTTTGCAAGAAAGGTTCTGGTTTTCCCAAGTGGGGGTCTGTTATAGCCTCTTCCTGCTTGCCCCTATGGGATATCTAATTTGCCTCTCCCTTTCTCTTTCTTTTATTGAGCTTTTGAATCTGTGTATCCCGCTTCTGGGATTCCCCTTGTCACACCAGCAAACAGCACGTGTTTCTAGCTTGTGGTGTGCAACATCCGCCCCTTGTCCCTCCTGCCCCAGATTTCACCGTTGCCCATGTTAGCAGTTGCTGGAGCACTCAGTCTGCAGCACCACACACCACCTGTCTCACCAGCCAGGTTATGGTAGCTTGTCTGGCTAGCTGAGGAGAAGTAACCACCAAAAGCCTGTGGACTTTTTGCAAATTCCCCAGGACATGGTCAGGGAGCTTGCAGCAGACCTGAACTCCTGTTCTTCCAGGCAGCACCAGTGTCTCAAGCACCAGGTCACCCTTCCCTTCACAGCAATGGGTTCAACCTCTGACTACAGATGCCTAAATGGTTTGTGGGGCAGACACAGAAAGCAGAGTGGACTGTGGGTCGAGACAAAGCAAAGGGAGACAATAGTGAGGGCTGAGACAGTCTCCCAGCCCTTTGCAGCTGAGGCTGGAGCAACTCCTTCCTTCTCAGGCTTCTACCTGCAGCCCCTGAGTGAATGGCGCAGTAGCTGTCTGTTCTGCTGATATGAATTAAAAGCAACACGGCAAATGGTGTTTTCTAGATGCTGTAATTACCTCTTGAGAAGGAAACAAGCAGCAGACTTTGGCACAGCTCTGATCAACTGTTTTGGACAGGAAGGGCAATTGCAACTTTACATGTTGGGTTTCCTTTTGTTGATGTGCCATGATACTCAAAGCAAGTGAGGCTGGGCACCATAAAAGCTTGATCCTGGCACAGAAAAGAGCTGGATGGGGAGTCAAACTCCTGCCTTTGGGGAGAATCCAAGCACTGATCACTTCCAAAGTTAGATTTGATCACTTCCAAAGTTAGATTTCAGTCTTCTCTTCAACTCTGGGCCCAATTCCTGCTTTAAATAGACACTGATGATGTTTCTACCACAGAGGAAGGAGAAAAGGTTTTATTCTGAATTTCTACCTGTGTCAGAAGTTTAAAAGAAATCAATCTGTGTGTTTTGGACTCATGGACCCAGTGTCATTTAGGCCATGAAATACTGTATAGGTTCTGAGCCAGATGTGCTTTGTCTTTTAAAGGAAAGGGCTTCATGGTGAATAGCACCCTGCTGGTGATATCACCCTGTGTCATGTCCTGCTGCTATGTCACAAGTGGTGCCTGGGCTAAATGTAAAATCCTGGCTTGCTGTGACTTTTGGTAACCAAGTATGTTCTGTGCATTTTTGCTCTTGTCAACCACTCTATTTCTCCTCCAGTGCTCTCCCTTCTTCCCTCTATACAGGTGACTTGTATCACGTAAGCTCTTATTTTCAAGCCAGACTCTTCCAAGGGTGTGTATTTTCTGAAGGTGCAGGTTGTATGACATTTGACAGTCTGGTTCTATCATGGTGGAAGTTAGTCCTGTGTAATAAATACTGTTGTTTCTTGGCCTTTGGCCCATCAGAGCAATGGCATCTCCTTCCTATCATCTGATATACCTCCTTTAAAAGATCACCTGTTCTGAAAAACCTATCCCTCAGTGGGAGAGGGAGATGAGGAAAATGCAGCTCTGAAGATACAACACAGATTCCACTATCCACAACTCTCATTGATCTAATGTTTGGCTAGGGTGGGTGTTGTCTGAAAAGGTGGCATCATCTCCTGTGTACTTGCCTCTGCCTAGACACTTAGCCAGGATGACTTTTGCTTAGTGAAGGACATCAGAACTCCAGGATGGGCAGGAGCCGCCTGGGTTTCGGAGTCCAGTCGCCTTAGTGACAGCGTCAGTCTGTGAGTCAGATGTATAGCTCAGAAGTGGCTGCAGAAATCTCAGTCTATATGCCTTGACTTCTCACAGACCCCTCCCCAGTCCTCTGTGAAGCCTACTATGCGTCAGGTTTGAGAGATGGAGATGAGAGAAGGAAGGATCAAAGACAGAGCCATGCATCTAGTGGGTAAAAACACACTGATGGTTCCAGGCCACACTTCACTCTGCAAAACAAAATAAATTAAAATGACCCCTCAGCCCCAGCAAAAGTGACCTAAAAAATGTAAATAGTATGTGGATATAAATCATCACCAGCCTCATCTTCTCTACTGACATTCCTTACCTGTTCCAAGCCTCTCTGCCAGTGTCAGCAGCTGGGACAGGGAACCAGCATGCTGCAAATGCTGTGGGGCCTGTAAAGTAAGAGAGGTTAATTTACCTTTCTCCATGTAGTCTTTCCTCTGGGATGAGTTAGTCCGTTTCATGGCTCGAGTTCGGATGCCTCCTGCAGACCATGGGCTGTCTTCATCTGTCCAGCTGCAGACAAAGGAAAGGAGACGCTTGCACAGCACAAGGAAAGAGAGGAAGCCAAAGGAAAAACAAAAGGGAGAATACAAGACAAAAGAAATTATTTTCTTTTTTTTTCCCCTTTCCCTTTTCTTATTCTTCCTGTGCTCTGCCTGTTCCTGTCAGAGCTGCTGGAAATTGTTACCGACAGATCGAGTGTCTTCCAGTTTCTGTGTCAGGGAGTTTTGCCGATTCTATGAACCATGCAAAAGAGGGGTCAGGCAAGAGAAGGAGAGAGCAAGAGAATGACCAATTCAGCAGAGCTCTGGCTTTATCACTGATCTGGTCAGGTTCACTGGGTTTTAACTCCATGAGCCAGTCAGGCTTAGAAACTCACACCTTTGTTATCACCTTTCAAGAGGAGGGAGCAGGGCAGTGTGAATTCTCTGGGGTCATCAAGAAAGGCAGGCCAGAGATCATCTCCTGTAGCAGAAGCTGCCTTGCCCTCACCCTCCACAGCATGCCAGACACTTGGATGCTCTCTGTCAAGATTTATCACTATTTATTACTTCACAGATCAGAGTGGGGACAAAGGCAGCTTGGAGGAGGTTTTGGATCCTGCTTGGCCCTACTGTCATAGCTTCAGGCAAGGAGGACCATGAAGGGATCAAAACTTGTCAGCACCAGGCATGGTTGCTGTTTGGGTCCAGGTCAGAACAGAGCTCTCAGACCATGGGTCTGCTTTGGGTTCTGCCATGCGTTCTCATGATGGAAATAGAGGCTGTATCTGTACAGGTCTAAAAGGCCAGACCACCTCCTGACTGCCCCTCTAAATGTCTTGTGTGTGGGCTGCACACAGCTTCTCTTGGTCTGCTTGGCCATGGGATCCAGTGCCTGGTGCTCTTGGGTACCCTACACTCAAAAAGATGTGATGCAGGCTATGCACTGCCAAGGAGGGACTTTGGAGTCTTGTACCTGACTGTATGAACTTATCCAAGGATTTTAATGCTCACCATTGTTTTACCTGCATGTGAAGATCATATTAGACCTGACAGTATTGTCAGTCATGCTACAGGTGGCAACTGAAAGGTGAATGACAGGCACTGGGAGGATCAGGCTAAACAGACATCCCAGACTGGTGTGAGAAACTGGTAAAATACCATTGAAAACTTTGCCAAATCCTTTCCTGGGAACAAAAATCAGGAACAGGAAGCCTTATAGCAGTGAGATGCTTGGGCAATTTCTTCTGCTAGAAGCTGGAACCTGGTAGCTATGACAAATGGAGTGTCTTGTGGGGAATATATTACTGCAATGGAAAGTCACTTTTCTGGAAGCTTAGGACTGACTGAGCTTGAGTGGAGGTTTTGGAGGTCTTTACTTAGCTGTAATACAGTCTCTGCTGGTCTAGATTAGTTCAGTAAATGTGGGTGTCTTGCTTCCTCTCACTGCTAAAGTTTTGCTCTGACGTGTTACTGGTAGCATTGGTGTTGAATGTGCAGGCTCTGAAAAGAGACCTCTGCCTGCAGAAGTAGGTTCTGTATCATCACAACTGCCTGCAGAGTGGAGATATAGAAGCTGAAATAGCATTGCTCAGTGGAGGAGAGCAGCTGTAAGCCACTGGGCCTTTGGGATTCTGTTCTTTTCCTGGTTGACAGGGACCACTAAGCTGTTTGAGTGCCTCTATTTTCCTTTCCGGGGTGGGTCTGTTGTGACCCTCCTGCTCCAGAAAGGCTACAAGAGATGTTCTCCTGCTGCAGCCAAGCTGAGCTACCAGCTCAGAAAGGATGTCCACAAGGGGCCCTCCAAAGCATGTGCCGAAGGCCTGGGATCCCCCCAGCACTGCAGTGCTCTGCATAACTATTTAGCTGTCCGAGCAGGCAGGCGGAACAAGCAGCCAGTGCCAGCTCTGGGGACAGTGAGGTTAAGGGAATGATGTGCACATTTTGGTGGTGGCTTTGGCAAGAACAGTGCTGAATGTGGAGATTCCAGAGGACGTGTACAAATAGCAGTGAGGCTGGTGCTCCTCTGCAGGCCAGTGGGAACTGGTTTTCCTGCTGATCACTGGTCTGTGCTATTCCATCACCTTGTAGAGAGTGCAAGATGTTGGCTGGGTGTAAGTCAGTAAAAAAACCATCATGTTGCTTCAGCAAGAGGTTCCTAGAATTTGGAAAGTGGAGGCAGATGAAGTGTAATGTCAGCTGACCTTGCTATCACCACCCACAGAAGGCACAGAGGGATGTTGGGCATTTATGTGTATGTGCTGGAGCTGTGTGGGGGCTGCTGCTGCTTCCTGTGGTGGTAGAGAGGCATGGACATGGGGTAGGCTTTGTACAAAGCTTTCCCTTGCCCAAAGAACTAACAGTCTGAGGTGGCATGGGGTTGCTGACCCAGGTGTCATTGAATGAGTAGGAAAATAGTGAGTTTATGTCTCCTGGGCGCTAAATAGTTAATTGCCAAAACTGAGCAACTAGAGATCACCTCCAGCAAAGGACATCTCTAGGCTTCTCAGCTCCCTCCCTTAGGGCAGCACAGTATCTGTGAAGGATATGGGAATCAAGGTGGTGGGATGCTGGTGGTGCTCATAAAAGGTTCAAATGGATCTGAGCTGCAGTGCAGAGGGGAAGTGGTAATCTGACAGCTGGTGTTTTTGCTTTCTGCCAGCAACTTTTGTTTATGGCTTCTGACATGGTGGCAACAAGGCAGGAATATGCTGGGTGCTGGTAGATAGGGATTTTTTTAAATGTTATTGCTGAGGCAGGTTATGGTTTCAGCTCAGGGTGGGATGTTGCTGGTGTAGTTACTGTACAGCTGAACAGCAGCCTGGATACTGTACTGCAGAGCTCTTGAGCAGAAAAGTGGGGGAAGAAAGACACAGCAGAGTGGGTGTGATTTGGTCCAGGTCAGTAATAGAGTTTGGAAACAGTCCCAGACCTCCTGACTCTAAGCTTCTCATCTTTCTTCAGGTTCATCTCCCTTGGTGATCAGTCACTCAACTGTGGCTGGTTGAGAGTATCCCTGTACCAGGATCCCCACTGAGGAACTGTAGCTCTGTGTGTTCTTAAGTTGTGTCATCTAAATCGCAGTTAACTGCATTATGTGTGAGAGGGGTGGCCTAAAATATCAGCAAGAAGTATAATAGTTCTGGGCTGTCTGCCCATCAGAACCTTTTTTCTCCAGTTCTGTTTCTTTTGCCTTCACATTCCTTAAACCACCCCAGAAAGTGATGGACTAATATTTCTTGCTAAAGGAAAGTCTGTAAGGTTTTTGGAAGAGGTCCTTGTCTTGTCTCTGGCATTGCCAAGGGTGGCCATTGACAGCAGGAGAAAAGAGGTGGGTTCACTACTTGGAAGGGAAAGAAGCAAGTGTTTGAGTAGGTTGTTAAATCCTCAGGGGATTTGTGACCCAGGATTAGAGAAATTTCAGGTAGTTTGTTCCCCTTCCTGCAGTGATGTCACCCTTGCTGTGTACTGTTTTGTGATGGCTTCTGTGGTGCACTGCTGATTCCCAACTGTACTGCAGAGTTTCAGAGGTGTCCAATATCCTGGGTACAGAATATGTAGAAACTGAGGAGCCAGCTCTTGAATTTGGCTACTAGTGGGCAGCACCAAGGGTAATTTGATATGTAAAGGGTCCTTTAATAATAGTGCTTGTTTCAGAGCAACTTGCATTGTATCTTCCAGCTTTTTCTTCACCATGAGAAGAGCACAAAGTGAAAGCTGAGGTTTTAGTTTGTTCACTTGTCTCCAATGTTCTTCATGATGACTGCACGTGAGATGTGGTAACTCCGCAGGGAAAAGGAGACTGTGTCAGCAAACATCCCAAACCAGACAAACCTTAAGCAGTTGAGATTCAGTGCAAAGCACATAGATGCCAGTTCAATTCCATTGTGATTAGCTTTGTATTTCACGTGCTTTCTTCTCATGTGCTGATGCTCTGTTTTCACGGGGTTGCCCAAAGTTTCAGCTGGACTTGATTTTAGAAATGCAGGCTTTGGATTTCAGAAGGTACTGGTGAGGAGTACAGGGACAAAGGAGTCAAGCAGCCTTTGGTGGGAGGCACCCAAGTATGGGTACTGAAGATGGCTCTCAAGGGTGGTGTCTTCTGAGCGTCAGATCATGGGCAACAGTGACATTATGCGTGGAAAAGGTGCATGTGGATGGCCTGGAGCACCTACAGTCTGAACCAGCTCTTAAAGATCTGGAAGGAGTGTGTGCAGAGCAGTTCTGAAGAGGAGAAGGAGAGACCTGTGGTCTGTACTTATAAGCTGGGGGAACTTCTATTATATGGGCATTACAATTAGCAGAGAGGGTGTTTGTCTGGAAAGTGTGTGTGAGAGGAGCGGGGGAGTCAGGGAGGGGAGAGAGCTGGCTGTGATGGGAAGGAAGGGAGGGTGCCCTGACCTCTCCTCATAGCCCTGACTGTGTCCCCATCTGAAGGTCTGGCATATCCACTCTCACTACTTAATGATAGTGACATTACCCATCCGCCCAGCATCGCGGGGCTTTTGTCTTCATTCAGGCAGAAATGAAGTTCTCCTGGGCGCACTTATCAATCACTGCAAAGCTCCAGCTGTTCCGGAGCCTTTGGATCGACTTCAACAGCCGTGCTTACAAATTGTCTCTGAATAGCACCGAGCTGAGACCCCCTTTTTTGTCATTGTCTTCCGACAAATGTTTTTTTTCGGCAGCCTTTCGCAGACGTTGCCGGCTGCCTTCTGCCACGGTGATTGAAAACAGGCCTGTTTTGCATTCTCCTGTCGGAGTCCTGGGTTCAGGGAGCTGTCCCTGAGTGCCACTCCAGCGAGTGCCGTGCCAAAGACAATTACATGCATAGTTTTGCTGATTGCATTAAAATCATTAGAATGAAAGATTCTGAAATCGTACATTAAGGGGGGAAATTAGAAAAAGCTTCAGAGACAGACAGCAACGTCCCCAAAGTGAGGGCAATACAATTAGCTCAAATTGTGTTACATACACACAGACTAGGAGTAGCTCCTGTAACAAATGACCTTATTATTGCTGCTCCCTCTCTCCCTCCATTCCTTTCTCTCTTTCACTCCCTTCTCATTCCATTTTCCTTTTTCTCTCCTCTGAAACTTCTTTGGCCAGCTCCACTGTTCTTCTTAATCTTCCCTTCACCTTTCTCCTTTTCTTTTGTCTTCAGAAGTGCCTGGGAAAAGGCAGTCGTGGGATCCCAGGAATGTAATACTTGGCTTTCAGAGCTGCTTTGCAGGCCATTTAAGAGGAAGTGAGCAAGTACAAACTCCAGAAGTTAATTTTCAGCTGAGCAAGAAACTTTGCTCTCCTGGGGAACAAGGAAGTACACGACTCCAAAAGCTTTGTATGTGCACCAGCCATCAAGAAGATCAAAGCATTCAGCTGTCTAGCTATACTCCATATCCAATGCCAAGAAAGAGACTAGTAACTATGCCTGGGGTGGGAAATGTTCCTGCATACCACAAGTACCAGCGTGGTGGGAGGTGCAGAAAGGTTAATTCTTGAGGGGAGCATGATGCTTTTCCAGTATTAATTCTGAGTTGTTGAAAAAAAATCACATTATTCCAGGGCTCATGGGCCATCCCCTTATCATCCTGTAACTATGCTAACAGAGAGAAGTTGGCCACCTAAGAGTGCCTTAATTGCGTCAGCCCGGGACTGAAATGCATCCTCCTCAGCCAGTAGTCAATATCTTAACTGGAAAAGCCGTTATGTGTCACTCTGCACTGTGACACTGTACAGCTTCTCTGCTGGGACTAGGGGTAGTTATGGTACAGGCTGTTTCCAGTGTACCAGCTTGCATCAACCTGTGTCAGCTATGCCTGTGCATCAGCTTGCCCTGTTTTGCTGCTGGTACTTTCACTCACACGTGATCTGTGTCCTGCTATAACATTATTCACTATAGACCTCATCTTTGCATCCACTTGCTGCTTCCAAAGAGCCTGGACATATTATGCAGGTTCTGTGGAAATGCACATCGAGGCACAGAGCACCATGGCATACATGTGGCAGTGAAGCAGCACCACTGGTCCAGGCTCTGCCTTCTCCTTGACTATTTTCACTGCTCGGTGGTATCCTGGGCTCCATTCAGCTGGCCTAAATTCTGCCCACATTTCTGTGCCTGGCTCCTATGAACTGACTCTGGGTCTTCAGAGGAGCTGATGTATTGTCATTGGGGTGGATTTTCCTGCTAACCCTGTGTACACCTCACTTTAGGCTCCAGTTCTGCTCTGTGGGATATAGGGTATTGTCTTTCCTCTCGGTTTACACTCTAGCCCAGGATCTTGTTCCTGACAAGAACTGCTGGGGCAGACTTAGGGGAAAACTGTAACAAAGGGGAAAGCAGCCCTAATACTACCCTGATGTATGTAGATGCTTGGAGCAATCTGTGTCTCGGGGATACCTGAACCCCAGGTGCTGTCTTTGTATTACTAATATATTAATAATAGTCATTCAAAGCACTGTACATCGACAAGGCACAGTACAAATGTCATGTAAGAAGATGTGCCTACTTAAGAGATTATGATCTCAGATTAGGCTCGATGAAGAGGGAAATAGGTTGTCTACACATGTAAAAGTTCATGGGGAGGAGGAAGCAGAGTAGGTTAATGAGATAATCGGTCAGGGACCACAGTAAGTGTAAAAAACAATAATAAGGGGAAAATGAAGGTAAGAGTGGGAAAAGATATAAGGGAGCAGAGGATGTATCCGCAGAGTGAAGTTGGTGGAAGATTTAAGTTGCTTTACTAACATGAATGAAAAGTGTGGATGGACTATGTGGGACAAGTGGAGGAGTCCAGGAGGTGAGAGGACGGATGTGAAAAAGAGAATGGATTTGTTATGGTAGGGCAGCAGAAACTGGAGACAAATGTGACAGAGGTGGAGAAACCAGGCAGCAAAGGGAATCTATCTAAAAAGACCTGTTACAGACAGAGGAAATTAAGTGCTGGGTTTAGTGCCTTTAAGGAAGAGAGGGGTATTTATTGCAGATAAGGAGAATTGGGTGTTGGAAAGACGAGCAGAGATACAGGCTTGAGCAGTAAGAAGAGAGTAAAGTGAGGGCAGGGCAACAGATGAGAGTGAGGAGAGGAAAGGAGTCTGGCTTGCTCCAAAGTCCAAAGGGAATATGAAGATGCTAAGTAGAGGAGCAAAGTGAGCTGTGGACCAAAGATGACCTTAAAACCAGAGAAGTCAGCTGCTTGAAGAGTGCAAGTCTTCAAGGATATATCAGCAGCCGAGACTACTTCAGTACAACAAACCTTACTGGAAACAGCTGTCCCTTATGGGGATTTCCCCTGTTTTTTTTAACTTAACTCACAGGAGGAGCAACCAAGAGTCAGTGGGATTTGTCTCAGTTACCCCTACTCCCTTTG
Organism: Melanocharis versteri; assembly: GCA_013397845.1. NCBI lineage: Eukaryota > Metazoa > Chordata > Aves > Passeriformes > Melanocharitidae > Melanocharis > Melanocharis versteri. Next base: position 11,180 of record VZTG01008120.1, on the reverse strand, counting down.
AAGCACCTTCCTCCTTACCTCCTTTTGTGGCCAGTTCTCCGCTTTCTTCCTAGCAACTGTTAGGCTGTAAGGGATGTTGTCAAACTTTGGCATCACAAATGCCAGCAGACCCCTTTGCCTATTGGAGGTGAAGACTAACCTTGGCTTTTTCAGAGCATGGTAGGAGACATGCATTCACACCAGACTCTCTCTACAGGTCGGAGAGTCATGTGCAAACAATCTACTTGTATATGCTATGTCTAAAAATGGGCAAGCTGTATTCAACCTCCGAGGGGAAGCAGCAGGAAAATCAGACTGTAAGGTATTTGAGACTCAGATACTAGCTTCCAAGACAAATTAATATTCAGCAAATGATACAAAGTAAAACATAAAACAGTGCCATCAGAAAATGCTCTTTGACTCCTCTCCACTATCTGGCCTATGTCTTCTCTGTACCCTTATCACAATGTGCCCTCCAAATTCAGAGCTCCTATCTTGCTCTCATCCAGTGCAGGCAGACTTTTCTGAGACAATATGTACCTCTGTGTAAGATACCTTCTTTCCAGAAACATGAGAGAAGATCTGAAAAGATCAGTCTCCCAGGGCAAAGTTAGCCTGTTTGCACACCTGTCTATTCTGCCAGAAATCCCACTTTTAATATGGCTTGTGAAGGTGGCTGACTCCTTGTTGGTTAGAAATGAGGTGCAAGTATGGAAGGGCATGGACTGGAGTGCACTGGGACCAACTTGATCAACTTCAACAGGCTTTGGATCAGGCCTCTAGTGACTGCATGAGGGTTGGTGTGAGTAGGCTGAGAAGGGATGTGGTCTATGGCAGGATCACTGCAGAGAAAGGATGGTGCTTTACTGGGAGTGGAAAATGGAATTGTCACCGTGGAATGAATGAATTGTACAGTTTCTCTTTTGTAACCCAGGGAATAATTAAGATAGATGGGTAGATGAATTAGCTGTCCTGCAAGGTCAAAAGTGGATTGCCTTATTACTCTATTATTTCACTGTTGTGGAACTATCACCACTAACGCCTTTTTCATGATATTTTGTACATGGCATCAAAAAAAAAAAAAAAAAAAGGAAAAAAGAAAAAAAGGGGGGAGATACAAATTGATCGTTTGCTGGTGAAATCAGTCTTCGTCATCGCCAGCAGTGCTTGGATTAATGGGATTGAAGGCTGCTGGAGGTTCAGCCAGAGAGACGGGCGGAAAAACAAGAGAAATTGGTTTGCACCCCTGGGAATGGAATTGATGTGACTTGCACAGAGCTGCTGCAGCAGTGGTGGCTGCTATGCTGTGATGCCGTTTTTTAAAAAAACACAAAAGGGAGATGGGAGAACAAAATAAATCCCTAGCTGGAATACTGGGTCGTTACAAACATGGATGATAATCTTCTAGCATGTTTGGGAGCTCCAGAAGAGTACGTTTGCTGGAAGCCTTTAGGAAACAATAGAGTACAGTCTTTGAAAACCACAGCTGCTTTCTGGTGGCCTTCTGCTATTTCTGTGGAGCTTTAAAGATGAGGTTCGGGACAAGCACTGGAAGCTGGACATTACTCCCATTACTGGCAAATACTCTCAAATCTACCTAGCTGGCCATAGAGATCTTCCAAATGGGTAAAGGCTGTTATGTGGACATAACAGAAGCAGAGGACACCAATGATAGACATGGTTGTAGAATGACAGAAATGATGGAACCAGGGGCATGTTGATTTGGGTCATTGTGTCGTTGGCCTGACAGTCACAGAAAGAAATATGGTGGAGAGGAAAACTTGTAGTTAGTCTTCCCATTTCCAGTGCCAAGAGGTGACACAGAGACACTTGTTTGCTTCTGAATTTTTTTGCTTGAATTCTAGTAAATTAGGATTTTGAGAGGTCTGAACTTTTGAAGGGGAGACAGCTGATTTGCTCACAAGAAGTTCTGCTTTTGCTTGGTATTGTGCTTATAGTTGATCACATCTTCCTCAAGCACCATGAGCAACAGCAGAGAGAACTTGTGCCCACGTGCAGTCAGTGCCAAGGGTCTTCCCTGTGGACATGCACTCTCTCTGTTTGCCCAGTGCTAGCAGGTGATGGTGCAGGGTAGATGCAGCACAAAACTCTGAAGTGCTGAAGTTCATGCTATGCTTGACTAGTCTTAAGCAGCAGCATGCGTAGAGTTTATCTGATCAGCTTAAAGCAGTGCTATTAAAAATGGCTTTCCAAATGCGGGGCTGGATCTGAGGAAGATGAAATCAACACGAGAGTTTTTTCTGTGAGCTAGAGATCTGGCAGATTGCTTCCTCAGAAATATTTGCCTTTTATCCTGCTGCCATTTGGTCAAAACTGATGCCAGTTTTGAGGAAATCTATCTCTGAGATTGAAAGAGGGAAGCCCAGATTATTTCTGAAATATTTTGCATCTTGTTGAAGATTGAAGATACCAAACTCACAGCTGTGTCCCATCCACGGAGAGTCAAACCAAGACTGGCTATGATTTTCCAACTCATGGCTGGCTCTGGGAGCATTTCCCATAAATGAGACTATCTACAATGTAATAGTGTGCAGGGCAAATTTCCTCTTTGCTTTACCTTGCCTTGGTTCCTGGGCTACACACTTGATTATGCAAGATGATGCTTTAAAATTGGCTATGATCTCTAGGCCATTTATATGTCTTTTGCTCTTGGAGAGCCCTCTTCTACTGATGTTAAAATTATTTTTTTCCAGGCTTATAAATCCAGAATAGCACAAAAGTAGAATGAAGATTTCCAATGTATAATATAGCTGTAAACTGTTTTCATCTCAAAGACACATTAATTCTGAAGTCTAAAGAAGACAATTTTTATCTCAGACAACTAACAGGTGATGTCTGGACAGGTGGAAAGCCTGACCTTCCCATCCAAGATGTCACTTGACAAAGGAAGTATTTAAAAGAAAATTCAGAAAGTGGGGTGTGCACCCCAAAATTTCTCTCAGCATCTTTTACTCTGTTTTCTTCTGTGCTTAATGCACAGATAGAAAAGACTTGAGGGGAACTGGGAAACTCCTTTTCCAGCACTGTGAACAGTACAGAAGCAAGACCTTGATGCAAAACATTACGGTGTTTGCATCAGGCAACTGGCTCTGAAGATAGTCAGGGTGAGCTGAGCCTATTTACTAGCAGGAAGAACAGCTGCCGCAGAGGGCCACTGCTGTTTTCTGCTCTCAGATCTGCACTTTGGATCTTGCCTTCTGCTTTCCTGATGAGAGGTCCTTGCACGTCTGAGGAGGCAGGTCTGTCTCTAAGAGCATGCTTTCTGAATTGTGAGCTTCTGTGCTGGGTAAAGAAGTTCTTTAACCCTTGTGTGCTTTAGATGAGCCTCTTATTTTTGCCAATAGGATTTTCCAGAGCATCTATTACTCTTTGGTTTGGCCCAAACTACCTTTTCTTTTCCTGCATTGCACAAGAAAAAGTGCTAAAGGATTTCTGAGCTACAGCTGTAGCTTGTAGTTGTAACTATAACTAAATCAAAAGTGACACCAGTGAGGAAGATCTACTGCATGATGTGAGGCTGGGTCCTGGCTAGGAGATCTTGGTCCTTGTGATCAGAAATAAGGAGGCATGTAAATGAGATGGATGGTCACCTGACCATAGGCTGTGTTATGTACCATGCTCCATGGTGTTATGGACTGACATCTGCCAGGAAGGAGCAATCAGCAGGGAAGGCTGTGCTCCAGCACTGCAGGTCCGTGGGACGGTGATGTGACCTGGGCAAGCCACTACCATGAGCTTCTACTGCGCCCTTTAATACAGGTACCTGCAGGGTGGGCTGGCCAGTTCGGGAGAATTCCTCACTGTCAACGTCCCTATCTCTGCTTTATTTTGGGTGGGATGAAAGAAGACAGCTGGTTTGTCTTCCAGATGAGGAAATTACATGTGCTGGCATCACATGGGTCTCTGTGTGCCTTTCAGGTGCAATTACGAACACCAGAGGAAGGGTTTTGAGACAGCTCTGTGAGTGTTTCACACACAGTTCCATATATGTAGCAAAATAAAGGAGTAATTCCCATTGCTGGTTTTACAGCTCTGGTGTATGATTCCTTCTTTTGCCTCCTACCACTGACTCTGTGACTGTCATCATTGGCAAATTGTGTTTTGGCTGAAAACTAAATTTTTAACCTAAAACAATGGTGCAGAGAAATTCAAGATGTTTTTTTCCTAACATTCAGAAGCAAAATAAGCTTTCATTTTTCCTATTACATTTGTTATTTTGAAATTTAAATGCAACTTTGAAGAGTTGTAGAAAGAAAAAGCTAATACTACATCACAAGGACTAGCTTGGAGTAAAACTGTGCATTCTGGTTGCTGTGAAACACTTTATTTTTTTCATTTTGCCAAGACAAAACTTGTCAGACTGATCCTTCTTCTCTTTTTTCTCCATTTCCAGGATACTATTTTTTGGATAAGCGTGTGGTTTTACTGTTGAAACTTATAGGGAAGAGACAGCCAGTACCATTAAGAAGTAGATCTGACTGGATCTAATGAAGTGTTTCTTTACATTCCTGTCCTCACAGCTGATAGAAGTTCAGTGTTGGATGTTCATATCTTTTAAAACTGTTCCTATGAGGAATAAAGTTTTTCTTCGAAGTTGAGGCTTTCATTATGTCAGCTGAATGTGATCAGGTATGCTTGACCTCTGGTGAAAATCTGTGCATTGACACCATGACTTTTCTTTTTTTAACACAAGCCCCAAGTTTTCATCCTTTCATGTGCCCTTCCTCCTGCAGCATTTGCACACCTTATTGCATGTCTGAATTTGACCCATTGGTGATGGTAGCTGTTGTTATGATTTTTATGGTCCTGCTTAATCAGTGGGTATTAATTAAGTTAAAACTGCAGGAGTAGAATAAAGTGAAGAGAAAAAGTACTGAAAATACAGTTCTGAACTCACAGCTGCACCTTTGAAAGCCGAAGTAGGCACTTTGTCTGCTAGGTTACAGACTCTGGTTATCATCTATGGGAAATTAAAGGTATTATTTTTACCACCGGAGGGCTCCCATATTTTTCCATTAATGCAGCAGAAACATACTGAAAATGACCAATACTCAAGCGAAGTTCAGACAAACTATATTCCCTACTTTACAGCAAGAACTGTATGCACAGGACCTTTGAGAGAAACGAGAGTAATTGTTGTATTTCTGTTTTGACAAAAATACAGGGCAGACCATGGGATGAACAAACTCTTATTTGGTGATGACAGCAACAAAGCAGTATTAAAAATGTGGAATTTTTGTCACTGGATGGAAAGCTCCACATCCGTAGTTTGGGAGGTGGGGAGGTGAGATTTCAGCTCAACAGGGCTTTGGGAGGATAACGTGAAAACACCAGCTTACATGAGGTGAGAATGTGGCCCATAAGGGACAATTGGTCCTACACAGAAGCAAAGTTTAACCTGCATAAGTCCCATTTGTAGTGAAGCATATATGTTGTGTTAGGATGAACGTGTGTGCATTTCACCCTTTGAAAGGAGGCTGTCAGTTTAATGACTCGGTTTACGTAATTTCTCTTTATGCCACTGGCAGCTCACTAGAGCCCATTGTTCATGATCTGATGGAAGAATCTGGGTGGACTCTGTCCATGCTCTGAAACAATTATTTTGCTGTCCTGGTTACACAGTCCTGGGAAATAGCCATGTAGATTTGTGCATATTATACCAGCTGCATACAATAAATAAAATCTGTCAATGTAACAGGAACATGCAGGACAACTGGCAGCATCAGTGAATAGTGATGGATCCCAGTAAATTCTACCAGCAAAGACTTTGGCTCTATGGCAGAAGGATAAGCAGATTTTGCAATTTCAGATGGAGAAGGAACTAATTTTTTAATGTGTGGTTCTGGAAGTGGAGTGACAGGGAGTGAGCACACAGTTCAAGTTGGGATCTGCCAAGCAGCATACAAAGTGCACTGTACTATGTAAAGGTGTTATTGTTATGTAAGGAATGGCTTCAGCAGGATGAGCTCGGGCAATGAGGTGTCCAGGCCCCTTCCCCAAAACATGGCTCTGCATGTGCAGTTCAGGAGTTGTGTTGTTGCAGGAAGGCAACACAGGGACCTGCTTTGAGAAAGTATCAGAGACAAACCCCAGGCTAACCAGACAAACTTGCTAACCACCAGTGTTGCTGCTCCTTGACCAAAAAGTCATCCAGACCATTGACACTGTGTCTCTCTACATATCTGAGGAACCCCAAATTCTTGCTGCTACCTTCCATAAGACAGCAACACAAATGTGCTTCAATTGATTATGAAATCTGGACTCAAAAATGCCAAAGCAGGGAAGTAATTTGCTTAAAACATTTTTTTTTCTTTCTGAAGATAAGGTAGATATAGAATGACCTGAAAAACATTTGCCTCTCATTGCACTTTCCCAGGGAAAAAAAGTTCTGAACAAGTCTAAATATTGTATTTCTCTTACTGTTTAATAAAATGCCTGTATTCCTTAATGAAAAGTATGATAATTTTTATGCTTAACATTAACCCACCCCCAAACTTAAAGAAGAAAAAATATTTCAATTTTAATAGAGAAATTTTTCTACTTATGCAAATATAGATATAGATATTACAGCCTTTTTGGTTAGGCTATTTTGGAACTATTTTTGGACACTGAGGAAGGGAAATCACAATTGCCCTTCTCCCCATTTGCCTCTCAAATTTTTTTGCAGCTAGTGTTGAAGCAAATGTCACTGATGTGCATGTACCAGTCACTGGTGGTCTTAATACTCTCTTGCTACTGGTCTAATATATGGCATTGGACATATCAATCAGCTTCACTGCGAATAAGTTTCTTTAATTTGAATATGATTATCAGAAAAATTAAGCCTGGAATTAGCATTGTGAGATGATCCAATCCATCTCCCTACCCTAGGGCAAGACCCATTCTACCTCAGATGAGTGTTTTATAACTTTCTAGCTAATTTCCAGTCTTTAAAAGCTTTCAGTGATGGAGATATCACAGCTTCCCTCCAGCAATCTGTTTCAGTACTTCACTAGCCTGTAGCACTAGTTCATAGCACTAGACATTTGGTCCTCTTGTCTAATCTGGATCTTGCTGCAGTTTAAGTCTTGTTCTCTTTTCCATGTTGACATGGAAAGGGGCTAATTACCTTCCTTTTTGTTCAGTATTTTACATACTAGGATGATGTTTCTCCTAAGCCTTCACATCTCTAGGCTGAACATCTTCATTTCTTTTTACCTTTACAGGTCATGCTGTCTAGGTCTTGGACTAGCCATACTTCTCTTCACAAAGGGCTCTTATTTGCCACCATCTCTCTTGAATCTGGGATCCAGGCCTAGATTTAATGTTCCAGCTGAAACCCCACCAACAGAGAGAGGTCTGACATATCTGATCATCTGTGCTCCTCTTTGAAGTGTCCATGGGTGTATTTGGTTTACTTTGCACTGATGACTCTGGTTCAACTTGAGCTTTTTCTGCAGAATTTCTGCCTCTCTTACTGTTCTTGATCTCATATTTGTGCCATCAATTATTCTGCCAAAGCAAGGCAACTTGTTTGTGTCTGCATTTATTTACACCCAAGGAAATGTTAAATAACTTCTTTGCAATGGAATTGAAGAAGACACTTCTGCTGTCCAGTTGGAATTTAAATAAGGAGGAACTGTCTGTGCAGGAACTTGGAAATGCTGATAAGTGTGGCTGGTCCTTCCAATAGAAAGTGTTTTGACTGTAAAAATCATATTTGAGCTTCGGGCTCACCTGATCAGCACTCACTAGAACTGGCCAGGGTCAATCTGTTGTGAATAGAGTCAGCACTTCACTATAGCCATGCCATGTCTGCCAACATTGCATGGTCTTTGCACGTCTCCTGTCCAAAAAGCAACCCAATATGAGCCTCTAGAGCTAATAAAATCATAGAAGGTTACAGAACAAGGTGGTTTTTCTGTAAGCCAGGTAGCATGATTAACAGTAGGCATTTAATTGTATCTGGTGTCTTCAATGATCAGCATCGGAACGGGCTATTGCCTTCCAGCCCAGATTTACTGTTGACAGTGTACCATGTCATACCACTAAACTGTCTTGAAGGTGATTTCTGGCCAGCACAATATCATGCAACTGCATTGCAATGATATTTTGTGACAAATAAAAAATCAACGGCGTGCCTTAACTCACCAGCCATATAGCTGCAGTGTGTCTTGGAAGGTGGTGGCCCTTTCCAGCAGGGCAGACCTAAAACTACTGCAGGTCAGTGTAACTGTGCACCAGTTGTGGGGAAATGAATCAGATACCTTTAATTCCATTTTTCATCTTAGTAAAGAAGGGGGATGTTGTGAAACAGACACAATCTTTCATGTAGAAAAATCCCTTATGCTTTTCTTCGCTCTTTCCTTTTTAAAATATTTTTCATTAAATGAGGAAAAAAACTTAAAAATTTTTCTTCTGTTGTTATCTCTCTCATTTTTTTCCTTTCTCATGAAAATGTCATTTTGGGGCAACCCAAGCCTTTATATTTAACAAAAAAAGGACATATTTTTTTTTTAGCCATGTTCAGCCCTTTTGCTAGCATTGGTTCTTTTTTACACAAAAGAATTAGTTTTGACTGATAGCTGTGATGTAGTGTTTGGAGGACACTGAATTTTGGTCCTCCAGTGTTTTCAGAGGTATTTCAGAGCTACCTGTATTTTCCAGCTGAAATGGTCTGTCAAATTGATTTGTTTATGGAATGGGGTTTATGGAATTTTCTTCTTATTCTTAAATACCACCTAGTAGGGGTAGTGGGAAGAAATACCTCCCTTGAATTCAGCAGGAGAGAAATCAAGGTGCTTTACAGCCCCTTGGCTCTGTAGTTCACTACTCAGAGTAACTTACTGTTGTCGTTCACTGTCCACCAGCTTTTATTACACAGGACTTGGTCTTGTTGGTTCTCGTGGGGTGAAGGACTATGAAGGCCCTGTGTTGAGTATATTCCCTTCTATGCCTTGGCTTCCCGAGTTTCCATGGACAGTTTACTACCAGGGAAGTCTGGCTGGGGCTTACAGGCCTTGATTGGCAGTGACTGACAGATGAAGTTTAAGGTTGACTTCGATGCAAATCCAATTTTCCCTCTTTATTAGTGCTTCTTGAGTACTGTCTTGCAACGGTGAAGCCGGTGTGATTTACTGAGTGAATTTACACTCCAGTGGTGTGGCGAGAGCTATGGTAATGAGGGAAAGGCAGCTTAGGTGAGCAGCAGTGCTGCTGCTACCACTGTGACACTCCCCAGCTGGCTCCAACGCCGTGAGGGCCACTTGCTGCTGTGGTGTGTCAGAAAGGCTCTGAGCTCTTCTCTCCAGGACTGTCACCTCTCAGAGAGTATCTGTGACACTGATGTACCACTGGTAGCTTTGTGCACGTTGTTTGACCTCGTTGGGTGGAGTCTTGGGGCTCCCATCATTTTACTGTGCACTGTTGTTGCTGAGCTGGGATCATCCCTTACTACCAGAGGAAAAGAAATACTGAAGTGAAATTTTCCTTTCTGCTTTCCTTTTTCCCCACTACTATAGACTGACAGTCAAGCTGACCTGCATGGGGTTTCTGACCACATTTTCCAGTATTTATAAAAAAATGAAATAAATTTTGAGTAAAATTTCTGGTTTCTTAAGACTTTTCTTCAAATTTGTTGCTTTTTATTTTCAAGGGACTTGCTAAAATTGTTTTAACCAATGCATTTTCAAAACAAAGATGTACTTCTTCCTGTGTTTATTAGCCAAAAATAGCCTTTACAGCCTGGAAGTGATCTCTGAAATATGTTTTTACAAAAAGTGTTTTAAAATCCGTTCTTTTTCTTTTGAGGAAAAAATCCCCAACCCTTTGCTTAGTGCACATTTTACCTTTGAGTGGTGTTCTGTTTGTCACATCTAATTCTGAAGTGTAAGAAGTCAACTCCATATGGCGGAGCTGCTTGGAGTGGGAGAAGTAAAGACAACAAAGACCTCAGCTGTAGGTCTTGAGGCCTCAGACTGTCTGGGGTGTTGGCTGAACCACTGATCTCAGTGCTGTGCACAACAGCATTTCATGACAAAAATGGGGTATTCAACATGTAGTTCCCCTTAGCCCTTCAAGCACAGTGTAAAGCAGAGGATCGAGAGGACTGGACTGGCAGGAATACTTTTTGTGAATCTTTTTTCCTTGAAACGCAAGTAGTATCATTGACATCAAAATGCTTGGTGTGGTAGCACAGGGGAGTCTCCAACCACACTATGAGAGTTTCCTGAGTGGAAGTTAAGCTGCCTGATCTAAACTAGTAGGACAGAACGTGGCCTGGTATGGTTAATAAATCTATGCTCTGGGCACTTAGAGGCCAAGGGCAGAGCCAAACTCAAGTCTTTGCACAGAGTGATTCAGAAGATGAACAAGGCTATGTACCTCCTCCATCCCAAGGGGACGCTTTAGCCAGTGTGGAGGTAGAGGTCACTTCTGTTAGACGTGTTCCAGTCTGTCAGTGAATAGTAGCTGGCCCATGACGAGGTTGGACTATTTGCCTTGTGCAGGACCCTCGTCCAGAACTCATGCAGGTGACCTCCCTAGGTGTGAGGTGAGAGCTGGGCTTTTGACCTAGTGCTGGCTACCTGTGGTGCTCTGCACTGAAAAGACTATGAAATGTTTTGCTTTTATCCAAACCTTGCAACGTTTTGTAAACCTGGTTGTTTATTTTCCTCAGAAGTAGATTGGGAGTTCAGGACACAGTCTGCTGGGACCTGATGTTTTGTCACACCTTTCTTGTCCTTTCTTCTTGTAGACCTGTAGGCATGGCTTTCCAAGCAGTGCTGGGGACCTTTCCTTGTCCCGTGACTGAATGAATCTCAAGGAGATCTGAGACATTCAACCCTTCTGTCTTATTGAGCCTCATCTTCTGGTTTACTGAAGTCTTGCCTTTCTAATTGTTCTGAATTTTCTCATAATCCACCCTTCAGTGTGATGTCAAATACCTCTTTTAAAACCCAAACATGCCACTTTAGCCTACCTTCCAATCTCGTCCTGTAAAAACTGTAGGTATTTGCTGTGTGTTCTGTACATATGTGCATGATTCTGCAAAACTCCCTTTGATGAAGAAACAAGGTTTCTTGAGGGATTTGTGCATAGTAGGTGGGTTGTCAGCAGCCACTATACACATGGTAAAGAAAGCTCGTATATGAAGGTAGCGTTCTTCCTCAGATCCAGGCCTTAGCTTCCATTTGAGGAAC